>RCIC01000007.1:3587500-3730000 GCA_018883505.1 Ceratosolen fusciceps
CATCGGTGTTTCGGAGCGGGCCTCTCCTTTATTTTATTGCCTAATCACCAGCTGCGATGTGGATGCAATTAATATTTTTAAACGACTCCTGGAAAACTAAGGGCGTACTGGCCGTGCCCGGGGCCGTTTTTAAAGCCAATTTACCTCCGAGGAATTACGTAATTCACGAATATCCTTACGCTCGATGCAACGGTCCGTGACTTTTTCTATCTCGAGCTCGACGAAACTCAACGGAACTCAACGGAACTCAACGGAACTCAACGGAACTCAACGAAACTTAGCGAAACTCAGGGGGCGGGGGGGGGGAGGTCGTGATGACCGATGAGGAACGGTTTCCTCAAGTTCCCGAGAGCCGCAGCGAGCCTCCGGGAAGCTTATTCAGTAAAATTATTATCATAATAATCCACATCCGAGTCCGTTTTATTCCCGTCGTCTTTACGCCGATGGATTAATAGTCCTTTAATCTTAGCCAATCTCCTCTTCATTTTTGTCGGATTTAAGCGCGGCTTAAATAAAAAAAACGCATTTTATTAAGATGCCGATGCTTAAGCATAAATCCTAGCTGTGCCTGCTTTTATTTTTCTCCCCCCTCCCCTCCCCACTCCCCACTCCCCCCCACTTCACCGCACCCGAAACAACCGAACAAATAACTTACAGAGGAAGGTAAATGAATGCGGACGGTTCGTTGCAGAGGCATAATAATTTATACCGACATTTCTGGCTAATATTTTTTCGCGCGAATTTGCTTACGCGAACGTTATTTGGGGGGCTCGATTACGATAAGCCCAAGAATAGGAAGATGCTCACCGCTACGTTTACTCATGACTCGGAAGGTTCAGCGGTACTTGCTGAAGGGGACGTCCCTCCGTCAGGATGGTGGCTATGGATCAGAAAAATATTACATTGTAGACAAGAAGAAGACGAAGACGAAGACGAAGCAGAAGAAGAAGAAGAAGAAGAAGAAGAAGAAGAAGAAGAGAGATGATGATGATGACGATGATGAAGAAGAAGAAAATTCGCATTTAATGTAAAACGTCGGTTGTACGTCGGATGTTATCGCGTTTAAAACGGCTCATTGTTGTCGGTAAGGCTTTGGTTTATCCGCCAGTGGTGCTGGTGAGGTTGCAGATTGAGAAGCGGGCGATGACGATGACGAGGATAGACGCAGGACGAAGATGGAAAAAGGGCAGATAATTAAGGATGGAATTGAGCTTTCGATATAGTAGCCGGACAGAGAATGCCCGTAGAAGACGTCAGAATTCCCTTCTTTCCCTTGGACTTCGATAAATTCATTCCCTTATTATTATTATTATCGTTGTTATTATTGTTGTTGTTATTATTGTTATTGTGTCAATCGTAGGGACAATTATACCGGGGAGAATTTGCCTTGGGGCTCGAGGATGGTCAAGCGACAGGGCCCGTGACACGGAAGGACGTAAGTCGAGGCGTCAGTTTCTAGCGTGAAAAGTAATCCTGACAAAAATTTTCCTTTCCTAGAGAATCGTCGGGCACCGTGGTTTCTCTTCCCCGGTAAGGGAAATAAATCACTGGACGTCTTACGGAATTATACATCTCCGGCGGACAAATGGATAAAATTATAGCCGCCGAATGAAAGGACGCGCTTTTTATGAATTCATTAATATTAATAGTATTGCCTTTATTTAAAGTAATTCAGGAATATAAATTAAGAATTATGAGATCAGTGTTATATTCATGCAGGGGAATGTTTTTAAAAGAAAATTTTAATATATATATATATATATATATATGCAGGTGTACGTGTACGTGTACGTGTACGTAGCCGTGCACGGGGAGATCACAAATACATTACATAAATCAAATTAATCATAAATTAGTATAAATTTTCATAAAATATCTACATCTTTTCTGCCTGCTAGGCCTCTTTCGAGGCAAGAGCAGAGATTCTTTCCTTCAAGATGTCGAGATCTAAATTATTAAGCCTTTTCTCGCTATCCGGGCAATATTATCTTCGTTCGCGATCAACGACACAGAGAGAGAGAGAGAGAGAGAGAGAGAGAGAGAGAGAGAGAGAGAGAGAGAGAGAGAGTCAGCCTCTTCTTAGCTAAATCTAGTCAATCGACCTCTAATTACAATCGTTATCGATCGGACGCCATTTCTTTACCTTCTCTATTCCCATCGGCGCGACTCTCCTCTCTTAATTCGATCGCATTTAATTCCGCACGCACGCGCAGACTCTTGTATTTAACAGATTTTCTCGTAATTAAGATAATTACTCGAATGTATTTTTAATTTAATGGTAAATTACATATATATATATATATATATGTATATATGCTTGTATGTATATGGACGAGTCATTGTATGATCGGAGCTTCTTTCCTATATAAATATATAAATACTCAACGTAGGCATGTATGACGTACAAAGTACAAGTTAGTTATTATGCGAGAAATTTTCAAGGGAGATACGGCGGCATACAACACGCTTTTTATACACGCTCCTTCTCTTTTTATTATTATTGCTCGGAACCCTGTTAATAAACTGCAGGCTTTATCAAAGGCTCTATCTATTTAGTAAGTAAGTAAGTAAGTATTTATTTATTTATTTATTTGTCTGTTTGTTTGTTTGTTTATTTTTATATTTGTTTATTTGTTTATTTGTTGTCTGCCTGTGGATAAAATTAATGAAAGTGTATTAAATAAATCGTCATGAGCGTATTGGCGAACGCGATGACTCGTCTAATGTAAAATTATTGTCTAATGCAGGGGCAATTCTGGAATTCTGTCCCTCGGAGATCTTTATTATTCATATATTCAAAGCGAGAGAAATTTTTTATATTTTTACAGCCGAGGTTATAATTCAGCGATACGTTCGAATTGCAGGTTGAAGTAAGAAAAAAAAGAAGATGAAGAAGAAGAAACAAGAATAAGAAGTAGCAGAAGATGAAGAGGCAGATTCGAGAGATATAATATGAATAATAATAATAACAATAACAACAAAAACAACAACAACAACAACAACAATAATAATAATAATATCGATATGATTCTGTAAGATAATTGTGGCGATCGTTAAATTGGTGATAAATATTTTGGCGCGAGCACGGAACGTCCGGGGAATCTGCCGAGGAATACGACGATGATTTAGTCGTTGGCGCGAGGTTACGAGGAATATTGCGATCGCTTAATGACGATTCGGGAGCGCGGAATAATAAAAATCCGCGTTATTTACAAGGGCGAGGCGAAAGCGGATCGTGCGTAGAATTATTATCGGCCTCTCGATCTCTAATACAAGCAGTCGAGGAAGTCGAAATTCGACGG
Organism: Ceratosolen fusciceps; assembly: GCA_018883505.1. NCBI lineage: Eukaryota > Metazoa > Arthropoda > Insecta > Hymenoptera > Agaonidae > Ceratosolen > Ceratosolen fusciceps. The sequence continues at coordinate 3,590,803 of RCIC01000007.1, forward strand.
ATCGAGCGGCAGATCTTTCGGCCGAGTATTGCGATCCGAAGACGAAGACAAAGAAGTCGAGGAAGAGGAATAAGAAGCCATTTAAAGTAGTCAGTCGGCGGTAGGGGGGGAGGGGAGGGCGAAGTAAAGTAATTTGTCGGACGAATGGAGAGCACCGGTGACGGTAAAGGCGGGAGGGTGGGTGGTTGGGAGGGAGGGAGGCAGCTCATCCGATCGAAGCCTACCATTTAATTTGCTTAGATCCAAGACATCTCAATGAGGCGCGGGGCCCTCGGCGATACGTCTTCATCAGCCTGTGGAAAAAGTCCCCGCCGACAAGCTTTCACTTGCCTTTCACATTCAATTGCTCAGCGCGCTTCCGAGCCGAGGAAACAATACGCCGGGGCCCCGGTTATCAGTGCCAGGAGTCCGAGGGGCCTCGATCCTCGGGATCGATAAGTCGACCCCCCATCATCCCCGCTTTGCCGCCCGTCAATCCCCATGACAAATGAAAATCACGAGTCGTAGAGGAGCTCGGCCTCCTTAGCCCTCCCCTTCCCCCCTGTCGAGCCTAGCCGCGGTGCCGCTGGGCAACGTGCCAGCTCATTAGGACCCGATCGATCGCCCCCTCCCCCCCTCACTCCCGCCCGAATCCACCTAGTGCCGAGAGTCGGCGCGCGCGCGCGCCAACAACAACAACAACAACAACAACGGATATTCATTGTCCCCGTAAGCGTCGCCGGGATCGAGCAGTCTTGGCACCGAGGCAAGCCGCCGCGATCATCCTCCCTGCTGCGAGTCTCCGAGACTTCCTGGGGCACACCTCGACCGCCTCTAGGTCGAATCGTCGCGAGTCAATCGTCCGTCGTCGCCGTGTTCTCTCTCTCTCTCTCTCTCTCTCTCTCTCTCTCTCTCTCTCTCTCTCTCTCTCTCTCTCGATCGGGAGAGAGCCGAGCTGACAGAGATCGGCGGCGATGCGTGCCACTGAGACGCGCTTACGTTTGTCGTCACGAGTCGGTTGACGGCTCGCGGGGGAAGCCCGTGTTCACCTCCTCGCCAGGGTAAAGTAATGAGGGACATTTATCGGCTCCCGTCGACGCTTTTATTTTGCGACGATGTCCGACGGTGAATGGCCGACGCCGCCGCCGCCGCCGCCGCTGTCGTCACTCTCGCCCTCCTACTCCTCGTCGCCGTGACCGTCGCCGTCGATGGAGTCGCCTCCCGGTAAAAGGGACAAGTGCGCGCGGACCGAGTAGTCACCGTCGCCTCCGGAATCTCTTTTTCTAAAAGAAGAGCTCCTCGGCACAACGAATGTGACACGCGATCGGATGAATGTCACCGCCGTTCCTCCTCACCCTCCTCCTACTCCTCGTCCTCCTCCTCCTCGTCGACTTTTTATAATGCTCGACAGCGTTGGATGGTAATTTCGACAATCAGGCCCAAGATTCGAAGACGACGACGACGACGAGGAATTAAACCCATCGGTTTTTCTTCTAATAGAAAAGGGAAAGGAAAGAGACTCACGTTCACATTCGATTGTCACGTTGATGATGTTTAAGAAGAAAAAAAAAAAAGGAGGGGTGGGGCTGTAATGTCAGGAGGGAGGCTGGCTTTAAGCGGTAGGGGCGGATGTCGGCGTACGGTCGTAGTCAGTCGGTGGCGGGTCGGATCGCGACGCGGAGTATGGGGATACCGGTAGATCGCGCCGACGCCGCGGCGTCGAGGAGTCGCGGGGAGGCGTCGCGGGCGTCATTATGAGCGGAGGAGTCGCGACGCCCGCGGCCAAAGGAACGAGCCTCAGCAGCCATCCCTCGAATCGGCTGGCGAGGATCGCCCGGAAGGCCGGCCACGAGCTCCGGGGATCATGGAGGCCATCAGAGGACTCTACTGCCTCCTCGACGTGAGTTCCCACGGCACTCGCTCGCTTCATTTGCTATATTTTACTTTATCGTGCCCTGGCCTCCTCCTCACCCCTCCACCCGATCGCCGACCGTCGACCGCCGCAGCTTATCGGCTCGTTCCGTTGCGGGCCGTCGGACACTCGTCGGTTGGGGGTCGGTCCCCCAATCCCCCGTCCCGCCCGATAACCGCTAGTCGCGCATAGAAAATTCGGCACCCGGTCTATCTATCGCCAGTCTATCGCCAGTCTATCGCCAGTCTATCGCACGGCTATCTTAGAAGCCCCGTTCGAAACAGCTACTATTAGCCATTTATTATTAGCTCTCTACGGACCCGTATTATTATTATTATTATTATTATTACCATTATTATTATTGCACAGCATCAGTCGATCGGGACTTTGTATATGCCTTTAAGAACGAGCCGATATTGAATTATTGAAGGAAATGCATGTTTAATGACTCGTTTATGCACGTTGCGCTCTCTCTCTCCCCCCCCTCTCTCTCTCTCTACGCGGAGTTATCTGCCGAGTATCTCGCTCGGGGTCTTTTATATAAAACAAGGATTTAATTAGTTCTCTACTTGTGCAATTGGCAGGGGGTTGGGGGGAGGGGGGGTTGATTAATGGCCGTAAACGGGATTCAAAGCAGTTGAATGAAATTTACAATTGAATGCGAAATCCTTACGTAAGTCGTAGCTGCGCGCGGATTCCGTATCCATTCCTTTTCCATTCCGTTCCCTCCAAACAATTGAGCCGATAGGGTCGCAATGCCTTTCGGAAACTCTTTATCGCCGCGTTCCAGTGTCCTCGGTTATGAAGAAATCCGCTCGTTACCGACCTTATCGCGACGGCTTACAATTCGCGGACGGATCAATCGAAATCGGTCTGCTCAATGTAACAGTCGCGGAGCCTCGACTTAGCCTACTCGTAGAGTACCCGCTCTCCGGCTGAATAAGAATCGAGGAATCCCGAAAGTAATGGGCACTCGCATATGGACTTGTAATAACAGAAGAAAAAAAAAAGAGAAAGAAAGAAGACGTCCTCGAGCCTCAGAGACGCGCGATACACATTATTCACCGTTAATGTCCGTGCGCGCGCGCGCGCCTCTGGAGGAATTTTGACACTTAATGTCGAATATCACCACCGACTTGGGCCTCTGAATATCAAGCGGCTTCCTGAGAAACCCTATAGGATTTATCTTAATAATATGGTAAAATTTTGGCATGGAATCGCTCGGACGCAACGTACGTGGAATGTCCTATTTTAAATCGAAGGCTTGCGCAACTGAAAAGAAACGCGTTTCCTATGGGGTCGAGGGAGAGGGGACGGTAGGGAGGGGGGCTGGCGAATAAAACAAAAACAAAAAAAAAGGAAGAAAAATCCGCAGCGAGGGACAATCAGATAAAGTTAATAAATTTAACGCCTCCGGGGGATTTCGGATCTAGCAGATCGCCGCTCGATCCTTTTCTTCTTTTCTTCATTTCTTCTTTTCTTCTTTTCTTTTTCATTACACGGGAACACGTATTTCTTATGTCGTAATCTCCACGGCCATTTAACACAAACTTTTTCAAAGCAACATCAAAGAACTAATACATCAATGAGATAAGAGACAGAGATATGATGTAGTCCGGAATTTATCTAGTTATAAAAGGACCTTGTTGCAAAAGGATTAATGGGTCCGCGAATGTTTTAGTCAGTCATATCTGATTTTTTCACTTAATCATTGATCTGGGGCCGGGGGTCTGGGGAGGGGGGTCGGGGATCGGTGGCCGGGTTATGGGGTAGGGGTACAGGCGGTAGAGGGGGTAGGGGGGTGGGAGAAACGGTGCCAAGCAAGAGTGTTTCTATCTCTCGTAAAAGGCGGCAATAAAGAAAAGTGCTTAACTATGAATGGACAGTCGATATAAAATCTCCTGCTCTTTATTTCCTCTTAAATTTACCTTCGTCTCCCCCTCTCCCCCTCCATTCCCTCTCTCGCAGCGCTGCTACACCACGTAACTAAATTGAGATTTTTTTCATGCGATTCCCCGCTCGGCTCGGGGATCGATCCCCGAGCCGAAATCTTAATTTAATCGATCCCTTTAAAATTACAGTCATCCTGTCTAATACGATGCGAATTCTCGTTAGCTCGCTAATTACTTTTATTTTATTATCATCATTATTATTGTCGTTGTCGTTGTCGTCGTCGTCGTCATCGTCGTTGTTGTTGTTGTTGATGTTGTCATGATTTTTCATCTTTTTTATTCTTTTTTCTTTTTTTTTAAATATCACCGTCCCAAATCGATACAAAATTGAATTACGAATCCATATTGATTAATGATCGATATCCCTTTTCAACGATAACTCGAAAATTAAATCAATTCACGGCGCTCGAGCTTAAATTGAATTCGAAAAACGATTCGTCGGAGAAGTAATTTATCGGAAAAACGTTCTTCCTTATGCAAGCCCCCGAGATTATATCTATTAGTTCTATTATTATTGTTATTATTATTATTATTATTATTATTATTATTATTGTTAGCACGATCTATAGGATCGCTAACTCTAGGCTCTCGTAAGGCTTTTTTAAGATTCAAGACAAATTCTTAATCCCGGCCAGCTTTTATTCCCCAGTGATTTTTATACCGATCGTTGCGGATTACGGGAGGGGGGGGTGCTTCATACCGAATTTCATACCGAAAGCGGTACATTACAGAAAAATCTACTTCCGATGATGATGATTATTATCTTCATCATTATTATATTCGTTTGACATATATATATATATATTATTCGCAGGTATTATGGTTAGGTTTGTTGACTAAAGGCACGAAGAGGACGTGAAGTTCTCATATAAATAGCCGAGTTCCGCTATAAAAGCATGAGTTACGTAGCTTTTGTGATAATTGTATCGGCCACGAGGTGTGCGGCGACTAAGCGTCGATGAAAATCCAAAAATATAATTGCAATGGCGATTAACGGGGGCAAAAAGCCTCTAACGAGTTTACGTGTAGCGTAAGGTTGCCTTTAGTTTATTATTAGTTATCTCTTGTAACAGCGGTGCGCAAAAAATTTGCAATACCTCTCAACGGGATAAGACTTACCTTCCGACTCCCTCTCCCTACTTTCTCTCACTCTCACTCTCTCTCTCTCTCTCCCTCCGTCTCTCTCTCTGTCTCTGACTCGCGATCGAAGGAGGACCGGGGCTGCTAATTATTGCATGACCGTCCGAGATGATCGAACATCGGTACACGAGTGATGAAAAATCGAGTGTAGGTGGGGGGATGAGGGATGAGGGGACAGCGTAAGAGAGAGAGAGAGAGAGAGAGAGAGAGAGAGAGGGAGAGAGAGAATACGCTCGACTTGATATTTCGGAAGGTTTCGTAACGGTAGTGAATTCGTTGGACTGCAAACGCGAGCGAATTCGGTCCGAATTAATAAATAAATAGAGGGGCCGTAAATACAAATATAGAAATGTAAAAGGAAAATAATTGAGCCGGGCTTCGCGGCGGTGAGGTGGTTGGGGTGAGGGGGTCTGGTTAGTTGGAGGGGGTAGGTGGAGGGCGCGAGGGTCTAAATTTAATTCCGCGAGCGTTGAGGAGATTGGGTTTTGACTGGTCCGGCCCAGTCCTCACCCGCACTCACCCGCCCTCTATACTCATTTCCTCTTAATGCTTATTCCGAATTTAGGTAAGCAAGGTGCAGACGGACGGCTTCGTCTCGAGGCTCCACGTCCTCACGGCCCTTCTGCTCGTCACCTTCTCCGCCATGGTCTCGACGAGGCAGTGCGTCGGCAACCCCATCGATTGCCTCCACACGAGGTGACTCTTACCCCTTACTGCCATTATTCGCTTCGATCGCCCGTCAGAATCACCGTTTCGCAGTCAGCCGATCACCCCTCCTCCTCCACCTCCTCCACCTCCACCTCCTCCACCTCCACCTCCACCAACGAGCCCACGAAGCCGACGCGAGCGAGACGCATTAATTACCCGTACGTATTTGCGATCTCGTTAAGACGGATAATGTAAAAGGGACGCCGAACCAACTCGACACAAAACCCGCTCTAAATCGTAAGCACCTGGTGGTCATTCGGGTCGATTAATAAAATGTAAAAATGTCCCCGCTCTGCTGAGCCAGGGCGAGTTAATGGGATGTAAAGAGCGGTTAGAATAGTCGCTTTTCCTACGATTACGTAAAATGTCTCGGGATCGGGTGGTCAAGGCATGAGCATTGTTCGATCGAGGTGATCGAGGTGATCGAGGTGGTCGAGCTGATCGAGGTGATCGAGGTGATCGAGGTTATCGAGGTTATCGAGGTCATTGAAAAGGGAACTCTGCGAGGTTACAGGGACGTCCCGGCGGAGGTGTTCAACGCCTACTGCTGGATACACAGCACGTACTTCGTGAGGGGTGCGATGCTGGGCGTCGCAGGGCTGGACGTCGCGTTCCCGGGAGTCGGGCCGAGCCTCCTCCGTCAGGAGTACCCGCAGCATCGGAGGCTGGATCCGGGCTCGAGGAACGTCCACTTGAGCAGGCAGCTCAGGTATTACCAGTGGGTGCCGCTCTTTCTCATTTTACAGGTCAGTTTATCGCCTCTGGCGCGCCTTTCTCGTTTCGGGCCTTGACTAACCTGCAAGCTCCCTCCACGCCTTGACCGACATGGGGGAGGGGGGAGGGGAAGAGGGCCCAACGGCCGCCCTTCCCGAGTCCTCGCCGGCAAACCTCGGCGATTTGCATGGGTATCGGTGCGAGCCTGCTCTCGCCTCTCGGTGATTCACGCTGCTCCCACTGACGGGGCAAACATTGTGCTGCCTACCCCCCCCTCCCCGCACACCACGAAAACTGATTTTCCAAACGTTTTCTACGAAATATGGCGCGTTACTCCTCTCCTCCACCCCCTCAATAACCTACGGCGAACCATAAATGACACGCAAATCCTTTTCTTTCTTTTTTTTCGTTCTTTTTTTCTTTTTTACTTTATTACACGGAGCTGCGGGCAATTATCTTTGTCTGCAATGTCAAACTAATAAAGCATTCATTTTTATTCTGACATTATGCTATTCTTACGAGGTAGCCTAATAAATTATACGAAGGCACACGCGCACGTACCTTCGCGCGCAAAGTAACTCGACTCGTAAGCTCGGTTTCAAAGTACACCCCCCAACCCCACCCCCCAACCCCGGCCCCTCGCTCCCCCCGCCAGCCCGACCCCCAACACCACCCGCACCCCCACCCGTACCCGCGGCAATATCCGCGCGAGCGGTTCCTATAATTAGCGAACTACTACTACTACTCGCCGGGAAGGTTTTTGCACGTCGAGCCATGACTTTGCTCGTCATTAGGGCCCACAGAGTCCCGTCCTCTCCTGCCCTCGACCTCTCGATTGCCTATTTTACTTTTTTTTTTTTTTTTTTTTTTTTTTTTACAAATTATCCGACTAAATTGCCGCATCAGCTAATGCTACGGCTTACCGACTACTTACGAACTTACAAGCTACAAGCTACAAGCTACAAGCTACAAGCTACAAGCTACAAGCTCCGTACGCACTGCGCGGGAACACGTAGTCGCCTACATGTCCGAGCGGTACGCGCACACTTCATTCCCCCATTACTATTATTATGTGCATTTTTATAGATCTTTATAGACTTTTCAATATATTTTTGCGCGCACGAAGCCACGAACGAAACGGCGTGCGCGCGCCGAGCCCGTAGCTTTTAAACTTGGTAATTTTTCGCCGGGACGCGATGGGAATTTTTAATCCCGGATATTATTTATCGGATATTGTATTGGGGTGGGGGGGAGGGGAGGCTCGGCGGGGCATTTAAATAGGACGCGCGCTCGAGGCCTCGATTAACGATATCTACGCACTCCGTGGGAATAACAAAAGGGAATTTTAAATATTTATAATATTAATGCTTGAAGCCGGCTAGCGGAGTAAGCAATTTTTCTATATATCCCGGATTTACGAGATTCACTCGGACCTCTCACCCATTCGTCGCCATTATTATTAATAAAGCGTGGTCCGAGGGGGCGAGGGGGAGGTGGCGCGGGATTTTAAAATAATCATTAGCGATTCGGGGGCCGTATGCGCGAGAAAGGGTGAATACCGTTTGTTAAATAAACAGCGATTCACAGTGGCTTTGGCTATTATTGCCTCTTCTATCATCGATTATTTACATTATGAATTCGTAAGGAAAGGAAAGGAAAGGAAAGGAAAGACAAAGAAACGTTAAAAGGTCGGAATTCGTATTCTCATTGTGTTCCCATAGATCTGCATAAACCTTATGTTTTATATAGTAAATAAAATGCTGTTCGGACATGTTTTACGTGCCACTAAAACAAGAAATGAAGGAAGTGAAGATGCCAAGGAGTTGGGGAGCGAAAGGAGGATCGACGCCCCCCCAGAAGAAATATTATTTATCCGAATGTATTATTACTGTCATTGTTATTGTCATTGTCGCAACGAAGGAGAATCGAGGATCGAGGATCGAGGATCGAGGATCGAAGTAGCTATTTTAACGCCGATTATAATATAGCCTTGGAGAAGCAGACGTAGAATAAAAACAAAAAACGTAGGGGGGGAGGGAAAAAAGAAAAAAAAGAAAAAAAAGAAAGAAAGAAAGAAAGACGCTCCGGAGTTATGCGGACATTTAAATTCAGTTCTTATGCTAATACAATAGTCATTAAACGTTTTGTTGTGTCATTTTTTGTTTTGTTTTGTTTTGTTTTGTTTTGTTTCTTTTATGAATATTAAAATCCCTCTTGTCCGGCGGAACGCAACGTTAATTTTAAATTTTAATTCGAACCGTGGCCCGGGGAAGCGGGCGTCAGTCGATACGACACGACGGCGCATACTCTCCAAGGTTTCGACGATGCTTCCTTCCTCTTTCGCGGGCCGCCCATTTTCCATTTTCCAACGAATCCCCCCTACCCCCACCCACACCTACCATCCTTTCTTCCAACTTCTCCACTCTCTCCACCTCAATCTCCCCTCTTCCCTCTCCCCTCCCTTTCTTCTTTTCTTAACAAATACCCAGGCAAGTGCTCAGATCCTAAGTATTACAAAGCATTCCATCGGTTAATCCACTGCTCCCCCCGTCCCCCTCCCCAGTAACTCCCCAATACACCTAATTCATTAAAAATCCCATTCATTGGCATTTTATTTAGTTTCCATTGAACGAGCTTGGAGTTCGTTTAAGGAATTGGAGTGAATTCCGTACAACCGAGGGGCCCATCCTTCGACTCCTCTCAATACGTAATACAATGTATTGAGTCCCGCAACGTATACAGGAAATTACGTATCTCTTACTTTAAATCCCTTAACAATCCTCGTTAATTTCTCTCTCCACTTTTCTATATCCCGTAATTACCCCATACGTGTATAATAGGTTTCCGTATAATTTCACAGGTCCGTACAACGTATCGACGTATCCGTTATGAATAAAATATTAGAAAATAGTGATCGGCTAAAGAAATTAATTTCATTAATGTAGATTATTGATAATCATTAGGTGATATTCATCATCGTCGTCATCGCTCGCATCGAATAACAATAAGTCAATGCTGCCGGACTAACATGAATATAATATAATATAATATAATAAAATAGAATATTATTATTAATAGGGGGGGGGAGAGGGAATGCATCTAATGAAAGGACGATCGTAATTAATCAATTTATATAAATTAGCCAAAGTAATTTAAAGTTGTCGTTATATCAATTATCAATCAATGTACGGGCGATTGCGTTTATACATGAGTGTTTATTCAGTTTATAAGATCAGCATTAAATATTGCGCGCTTACGGGCGAATCACTATCTTATTAAGAGCTACTCTCGACTTATTAAATGAATGTTTTATTGGATTACAAAAGAAATAAAGAAAACTCCGGGAAGATCAGGACTCCGTTAAGGGAAGCGTTATTAAAGCCAAGTGCCAATTTTTGTAGGGAGAAAAAATAATTGAATAAATAAATAAAATTAAAAAGGAAAGAGTGAAATGCTGTGAGGGGGGAACGCTGAAAAATACCCGACATTCCTGACTGAATTTTCCCTTTTTCCGATCTCCCCACTCCTCCCCCGCCCCTCCAGCCCCCGCCCGCCGCCGATTCTGGCTAGATTCCATCCACAACAGTTCTCACAGAACCCACCGAGTCCTTTTATAAAAACGGCATGTACGTGCGCGCGTACGCGTCGGATCTCCGTTACGATCGATAATTAATAATAAACGATGCTATTTTCAATATAATTAAATTTTATTAATTTTAATTTAGCGCTTTCGTTATTTTCATAAATTAAAGTGGCATCGCTTTCTGCCAATAAATATCGTGTTTCATTGATTCGGCGTTATTATTTCTTTAATACGAAAGTAGAAAAGATTGTATTAATAACGAGACTCGATACTAAGGAGCAACGTAATTTATAATTAAGAGATCCCGGGGAAAAATCAAAATTCTCTGTCCAATGCCAGTAATTAGGCAATAATGAGCTTTTGACGTTGCCGATTAATATTTCTTTTCCATTACGTGTATGGATTTTTCGATCGACCACGACCAACCTCCCATTTTCTCTTTACCTCCTCTAATTTACATATTACGTTTGTTTTATATTGCCAAGGAAAACAACGACAACGACAACGACAACGACAACAACAACAACAACAAACAACAAAAACAATCCCTTTCCGTTTTCATTGCCCGATAAAAACTTTGTATAAACGCGTTTACGTTATTCCCCGGCCGCATTACGTAACAACGCATGCCTCAATTGTAACGGTATACGTAAGTGTAGAGATATTTTGTAGGAGTCAATTGCATTTCAGTTGCAACGCATGCGTTTATTATTAGTATGCATCATGTATTTGTAAACGAATTCGAAATACGCGATCCCTTACATTCCCTACGAATAATACGAGTTGAGGTATTTCGGTTATTGGGCTTATTCTTAGCGATCAGGGAAAAACCGGAATCTCTCTCTCTCTCTCTCTCTCTCTCTCTCTCTCTCTCCCTCTCTCTCTCTTAAACTTTCCGGAAAAATGTAAATGAAAATGAAAATGGCCAACTTAGCGTCGTTATTTTAGAATAACGAGTTTCCAAAATTTATTTATCTTATTAAATATTTTCCTGGCCACTTTATAATCTAATTATAAATCTTAATGGCAATAACGTATTTCTAGCCCTATTTATTTTTATCAGTTTATCACCACGCAGTATATGTATACGTGTCTTTTCTTTTCTCAGCCTTTGCCTTTCTTCCCTTCCCTTCCCTTTCCTTCCATAATTATATTACACGACCTACACTTTATTCAATTAGACTCGGGCGCGCGCACACGCGCACACGCGCACACGCATATTCCTTCATAAATCTGATAAAATATTTGCAGATTACATTCAATGAGATGCGTGATAAAGCATTGGCCTGCCTTAATCTACTGCCGATCTTCAACGATTCTGATTAATTATATCCTACTTGCACTTTGTGATAATTAGCCTTGGGATTCATTTTTAATAATTGAATTATCATTTTGTTTTTAACATCGCTAGCAAGCTGAGACGGATAAGAGTGCACTCGTGCCATTGAAATTGTATATTTATCTAATCATTGATCCTCCTGCCGAAGACGACGAATTAAATACTTTCGGATCTACGCACGGCAAAGCAGAGTAATAATATTATTATTCACTTTGCTGCGTCCGACTAAATAAATAAATAGATAAATAAATAAATAAATAAATAAATAAATAATAATGATAATATTCTGTGGTTGCCATTATTTCGTTGACGATACGGAAAAGTTAAGGGCGTCCTTAGCTGCAGCCGCTGTCAAGGTTTTATTGTCAAGCAGAGTAGCGCTGCTGAATTACGTTAATCTACTTAATCTACAAGGGGATGATTTTTTTGAGGAAACCCTTGAAAGTTTATGTCCAAGAAAGAGACTTTCGTGTAAATATAGCGAACTCGATCGTGCATTCGGAATTCGACAAGAGTACTTAATATTAATATTAATATTAATACTAATACAGCCGATGGAAGGGGGATATAAATTATTAGGGAAATACGTCGAGTATCGAATGAGATAAGAACAATGGAACGGGGACTACTTGGGCATAATTGATTCGAATAAGATATTTGAGCATTGTCTGCACCTTGTGAGAGGGTAGAGAGAGAGAGAGAGTCTGGTTTCATTGAGCCACGGTCTCGTTATCGTCGAGACGCCCGAGCTATTGGTATTTATAGAAATTATAGAGATAAGCAAACATTTTGCCTTGATGCCTTAGATCTGAACCTTCATCTGGGATCTTACAAATACGTACTTCGTATCCGGAGTTTTTATTTCGTTACAAAGCTAGATACGTGCGAGGCTAGTAATCCGAAAGCACAGGGCATCTCTCTTCGGTTGTTTTACTTCATCTCCCTTTTCTTCTTCTTATAATTACGTTCGAATTGGTAAGGACAATGTCGTTGGTGGGTCCGAGGTCGGCACGTGTGGGAGAATGTCGTTTACCTATCGGGCCGTCGATGATAATAACACTCCCCCACCTCCCTATTCTCCAATAGCACCCGTTGCTACTACTACTACTACTACTACTACTACTACTACTATTATTATTATTAATTATCATTAGGTTTGGACTCGATGTTCGAAAGGATGAAAAACGGCGACTCGATCTGTCGGTTTCTTAATTCTCTCACTCCCCGCCCCCCTTTCCCAATCCCCAATCACGGCGTTGTTAAAGTACCCTGTCTACGTGCACGTATCAGGTTTCTGATTAATATATCAAGATTTATCTGAAATGTAATATTGTTGGTAACCTGATTAGCTTAACAAATAGCCTTAAACGAATGCGTAACGTAATTATTTTAGCAGAAGCTCACAGGCGAACAAAGAAAAATAAAAAAAATACCGCGACTCAGTCGAAATGCGAACTAAGCTCTCGGTTTTTTTAATACAAAATATTTTCATCCGAATCCCATAGGAATTACGAAAGACGCGGGACACGATTCGTTTCTCATAGTTACCGATTCTCCTTCCCGTACAGGAAAGAATGCAAAAAAGGTAAGCAAAAACAAACAGAGGCGAGAACATATATGTATATATTATATATATATATATATATTTACGATTATCGGCCTGTATTTTTAGATTCCGGATTTGCATACGGTTATTACGTGTTCCGTGCATTCAAGGATTCGGTATATATAATATCGGTTCCCCGTTCGTTCTTCGTCCATTTCTGTTTCTTTTCAGCCTCTTCATGTTTTCAGCGCCAACTCAAGAGTCGGGATTTTCGTAAACCACGATCCCGCATGTCGAAATGTCCCCAATAATATTTTAACGCCCAAGTGTTTATTGCACGTGACAGAGCGGCCCCATAAACGCTTGGGAAAATCCATTTTGTAAAATAAAATAGATTGAATTCCTTTTGATGTATGAAAATCTATAGTAAAACAGCGCCCGAGCGTTATTAGCGGCAAGTGGTAAGTGCGAATAAACAACAATTAGGACTGATTCGATGTTGTAATTCAAGCCGTAGCCGAGCGAGCGAGCGTAAAGGAATAAGTTTATATAGCGAGCGGCGAGTGGCGAGTGGCGAGCGGCGAGCGAGCGGCATTCGTAGTTTTATATTATCCGGAGCTTTATATAACGCGTTACAAATGAACTCGTGCGGATTTATTTATCAAATTAAGCGCTAGTAAATCCGGTACGGTGGCGGCCTACCTTACCTAGCCGCCGTGACACCCTTCCCCCCTTCCCCCCAATAACCGCCACCGCCGGCCACCCGCCGCATCGCGATACTCGCTGCTCTAGCGAACCGAGTCCCTGATTGTCGAACGTCCGAAACTTAACGGACGACTCGGACGCCACTCACCGCTCGACAATAAGCGCTAAGTGATGGGCTGCGCCGGGACAGGACGAGGAGTCGCGCTCCCGAGGCCGATTCGTCACTCCAGAGCTAAACGCTGATTGAAATTTAGAGCGGCTAAGCCCTTCGTACGAGTCACTGTAGGCGCTGAGGTACCGACCTACGGTTCCGAGCTACGGCTCCGATCTACGGCTCCGAGCCACGGCTCCGATCTACGGCGGTGGATTAATTAAAACTACAAGCACGATCTCGATTGCGTCTTAAACGCTCTGGTAATCATACTCTCGGGGTATTTTTTTACGAGCTCTGTATGGGCCGGGCAGGGGTAGGACGTTCGAAGCGCGGATCGTAAAAAATTGCGATTGTCCAAAGGGCGAAAGTCCCCCCTTACACCCCTTACACCCCTTACAACCACGAGCCTTAATACAAGCCTTGTTCCTTTCGAGCCGTATTTTTATTCCGCCACCCCCGGCTTATATACCCGCGCTTATTCCCGAATGATAAAACACGTGTATTTTAAGAGTTCAGCTCAGTACCGAAGTTTATTGCGGAAAAAGCAGGTCAGCAGAGGAGGGTGGCCGAGACCCGGCAATTTCTCGTGATGCCTTTTCCTTTTCGTTCCCCGTGGCGGAATGAAAGGAGCGGGTCGGAGCTGCGAGGCGGAGCTTGCCGGGGCGGGAGAGGAGGTAAAAGGGTAGGGGAAGTCGGCGGGACGACGAAAAGCGGCGCGGCCGTGGCCGCGGGCATTTGAATAGGCATTGCGGGCCGCGAAAAAAGCGTCCCGCGCACAGGCTCGGGGAGCCTGCATCGCCCTGGATAAAAAAGGCCGGGTTTACGACGGCCGGCTCGGCTCGGCAAGGGCGAGCGTAAAACGGGAATTTATGGGCGAGCGGACCGACACCGCGGAGCCGAAAATATATTGACAGTTTACGAGGAGGCGGCCGGGGGTTATCGGGGTTGGGGTCGATGGTGGAGGTGGTCGTGGTGCAGGTGGGTGGGTGGTGGTGGGAGCAGCGGCAGCGGCATCAGCAGCAGCAGCAGCAGCAGCACCTCCGCCACCACCCACTTCCACCGCCCCGAGAAAGCACCTTATTCATTTTGCGCCTTTATGGCGTATTGCCTTTTTGATTTGTTGATAGTTATTTATCCGCGAGAGCGAGAAAGCGTACGCGCGCTAGAGAGAGTGAGTGTGTGTGTGTGTGAGAGAGAGAGAGAGAGAGAGAGAGAGAGAGAGAGAGTTTCGGCGGGTAACGGCCGCGCGAGCTCGTTACCACCGGAGTCCGGGTGATTTAGGGTCCTTTTCCCTGCCTCCCCCGGTCGTCCACGCACCACCATCGCCGCCACTACCACCGTCGACGACGACGACGACGACGACGACGACGACTGGCCCCGCTTTTACCCTTTAGCCCGCGTAATTGCGTCGGGGCTCTCGGTTTCCCGGCGAGGACCGAGAGGCTCGGTGCCCGGTATTTCGGTACGTCGGTATGTCGGTACGTCGGTATGAGGGTCCGGGTGAAAAGAATACGCTCCATCATCGGCTGTACGTACGACTTGGTTATCCTTCGTTATCCGAGGACTCGCGTTCTGAATCTCCGGCAGTGGCATGTAAATCATTTTTTGCCAGCCTCTCAAACGGTCCAGCGATACTTTCAATTATTATTCGCCGAGGCCGCGCACCTCGCAAAACCTCCTCCTCCACCTCCTCCGCCGTCTCGTTTTTTATATTTTAATTTCAGCGGTTGGTATGTGTGTGTGGGGGGGGGGGGGGGAGCCTCCTCGTTACCTATTACATATTATTACCCGCGCCCCTCTTGTCTAATAAATTCATCCCTTGAATTACGCAATCGTACATAAAAAGCTCATCGAGATCCGGGAAAGCTCCCGAATCCTCCTCTTCCCATCTAAGCCCCTCCCTCCTGCCATCCCTCCACGACCACGGTAACGCGAATAATTATTAGCCTAATCCGTTGTCTTTGCAATGGAAATCCTATTTGCTGTAATCTTGGCTTTAACGACGGATTTTGCTTCATTTACGCCTCCGTTCTAGGCGATGGATACGTCTCTCTTTCCTCCTCCCCCTTTCTCTCTCTCTCTCTCTCTCTCGCTCTCCTTCGTTTTCATTCCGTAGAGTAGGACGATCGGCTTGGCATTTTTGCCGAGGCGCGTTCGATGGCTCCTTTACAACCGAGTCGTCAAACGGCCATTTATCGAAAATATCTCCATCTGCGCTCGCACAATGGCCTTACTTAATCGACGGTTCTCTCTCTCTCTCTCTCTCCTCCGCTACGAATTCCCCGTCTACGAACCAAGTCGCCTCCGCCCCCCCCCCCCCAAACTACCGCCACCAATAACCCCAATAACCCGAATACCACCCCCGATGATCCCTTTAAGCATTCTTTTATTCCGTCATTATTAAACGTCAGCTGAGCGCCATTACAATAAATTAAGTAATCCTTTAAATGCGCTACTTTTATCTTTAAGATGTATAAATTGGCCTCTCGCTCCGAAGGCCACGAATATAAATAAAGATTGAGCGATAAAATATTATTTTTAAATTAGAAAATAAAGTTTTTCGAACCTTATATTAAAGTAACGCGGCTGAGACGAAGAACTTAATATACGGGCGAGACTTCTAATCTCTTGAGGTAAATTACCCTTATAAATTCAGCTCTCTCTCTCTCTCTCTCTCTCTCTCTCTCCTCTCTCTCTCGTGCGTGTGCATTTACATGCTGCGCATAGTGTAGGTGCGCGTTTTGAATCTTAGGAATAATAAAAATTCGATTAAATATTTATAAGCGCACGAGTGTTTTTTCTCCTTCTTTTTCGTTATTCCCTTCTTCATATTCTTCTTCTTCTTCTTCTTCTTATTCTTCTTATTCTTCTGCTTCTTCTTCCACCTCCGCCGCTACTTTCTTGGTCGTTTTTGAAAAACTAGTATGGATAACTGGATATAAAAATATATCGTGAGCCGGATAGCTGACACATAACGGCTGTCTCTTAAATTTTCAGAGTGACAAGCCCATTTTAAAACTCGTGTTAATTATCGTTAAAAATGCTCAGGCCTTTTATTACGCAAATGCCGAATTTTATTACAAGCAGCTCCTTTTTATATAAATTTTATGCTACACGGGACGATAATTTATATATTGTGTATACAGAGAATTCGCAATTACTTTTTTCGGCAACCGTCCGTCGTTTATTTACTTTTCGGCGGATCTATATATTATTTATAGCGGCGACTAAGGATGGGAAGGGGGAGGGGTGGGGTGGGAGGGTGGAGGGCGGAGGGGAGCCGGTCAATTAAAACGTCAAAAAATCCCAAAAGAAAATTCATTCCCTCGGAGCTGCATCGTCTCGCTTCGTCTTCGCTAAAATTTATAAAACAAAATTAATATTTAGCTCGGCGTACTTATTTTTAAGCAGCGTAAGCTCCTGTCGGCTCACGCTTATTATTGCATTAACGCGGATAAGGGCAAAGCTATGGCCGCGACTCTGACGCGACAAAAAAGTGTCAAAGTCAATATCTCTCAACGGCTGTCGCGGAGGCGATAAGCTCTCCGTCCTTTGCTGGGCTGCGGCGGTGGCGATGGTGGTGGCGGCGGCGGCGGCTGCGGCGAGAGGGGGAGGGGAAGGGAATGACGAGCCTTATAAAGCCGTCCAGCTCTGTCCCCCGCCCCCCACTCTCTCACTCTCACTCTCTCTCTCTCTCTCTCTCTCTCTCTCTCCCTTCCTTTCCGATTCGATAATCACGAATCCCGACAGTTTAGTCGCATCGCCCGGAATATATATATATATATATATATATATATGTATTTTTGTGCATTCGCTGTGCTCGCACGACGACAAATTTAGAATCGTAGCTACGTAAACAGCAATCAATGAAGGAGAGATTCCCCGTGGTTAAAAAGGGACGGAACGGCGGCTTCGAGAGCGAGTGACTCGAAGATTGACTCCAAACGCCAAAGACATGAAACGAGAAAAGGAGAGCGAGAGGAGAGAGAGAGAGAGAGAGAGAGAGAGTAGGAGGGAAACGGACAGGAACAAATGAGCGGAAGGAGGAAAACAATGGGCGAACTCGAGTAGAAGAGTGTCTTCCAAAAGTGAGAATGAGTGATCCAGACGATGACTGTTTCTTTTTCAGTCAAATAGTGTAGAGTAGAGATAGAGATAGAGATAGAGAGAGAGAGAGAGAGAGAGAGAGAGTGTGTTGACTCGGAAGTGTAAATTTGTGTGAATCGTATGCCTCCACGAGCTCTTACCTAATGCGTATTTTTATACATAAATAAACAGTTTTCAATTAAAAAGTCCGATGTTCGGATGAAATAATAATGGCTTTGATGCACTGGCTCGATCCGATGCCCGTTCCCCTCTGCCCCGTTCCCCTTGCGGCGCCCTTCCACCAGGGAGAATCCATTAAAAATTTTTCCTTTCCCGGCTAGGCGTAATTGAATGGAAATCGAGAAGCCTTTAATGTGCAATTATTAACATATTCGAGGATAAATTTTGTAACACCGTCGGCTTCCCAATAAAAGCAGTCCGACCTCCCCCACCCCCCCGTCCCCGATACGGGGCGTTTATTACTTTTATTTTTACGAAGGATCAGAATCAATTAAAACTAGGAACGAGGGGATATGAATATCTCCCGGTGACGGACGTCTTCCCCTTAGCGCGACTTCACGCACCATCCGTAGCCCCCGCGAGTCCCCGGACACCCGAGCTGACAAAACGCAATCGGCGGCAATAAACAATAATCGGCAGTCAGTGCTTTTACGGCAATTCCTTATGGATTTTCAATATTACGCCGCGATAAAGGATAATTGGCCGAGCGGATACAACTCTCGGGGAATATTAAATAATTACAATAATAATAATAATAATAATAATAATAATAATTGTAGGGAGAGTAGTAAAAATGGATGTTAGTATACGGTAAAATTAATTGAGATGTGTTAAATACATAGCAGAGGCCGCCTCGATATATATATATATATATACATGAATGAAATATAACGTTGGAGGCAGCGGGAGCTACTTTATCTACCGAGCAGCAGCAGCAGCAGCAGCAGCAGCATTCAAATTTATTCTTTAAATTGCACGCGATTACGCGATACTCGCATTACCAGCCGTAAATATAAATATTTATAATGCAATCAATTGTCTCTGTATTTTTATAGATAAATCACGGGGATCGCGTGGATGACTCGCGAGGTCCATTACTAGGCTCGCGAGCGACCTTTATATTTGCAAAGCTCTCAATGCCTAGGGTCCGAGCCAACGACTTAATATCGTGCCGATGGAGCTTCCGGCTCGCGACCTCATATAAATTACGGAATTAGACACTCCGGCCCGATGTATCATCCTACAGAATGTCCCGCAGACGGGAGGAAGGGAAACTGTTACGCGATCCTCGGTCTCATCTAGGGGTCTCGGATCCTCGTCCGAAACCTCGATAACTCGGTAGGCTCGACTGGACGAGTAAGGATCCAGAGAATTTCGGTCGAATGGATAAGCCTCCCCCCGCACCTCCGCGGTCGTACTACGCTCCCACCTCGACTCAGACTCCCGGGACCTCCCAAGGACGAGCAACGCAACCTTTCGCAACCGCTCGCGCGTTCCTTAGCTTCGGTCGACGTACGCACGCCCCCTCCCCTTCCGCCCCTCACAGCTGAGTTTTCAATTCGGGCCTTATTCCCCTCCATCCATACCCCCACTTACCTACACGCGTTAAGCCGGGGCTGCGCTGAACGTCATCGAGCCTTCCCATTTAATCGAGCGGATGCGTAATTACGCTATAATTGCCTACTCGCTTATCAATTATAAAAATTATTCAATCATCCAAAGCGTGGTCGTAACCCATACTGCAATACACGCACGCGGCTGCATAAAAGATTTTGAATAAAGAAAAACGGTCTCGTACGCTCGAGTGCTTATTTTTACTTTATTTCATAGCCTTTTCCACGTTATTTCTCCCTCTTCCCCTCTCTCCCCCTATCACCCTTTCCTTCTTTCTTCACGTCATGTCATTACAGAAATGATATTAAACAATCCTCGAACGTAAAACCGAATCATTTCTTATATTTATAACATTCCTATCGTTCTCTCTCTCTTCTTCTTCTTCTTCTTCTTCTTCTTCTTCTTATTCTTGTTTTAACCGAGTACGACGGTCTTGTCATTTTATGACAATTAGTCGCTATTTACATAAGCCATATTTCTCTTAATATTCTAAATATATAATTCTTTTTATGCTTTCCTTAAATAATCACCATCGCGTTTACTACCCTTTTTTACGACCGTTTTCACCCCAAGAATTAGTGGCTAATTTTTACTTAAAATCTTTTATTTTTAATTTTACGCGCTCGATAAAAGTACGCCTTTCCTTCCCCACCCCCCCACCCTTCCCCCATAACAACGACAGCTTCCTCCCTACCGACGATCATCGATTAATGAGATTTCGAATGGCGTTCGTCAACAAAAGAGCTTCCGGTTCCATAGGTCGATGCTTGGCCCCGCTAGTAAATGCGATTCTTAAGCGATTTATCGAACGAGTATTATCTCTTCAAGGTCTGCAAGGAGAAATTAAATATATATATATATATATGTGTGTGTGTGTGTGTGTGTGTAAAGGAACGAACTGAAGTAAAGAAATAAATAAATTACGTTAAAAATTGAATGGGATAGGATTGAGTGGTGGGATAAGGTGGACGTGGACGTGGATACTTAGCCGTTAACGGCTCGGGTTATCCCTCGTTAATCCGAGATCGCAAGAGTAACGTCATTTACTTGTCTAAAATGTATTGGCTTATCAAGTCTAATAATATTATCGAGTGCCAAGGACGAAATGAAATAAAATCGATTTATCAATTAACTGTTAATTCATAACGGCCTTTGACGGGAAATAAAGGAGCGGCCACACGTAGACTTAAATAACAATCAATGTATTATTTAAAGCCGTAAAGTAGATCTCGTAAGATTTATATAGGAATTATTGGGGAATCTGGAATTATTTTAAAAGCCAGTATGGAAGAGAGCCGATTTTATGTACTTCCGCATTAATAGTATTGGCATTGCGATTATTCTTAGAAAGCAATCGTCTCGTATTTTACGAGGATATTTAATTGCTCGGAGCGAAAATATCCGGAGTTTAAGAAGAAGATGATGAAAAAATATAATATATATATATATAAGAAAGAAAGAAAGAAAGAAAGAAAACGCGAGAACGAGTGAAGAATTAGAGGGGTTGTATAGGCGATAGTAATACGTCGTAGGGCGACGTGTACGTGGATCTGCAGCTCGTGCTCGACAAAAAACAACAACAAAAACAACAACAACAACAACAACTCCGTCCCGTTGTAAAAATAACGTACGGAAGTAGGTAAGTAGTAGATCGACTGGCCGTAATAAAGTGCATGTATAAATCGCCAGTCGGAAATGTCGCGTAGCCGCCGTAGATCGTTGCTTACGTAACGATCTATAGAGTAGCGGGCAAGTGAATTTGAGCCTATATCGTACTGTAATAGGGGTCGGGGAACCTGCGCGCCGCGAGCCCGTGAATGACGGATGCGTACCCTGTACTCGGATGGATTATCGGGGGATTAAGATCGACGAAGCCGATGCGCGCGGGTATAAATGCGACGACCCTCGGGGGACAGTGCAGCGTCGCTGTGTCGCGAGAGAGGCTCGACACCCTCCTCCGAGCGTCGTCCGCGGTATTTTTAACGCTCGGCCCATGGCTTTTCCTTCCATCCCCTTGAAGGGTCCTTCTCGGGGAACAACCCGAGAGTGAGAACAGCCTCCCTCTCACGACTCTCTCTCTCTCTCTCTCTCTCTCTCTCTCTCTATCCATCTCTCTATCATTTTCACCCCTCTCCGCCCTTCTCGCGCCGCCATAGCCTCCTCCATACCCCCCCGCCCAACACGCAACGCCACCGACAAAAGTGACCTTCTTGTGCGGACCAGTGTGGACACCGATTTCGTTTCCATGTGACAGGGCAGATAAAAATCCACCGCCTCGGCCCTACTACCCTTTTCCCCCTTCAGGGGAAATCAGCGCCCAAATGGCTCGCGTGTACCTTGAGAGGACGAGGCTCGCTTAAATTTAAATTTAGAATGGACCTTAAGGGCATTAAAGCTTACGGGGCAAATGACAAATTTTAACGTAAATCCACGATAACCCCCTTACTCATACCTAACCAACTAACTAACTAACTAACTAACTAACTAAATAACTAACTAGCCACTCGCACTCCGTAATTATCGTATAATTATTATATTTAAGGCTCGAGGGGGATGAGCCGAAGGGAATAGGCGGCCGGCAGGTATATAGGTTTTGACGGTTATGGGATACGCGTCGTCGCGTGCATTCCAAGGACAGATCCTGGAAAAAATACTCACTCCGGGCCGTATCTCCATCAATGATAAATAACATACAATACAGGCTGAAAATAACATTGAAATTCCAGGTACGTGTACACATCTCGTTAATTAGCCAATTATAAGAATTACGGGACGGAATAATGTTGCCGCGCACGAGAGAGAGAGAGAGAGAGAGAGAGTGATAGTGATAGAGTGATAGTGATAGAGTGAGAGTGATACAGTGATAGTGAGAGAGAGAGAGAGAGAGAGAGAGACTACCATGCTTACTGTCAACATTTTAATCCGCCCCCCACCCCCACTCCTCACGCTTCCTCCCTCACTTGTTCCCGTACCTTTTCTCGCCACTGCGCTTCGTTATTATAAAGAAGAAAAAGTACCTTTTTCATTCGATTAATCATGCCCTCGATCATTAATCGATCCTCGGCCACAATGCAAAGAAGATCCAGCTTAACAACGACAATCTATTCAGCTTATTTAACTAAGGAAGAAAAAACCAAGTGGAGAATAATTCTTTTTAGTTAATTAGAAAAGAAAGCGCGTTCAATTAAATTTCTCTAAATTCGTATCCGGAAGGCACGGATACTTAGTTTCCCTTATACACCGAGCCACGCGCATTAATTAAGATTTATAGAGTTATTCGTATTAAAGTTGCTTATTATATTTAGTGCATATAATAGTCTCGCGTCTATTTATCGCTTTTACGGCGCACGTAATTTACTGGAAGACGGTGCACTATCTCGTACTATCCGGTACTTTCCTGTATTTTTCAGGTACTCGGGACGCCCGGGCACTGAATAATCCTTATATTGTTATAAACATTCTTCGGTAATGGCAAGATTTCAACTGCCGGCCTATGAAGTACGATGATTTTTTCACAAGCAGAGCCGAAGTATTTCGATAGTTACATCACGTATCGGGCATTAAAATGAAACTATTCATGGTCATGTGCGCGTACGTCTATAAATAAAAAATTTTACGTTGGTAGTAATGATAGTCGGTCGGAACGCGCGAAAACCAAATTTCAACGATACTTTTTATTACTTACACGTTGCACATATATATATGTAGTCTTCCGCTCTGGAGTCCCCTATCTACCTAAGAATTATTATATTTATTACATATATGTGTATGTATCGGAATTTTATCGTCCCACGGCATAAGAATCGCCGCTATTTAGGTTCAAAATCAATTTCCTTATTATTCTTGGGTTAATTGCTCTTGCGTCACTCGACATTGCCAATGAAGCTTAAATTCCATTTACGTACAGCTTACAGCTTACAGCTTACGAAGTTATTTCTTAATCCATTGTGCCAAAAATTCTATGCGGATATGTAAGCGAATTTATATGCTTCAACGGCTTATTCGTCGAGTAGAGTCACGCGAAGGAAGATCACGATCCGTTTGGCAATAATCTTCAAAGCAGTACTCGATTATGTATAAAACGAGTATGTTTTGCATGAAAGCGCCGAGTTCCGTTCGAGCTTGGCAGTTGTTTCGTCGAGTACGAGCGGGCAAGATAATATCTGTATTAATAACGAAACCCATACAGCGATTGATAAAACAATATTTTCGGTATCTCGCCGTTATCTCTCTCTCTCTCTCTCTCTCTCTCTCTCCCACTCTCTCTCTTTCTAGCATAGAGCGTTCCTCTGTCTGTTCCTCGCCGAGTCCCCCGTTATCCCTTTCCGTTCCTCCCACCCACAATCTCCCCCACCCTCCCTCCCCGCTCTAATTTATGTAGATCTGACGCAACCTACACGTGTTCTTTTATAAAAATACAACGGCAACGTATACCTCACCTTCTTATCTACTTTCCGGGCAATCATTAATGCATTAACGACAAGACAGACCATTCCGATGGAATACATTAATTCGGTCTTATGAAGTTGCTAAAAATGTCGCCTCTCTCTCACTCGCTCACTCACTCGCTCCCCACGTATGTCAGTGCCCGTGGCCGCGTGTGCGCGTAAAGGCATTCGTTCGTTTAAAGAGAGTTAACGGATCTCGGGATGCTGGGCTGCGTTGAGAGGGTATTTTTTCGTACATTGAGAACGAATCTTTCGCAGCTCGTTTACGCGTATATTTCAAGTCTGCGAGTGATACGCGTTATCGTTTTACGCGTGTATATATATATAATCTGACTTTGGCATTGTTGCGCGAGAGCCGGGAGATTCATTTGCAGGGAGGAGTATTCGGTGAAAGGATGCTGGAGATAAAGGATAGACGAACGGAGAAAGAAGGTGAGAGTCGTCCGGGGGTAGGTGGGGTGGGGGTGGTCGTATTTATAGGAGAGCCGAATATCGTTGGCGGGGGCGGCGGGAGATCATCATTAGCCCGGATAGTGGCAGAGTAAGATCGGTAGAGTCTAAGAGGAAGCTCGAACGTCGGGAGGGGGGGGTGACTCTTGTCTAGTATTAATGCGTCGAGCGAATCCATCAGCTCCCGCTCGACTTTCTTTTCCTCTCCATCTCCCCGTTCCCAATAACCCCCGTCCCCCATGGGCCACGCGGCCGATTCACATTAGTCGGGAGGGCAGGGAAGGAGGCGCCTCTGAGCCAGTGAAAGCCGCCCGTCCACGTGCGTCGTCGTCGTCGTCGTCGTCGTCGTCGTCGTCGGCGGCGGCGGTGGCGGCGGTGTCGGCGGTGTCGGCGTCCGCGACTGTCAAAATGGCCATCATCGCTCTTGGCTGCCCTCTTCCCCCTACCCCCCACCGGTCCCGTTGCGGGGCACCCCAATATAAAACACGCTCCCGTTCGTAAGCACGTTTTGCCCGCAAGCTCGACGCATTGCGTTATACTCTCTCTCTCTCTCTCTCTCACTCTCTCTCTCTCTCTCTCTCTCTCACTCGCTCGCTCGCTCGCTCACTGACTCTCTATCCTATCTATCTCTCGCTCGCTCGCACTCGCGTTCCATCTCGCGCGCTTCTCGCGCGTTTCTATTCCTGGAGCAGCACCCCGAGTTCTCGCGGAGGAGGCGCGCCGTGGCGGCGGCAGTTGGGTGCCGCGAGCGCGAACGTCGACGAGCCTTTCCTCGCTGGGGCTCTCTACGCAGGTGCGGTTGTCCTGGTGCAGGTGCAGGGCCTCGTCGCCGAAGCCCTCCCCCGCTCCCCCGTCAAAGGAGTCTCGCTCACGGGGTCGCTAATGGAGTCGAGGACGAGCCGCTCGGGGCCGCCCTCCTCGTGCCCGGCCACTCGGACACGCAACCAAGCGAGCGGGGCTCGCGGATCCGCCGACACCGTCGCCGCCACCGCCACCGCCACCGTCACCGCCACCGCCGCCACCATCAGCATCGCCTCCCGTCGTGCAGAAATATAGCCGATCCCACTCGACTCAGTGAACGGAAGCGTACCCGAGGCTTAGGGAGCTCTGGGCCCTCCTCTACTTCCTCGGCAACCGCTCCAGGGCCAGGTCAGGGCTTTGCCGCACGAGTACGAGTACTCGTCGTACCCGAGCCCATTACTTGCCCCGTAAGTTTCGTTTACGTGCCCTCCCAACCCCACTGTCCCGCTGTCCCGCTGTCCCGCCGTACCCACCTCCTATCCGCTACCGAGGACGCGCCGTAACGTCTTCGCCGTCGTGGGTGTCGACCGTCGGGCGGCTGCAGCGGCAGCAGTAGCAGCAGCAGCCGACCGCGGGCGCTTGAATACACCAAGTCAGATTTTGGACTTAGTAGCCGGTCCCGGACCTTTTTCCTATTTATAGAACGTTCCGCGACGCGTGCATCTACGGCTTTCCAGCTGGGGCTTTTCGAAAAGTCGCCCCGCGTCGCTCTCTCTCTCTCTCTCTCTCTTGCTATTGCTTTTGCTCTATCTCAACGACTGACCGGGCCAATTTACGCTCGCTGGAGGTACGGCGATGCCGGCGAACGGCTCGCGTCGGCCGCTGTAAATCAAGGAAAGTGCAGCGCTATTTCTGGAGAAGACGCAGCGAAAGCCTTAAGATTTTCACTCGTCCCCCTCCCCCTCCCCCTCCACCCGCCGTCGCTGCCACGGTCCCCTAAGCGATCGTTACACCTGCTCGAGAGGAGCACGAGCCTCCCGCGCCGCTCGGGTCATAATCATCTCGGGCCTCTTCCTCTGATTCATCTTCTGCTTCATCTTCTTCCACTTCTTCTTCTACTTCTTTCCCTCCTGGGACTCGGTGCCAGGCTCGCGTCATTAAAGCTCCCCCCCATCAGCCCCTCTACGCCCGATCGTAGACTCGAGGCTGCTGTTACGGAATAATAAACAGAGAGTACGCGTGGCTCTTGGGCTCCGAGACACATGGGCCTTTATTATGATTTATTTGGAATGTAAAAAGAAATGTTTGGACGAAAAAATACCTGACCTCTGTACCCGGCCCCCCTCCTCCGCCGTCCCCTACGCCGCTGTCCATTTCCATCAACATTCGCGACATTAGCTCGCTCACATTCGCTTTTTTACAAAATTTTCCTTTACCTTTGTCCGATCTATTGACGCCTCTCTCTCTCTCTCTCTCTCTCTCTCTCTTTTTCTCTTTGCGTGTGCAACTGAGAGAGATAGAGAGAGAGAGAGAGAGAGAGAGAGAGAGCGATGGGCTATATTAGGTCGATTAGTATTTGTAGACTCGGTAGGTACGTAGAACCTAACCTCGCAACGTTGCCCGGAGCTCGTAACCGTATTCGAGCAACCCCGACGATGATCGCATACGCTAAATACTGATTTACCGGCCCGACTCGGTTTCAGTAAGAAAGAGCCCGCGTAGCCGAGCTTCATCGCATCCAATTAGAATATAAACAATGCCGTGGGCTCATTCAGCCGAATAACCCTAGTCCATTGGGTTAATTACCCGATGCGATCGGGTCTCGCGTAGCCGTAGAGCGTATAGGAAACTAACCTTCGTCGGATACGTAACTTCCCATCCTCCACTCCCCTCGCCCGCCCCCGCGCCGCCAATAACCCCAATAACGTTCTAAGCATCGCCGATCGCTGATCGCTGATCGCTGATCGATGTAGAGTCGTTGACAACTCTTTCTTTCTTTTTTCTTTCCCCCCTTCTTTTTTTTTTTTTTTTTTTTACGCACGGCTTTCTTATTAATCACGTCGACGAGAACGAAGCGCCGAAAGCACCTCGGAGTTGTTACACGGGCTCGAAATAGCTGTCGGAAATGCCCGTCGTTGTACGATAGGGGCATGTGGGTGGGTGGACGCGCGCGCGCGCGCCCGCGCACGTAAAAACCTACGTTTTTTGTTTTTTCTGTTTTTCTGTTTTTTTTTTTGTTTTGTTGTTCTTCCTCTAACGTCTCTCGTTGACGCCCGCTCGTTCGGCACTTTACCCATAAGATTAATACAAAAACAGCGCATCTCATCTCCAATGAGTATTATTATTGTGTTGTTGTTGTTGTTGTTGTTGTTGTTGTTGTTTCGACGAGGAGATAATTAAAGTCGGATTAGTTTATTGTTTCGGGGCGCGCTTACGTAACGCAACGAGGCAACGTAGCGAAGGCGACGTCGCGTTATGGGCAATGGGTCGTCGCGGGCATCGGCGCCGGTCGCTCGGTCCTTTATTGGTTGGTTGGTTGGTTGGTCGGGGAGACGGGCGGGGCGGTGGAAAAGAAAGAAAAAAAAAAAAAAAAGAAGCTCGGCTTGCCGATACCATTCGGCCGGGAAGCTCGTTCCGATGGTTACGAGCCATTCGCTCGCTCGCCGTACGATGAATCAGCTAAAATCTTAATATATTTCCAAGGGTTTACGAAAGCCTGCTGCCCAGAGCCCAATCCCTCCCTCCCACCCTCCCGCCCCATCACTCCCGACCACTCCAGTCGACCGGCGAACCTTCGCGCTAGCAACGACTCGACGTCGCGGCCTCCACGGATTAACATAAAGCGCAGACGGATGAAAGACGATTCAAAATATTTGCATTACGTAATCGGATAATCCATCAGGTTTTCCACTTAGTCGGACCCGTACGGCCTCCAGCGAAATAAAAGGGGATAATAAAATTTTGACTCTTTGGCCCGAGCCATCGTGGCTCGCTCTACGCGTCTCTAAGCATGGATGCTGGGATGCTGGCATGCTGGGATGCTGCGTGTGTGTGTGTGTGAGAGAGAGAGAGAGTGAGAGAGAGAGAGTCGGTTCAGCGAACTCGACGGAACACAATAGCACGCAACGCGAGCCGGACAGACGGTGCGAGCATTGAAATTCCAAAAAGAATTCGCTTACTCCATCGAATCTAACAATGCTAACGGCTTCTCTCCCATTGTTCTTTGGGCGCGCGTGCGCGCGCGCGTATACAAACGCCCCGAGTGGCCCCGATGATCTTGGCGAATTTATTCCATGATGCATAATCGGCCCCCGCTCCCGGCTAAGCGAATCATCGGGCCGGGCGGGGCTTCCTAACCCCCCGAAGAAAAGGGGGAGGAGGGACTGATCTGCTCCCACTGTACTACTCCCACTACCCCCCCTCCCTTCTTAACCGATGACAATTGACGGCCGTAATTGGACTACCGACGGCCTGCACGACAAATCGTTCCCCCTCGCGTTCCTATAGATCGGTCGGTACGTACACCGCCGAGATGAGACGATCAATACCGACTTGAGTACCCAACGTCGAATCATCGGAATTTTTTACTCTCTCTCTCTCTCTCTCTCTCTCCGCTCTCCCCCTCGTCGGAGCTGCTGTCAAGAAGCGCGAGCGCATCCCTAATCGATGCGGATTTATCGTCGCAGTTCCTAGCCGATGAGAAATAATCGGCGAGCAGCGGATACCTTGAGACGCAGAATACTTCTGACTACGGAGACTCGCTAATGGAAAGCCGTGGCCAAAGACGAAGACGAAGACGAAGACGAAGCCTCGGACGAGCCGATAAAACGTCCTCTCTCTCTCTCTCTCTCGTAAAAGAGATCTAAATTCCCTTTGCAGATAAGGTACTGAACCGGTCAATCAAAGCCTCTTCCTCCCCTTTAAACCCCAATAACCTCCTCCTCCACCTCCTCCTCAACCTCCTCCTCCTCCTCCTCCTCCTCCCCTTTTGGGAAGGCCCCGCGCGTTAGGGCCCCATCGGATCCCGTACCGATGCCGGGATCAAAGCATGGGAAAGGAAAGCCCATCGGCGATATCGGCTCGCAGGCTTTTTCTCGAAAGAAAGAAATATTTCCCGGGACGGCTTCTTCGTCGGCCGGTTACGTTCTTCCCGGGCAATCGTCGCGATTTAACTCACGAGCAATGAAGCTTTTGATCTTTATAGCACCATTCTTGGTAATGAGCCGTTGTCTCGATTGTCGGCTCGCTTGGCTTTCTTACTCCGTAGCTTCATAGAAGCTCTCCCGCGATCGACACATTCATCACTTTTACCCGCTCGTCCCCTCCCCCTCCCCTGCCACCGCCATTACACCAGCCGCTCATCCACCCGAGTGGCGAAGGACTTCTTTTTCACCGAGTGCCATCCCCAGAATCCTCGAGTCCAAGGTTATTCGGCGGCGTTGCTGCGACTTTTTCTCCTGACGCGGCATCCCAGCGCATCCCAGCGCATCCCAGCGCATCCCAGCGCATCCCAGCCATCGATCTACCCTCATCAGTACCACATGCCTCGCATAACTGTCCATTAATTGCATCATAAATAATATCCGCCACTCATCTCTGTCTCATCCGTACCTTATCTGCGCCTCATCTGCATCGTATCCGCGATAACCACGACGAATCCATCCCGAGCGTCCTTGCTTGCCCCCTTCGATGCAATTAAGTCAACGTCCTTATTATAATTATTAAGTCGTCGTCGACGCACCCCACCCCCCACCCCCACTTCCACCTACACTACAAAGACAAAGGGACAGAGAGAGATAGATAGATATATAGATAGAGATAGAGAGGGAGAGAGATAGAGAGATAGAGATAGATAGATAGATAGATAGATAGAGAGAGAGAGAGAGAGAGAGAGAGAGCGAGTTCCACGCACTCATCTCGGTTTCCGTTCGAGCGGCATCGCTGCACCGGTACGGAGAGGACCAAGAGCAAGCAGGCTTTCGATGAAAATGCTCGGCAACGAGAGCAATCGATTAATCGGCGCGAGAAATCTACTCGATCCTTTTGATCTCCGCACTCCCCTATGCTCGGACTCCGTAATCAGAGGCCGGAGCTACGTAATGGGCGTTTAATGGGCAAGTAGAGCAGTGCGATTCGTCGCTTGGGTTTTTCAGAGTTTTCCTAGCTTCGGCTGAACAATCTCGGACGACTTATATCGGCTTTTTATTTTGAGCCTCGTCGAGACCCGTCTGACGTATGCGCGAGCCATGAAAAGCTCTCCCACAGCCACCCCCGCGCCCAAGTGCACCAAACAACGGTTACGCGCAACTACATTACGTGAAATTTAAAAACTGACTCTCTTGAGTCTCTCTCTCTCTCTCTCTCTCTGTCTCTGTCCCTCTCTCAGGTTAGCCAAGGTTCGCTCGATGTCGGGAGAAGCGGAAAAGAAAAGCGGAAAAGAAAAGCGGAAAGAGGCCTTGGCTCGGCGTTGCTTATTCCTCCGCGAGCGGCTTCGAATGACGTCAAAACAATTTGCTCGACAGTACTCGCCGCCATAATCTGGCTGGTGGCTATTAACGCTATTACCACTATTATGCTTAATCGACCACTTAAATCGAGCGGCCGAACCGTTAAGCGCTTACCGTCCGCGCGCATGCCGATGCGGATTCTCCGGACGGACGGGACGGGGTGCAGGCGGCTCTCTCTGTGTGTGTTTGTGTGTGTGTGTGTGTGCTATCGGGCGACCGACCGACCGACCGACCGACCGGGCGAGCGACCGAACGACCGGCCCCGACCGAGGTTCCGGCATTGCCCCGGCCACGTCCGATACGTCGAGCGGTTGAGGCGGGGGGTGGCGGGGGGCGAGAGGGAAAAAATGTCCGACTGGGAAATGCCTGGATCTCGGGCCCCGATAGATCGCGGCCCTCGCATTATCGATGGACTCGTAGCCGCTGCTGCTGCTGTTGGAGGCGTACTGCACCCGATCAGGCCCTTTGTACGCGTATCCAGGTGGCCCGGGAGGGGGAGCGGGCTCTCGGGGGCGGCCCGAGTACCCAGTACCCGGTACCCGGTACCCAGTACCCGGTACCCCCTGCCCCGTAAACGTCATGCCACGGGCTCGAATTAAAGGGAGTGGCAGGACTGCTCGGCGCGCGCTCCTCGATCCGCTACGATTTGAAGGATGCATGGCTCAAGTCGAGCCAGAGCATCGTCCGACGGGGCCCGTCCACGGCTCTCTTCGTGACTTTTAATGGCTTCGTTATCGGCTCATCTATTCCTCGGATCAAGCAGTTATCGAGGCCCGTTCTTTCGCCAAGTCATTTCCCGAGTCCTCCCGAGCCCGGGACCTTTAACGCTCGCTCGCGTGCGATTTCTCCACCACCCTCGACCACCCTCGACCACCCTCGGGCATCACGACTAGGGGACAGCTGGACCAACGGCTATCGAAGCAGCCTTTTTTTTTTCTTCAATCCTTTACGAGCGTACGTAACGAAAGCCATTGGCCATAGTAAGGGAGCTGCTGCTCCCGGCATCGACTCGACATCGACTCGGCATCGACTCCGCATCAATCCTAACCGCGTTCGAATTGCATTCGAATCATCCACTCTCTCTCTCTTTTATATTCGTCACTTTTCGTCACCTCGCGTCGTCAGCGAATCTGGAGGAAATCAGCGGAAGGGATTATTCATTATTTCGTAGACTCGGAGGATAGATCGTCGGCCAGGGAGGGAGAATAGCTCGGGAATTCAATCATGTAATAAATTCGGCCCCAGCGACATGTAAATTTGCCGAAAATGTACTGAAAGTGGATCAAGTTCATTCCGCAAATAATCGATGATCCATCCGCCGATTGTGATTAATGGGCCCGACCTTGGGATTTCATCCCTCCGTGGCCTCTTCTCTTCTCGTTATCCTTCTCGTAGCTCGACTTACGCGGGAATAAAAAAAAAAAAAGAAAAGAAAAAAAGAAAAAAGAAAGAAAGAATGGCTCCTCTGCACTCTTGAGTCTGACTCCCGAGTCTAAATTTATATACGTAGACGCGCGCGCGCGCGCAAGGCTTGCCTGCGGAGTTTGCCGAGTGTGCGTGAAGGACCTCGGCGCGGTGGGGCCGATCGGATGTTTGTTCAGAGAACGAGAGACCGCGAGAGACCGCGAGAGAGAGAGAGAGAGAGAGAGAGCGTGATGGGGGGAGGGGGGTATGGTTATGGGGGGGAGGGATATTTGCTCGACTGGCGCTCGCGATTACTTGTCCCGGGAGTGCGCGGCATAAGTGCGCGCGTATGCTAAAATGCAAATTGCGCCGTGGAAGGGTCATAAATTTCTAATGATGATGTACGGCTCGTGAGCGAGAGGCTTTAATCGAATGAAGGAACGGTATTGCGCTTCGCTCTTCCCGGCTCTCGCGCTCCACGTACAAAAATAGAACCTCGCTCGGCTCTCTCTCTCTCTCTCTCGGCCGACGCTTCCTTGCGCCACATTTTACGTATATCTTTTTTCCTTCGGACGGCTATTCCCGCTCCCCGCTCCCCGATCCACGCTTTACCCCCCCCCCCCCTTCCCTCTCCCCCCCCCGCCCTCACCCCTTCGACCAGCGGTCCTTACTCCCCACCCCCCGCCCCCACTCACGCTCACCCCCGTAGTTAATCTAAACGTTACACGCCCGAAAACACCGGTGACCCTCGTGAAACTTTTCGTCACCACCCTGGACCCGCCCCGCCGCGGCTTATCCCGAGTTTTTCCACCGGGTTCACGCGCCGAGTTCACTACTTACCGCCGACTAATAACGAGTTCTAACGAATCCGGGGCTATTTCGGGCGTCGCGGTGCACAACGATCCGCAGGTGGCTCGTACGGCGCTACGCCCATCGCTGCGCCCATTCGATGCGCCCATCCGTCATACGCCGCTGCTCCTACTCGACGCCGATCGACTGACTGTTAACCCCGGGCGGCCGCGGCCGCGGCCGCGACCACTAGTAACGGGGCGACGGGCCGGGGAGACGCTTTTTCCCTGTTACCGACCCGCTCGATCGTTTATCGGTGATAATAAAACTTTTATCGAGCCGCGACACGTACTCTGGG
Organism: Ceratosolen fusciceps; assembly: GCA_018883505.1. Taxonomy (NCBI): domain Eukaryota; kingdom Metazoa; phylum Arthropoda; class Insecta; order Hymenoptera; family Agaonidae; genus Ceratosolen; species Ceratosolen fusciceps. The sequence goes on from RCIC01000007.1 coordinate 3,623,953, forward strand.
CCGCGATTACGCGCCGACAAAAGCGTTAAAAAGCCTTTAACGTTACGGGGAGGCGGCGACGTTAGCGGCGGCGGCGGCGGCGGAGGGGAGTTCGGAGCTTTAAATTCGGCGCGTTAGCTCCGAAAGCCATGTAAAGGTGTACTATCTCGTGCGCATTACCTCCCAGTGCCGTATAAACCTTACGGAAGGAGGACAACGGCCCGATTACATTGCGGCCTACGATATTATTACGGTATAATTATACCGCTCCCCCTCTAACCGATGTGTGCCCCTGCCCTACGAGGAGGACGACGGGGAGGGCTTACGGGGACTGTATTACGATACGCCTGGATCGATTAATTGTCTCGCTCGAGGAGGCCAATTTCACCGGCGATCGATTGATTTCCATCCGCCAGGAACGAATGAAGCCATCAATTTTTATGGACTTTTTCAGAGTTGTAAAATACCTCTGCTCATAAAAAAACCCCCTTGATTACCTGTAATCATAAAAATGGCCACATCTCATCTTCTTTAGGAGGATATCCTTCATACGCGGCGAACGATTCATCGCGATTTAGCAACGAGAGATCAAAATATTAGGGATTTCTTTCCTTCTTTCTTTCTTTTTTTTTTTTTTTTTTGTTAAATATAAATACGTGACAGCCGTTCAATCGTTTAGTAGAAGGCTCCAATTATAATGGTTGATGAGAGGATCGAGACCAAAGACTCCTTAACTTGTGTAAATAATATTAATCCACGGGCGTATTGATGTGGCAATCGACGTCGGATCCCCGTGACAAAATGGGCGCGCTAGCGTTTTACAAATCGCCCTCGCAACGAGATAACATTACAGAATAATGTAATGAAGTAAACAATGGAGCGGATTTAATATAAATAATAGAAAGCCCAAGGCATTAATTGTAGGGAGATATAAGCCGTCAAGTTCCCCGTTGGCTCGTCGGAGATATTTAAGCGACAGAGAATTTACGAGAAAATTGGTCTACTTTCCCTCGGCGTTGTAAGAATAGTAGTTATTCAGAGAATTACAAAAGTATTTATATTCAAATTTATAATGTTTTCGAAATAAATATTAAGAGAGTCTCGTGATACTTCACTACTTCCTTGAAAAGATTCCCTCTCTCTCTCTCTCTCTCTCTCACTCTCGTTTCGTAAAGGCATTAACTCGTTGTACTCGTTGTTGATTTAGGCCTGCCCCATCGTAGCTCCCTTATTTCCTCCTCTCCCCCCCCCGCCCGAGCCTCGCGCCGCGCACTTTAAAACGTCTCACGTATAATTCAAGACTTTTAAAATATTTCCCTTGTGTTTTCGTGTCAGTCTCGAGTTATTATGAATTAATGACTAATCAAAAGAGCGAATCCGTTTTTTCGGAGAATTTTTATTTGCCGACCGAGGCTCCGGCAGCTGATAAATACTACACGAATAACATTTTAGAGAGAGAGAGAGAGAGAGAGAGAGAGAGAGCGAAAAGAAAAAAAGAAAGAAAGAAAGAAAGAGAGAAAGAGAGAAATCATGAAAACGTATATAGGCTATTTGTCACTTGTCTTTATATTTATTTGTAGCTTGGCGGAACAGTTATTATATACTTAAACACGTGCCATTAGACATATAAATAATTACAGGAATCTTAGGCGAGTTAATTACTCATTCTTGCAATTATACTGCTCGCCGTATACTTAGGCTGAGGTAAAGACAACATAAAACTTACTTAAAATACTGTAAAGAATTTGGTGAATTTGCTTTTTTTTTTTTTTTTTTTTTTTTTTTTTTTATTGCGTACGCCTGCGTAGTTTGTACGATTATAATAAAGAAAGGGACGCGCTGATAAAAAGAAAATGTAGAGGATTGTAACGAATAGTCACAGATAGTCGTGGTTCCAATACTCAAGAAGAATGTTCTCTCTCTCTCTCTCTCTCTCTCTCGTTCTGATTCGAGGTCCATTGGAGGATCGCGATCAATGGGATTGTGGAAGGTAAAGAGAATAAGGATATGTACGAATAATTTGGGCGCACGCGCAACACTCGCTTCCGATACTTTTGCGAGCGGCGGAGCTTTTAGTACTCGCGGCGTGGCGCGGAAGCCGTGGCGACGGTTAAGGGGTGGAGGGGGGGGGGGTGGGGGCTAGGGAGACGTCAAGGGCGGCAAGGGAGGCAAGGGAGGCAAGGGAGGGTCGCGAGAGAAGAGTAAGCAGTAGCGGGTCCGGGACCGGGTTGGCGAGTTGCCAGTCGCTCCCGCGTTTTCGGGGTAAAATTATGCAAAACTTTATAACTCTCTGCCCATATCGTCGACTGACTCCGTGTTGCGGAGCGGGGTGGGGGGGCGGACAGGCGGGAGGCATTAAATACACACAATAGGATCCACGTGCACTTTATTAAAGTGACTCGTAACACCGGTGGACTGACTGAGATGCTTTGTTTCCGTAGAGTCGGACTGGCGGTGCGACGGAGGGCCGGGGGGTGGTGGGACGGGGCGGGGCGGGGTGGCACTCACTACGTGCTCAATACGGGCACTATTTAGGTATGTTCTTCACCACGGGCTTCTAACGATCATTCCGGCTTATTAACTCTTTTTTCACCCCCCCCCCACGGGCTTCCTTAAATGCTTATACTTTTATGGATCACAGGGGCGCGCTATTCCCGTACGCGGACGTAGCGATCGATAAATTTCGACTTCCCGGCACGAAAATAATTAAACATTCTTAAGATTTTCCCTATAAATTGCTCAACGCTTGGTGCGTTCTTTATGGGAGCGATGCCTCTACCGGCGGCCTCGTCTCCCTCAAAACCGTAAAGCCTAATGTTTAATCGATCGTTTTTAATGAGCTCGCCGCGCTTTGCCGGTTTTCATAAGGATTCAATCGCATCGCGCCGATATGTCAATAGATAGATAGATACCAATGAGATTTAATTTAAAGTAAATGGCGATTAGGACGCGGATTATGGTATTTTACGACGGGGATTATTAGCGCAGCTGATCGCCGGAGCCGACCCCGACACCCGGAATTCATAAAGAATATAATATTTACAACTCCTTGATAAACGAGTATAATGTATTTTCAGATAATAACGATAACGTTAATTGTGATCGATGGACGGGCTCCCCGATCCCGCCCGATCCCGCCCGATCCGATACATAACAGTAATACATAATTCCCATGCGTTTTCTATAATAATGGCCTCGAAAGCCATCCACGTAATTATACGAGGCGAACAATTAACTTTATTTCCCATGGCGTCTAATTTTAAATGCGTTAGCATGCGTACGGGGATAATTTCTATTCGATGTCTAATCTCTTATACCGCGTGCGGTAATTATTGAAATTAAATCTCTCCCCCCTCGCCGTCCGCGAATGCCCGTGACTCGGGACCTTCCGCAGTTATCCTTACCTTATACACAACAACAACAACAACAACAACAACAACAACAACAACAACAACAACAACGTTTCATATACCTTGGAAATTTATCAATAAAATACCTCGAATATTTATATTATTAAATTACGAGGAGCACGCGATCGATATTCATCCGGAATTCGATATTTTAATTCGTATCCCCTCACCCTCTCCCCCTCCCCCCTCCAATAGCCGCCGGTTAACGGAGCAGACAAATAAAGGGGACCGTTTTGTTTATCCTTGCCCCGTTAATTATAATTGGAATCGCCCTCTCGCTTTTCGTTACCGAGCCAATGCCGTTTCCTACAATGCCGAGGCGGCTATTTAGATTTTCCCTATTTCTCGAACAGTCTCGAAAGTTCCGTTCCTCGACGACTTCTCAGTGTCAATTAGCGCGGAGATTAATAACTCGCGGGGACTAAGAATAATTTACGTAACTGTTTATGTGTAAAAGCTCGTGAAAAAAATCCTCATCGAATAGGCGCTTCGCGCAAAATTATCAATTATCCCTAAGGTTCTCTTTCTTTCTTCTTCTTCTTCTTCTTCTTTTTTTCTTTCTTTTTTTTTTTTTTTTTTATGCTGAGAGCAGTGATTAGTCGCTCGGCCGAGGTCCTAAGAAAAGAAAAAGAAAAACGAACGGAGAGAGAGAGAGAGAGGAGAGAGAGGGGGGGGGTGAGAGAGAGTGAGAAAATCATTAATTCTGCCGCGAAATGAAAATTGATTGATTATGATAATCTTGGGGGATTATTTATCGGTGTACGTGTACGGTAATAGCGTATATCCACGCGTAACGATAGCTATTATTTTTCTTTGACAATTTAAGAAACTGTTCTTCCTATGTAATAAGTTCTCGGAAAAACGGCCGCGGATCCGCTTGATCCGTTCCATGTCAAAATTCAATGTTTAATCAATCCTTTGGCTCGTATAACGTAAATAATCTACATCTCGTGAATGAAGCCGTAGGGATCCCCGTGGAGACCGAGGTAATTAATACGCCGGGTAATTAAAACAACGACAACGACGACAACGACGACAACGACGACAACAACGACAGCCGCAAGAACAACGAGAAGAGCAACGGTAACGGATGCCAAATTAATATTGAATTTGGAATGAAAGAGACGCGCACTTGACTCCGTCGGCTACTAGACTAAAGACTAGAATAAAGCTTCGACAGTACGCGTCGACGTCGTCTAAGCTCTGCGACGTTCGAGGACGTTGGTCCGCGGATAGGGAGGAACTAACGATTAAAGATCAAGCCTGCACGGGGGTAGAGCTCGCCGGGCCGGATAGCGTTTAACCCATCGTTTCCGCCTCCTGCGGGACGTTTAGGACGTGGCCCCTCCCCCCCCCTCGTTCTCGGCCGAGTGCCCCCGCGCTCGACACAATTAAGCCGAATCGAGTAAATAAATCAGGCTCGCCAGGTGTCGTGTGAATAATCCGCATGGCCGGGGGAGCAGCGGGCCCCGGGCTGAAAGACGAATCATCGACTCCTCGGAGGATTTAATCAGATTCCGGGGACTCCCGGACGGTTCCTCTACCCCTCCGTCTAATCCCGGCTCACGGAGAACGCTCCCCGGGACGATCCGGGGTAGGTATGCGCGCGGGTACAGGGGCTCCTGCACCTCGCCACCACGGCTCTATCATAATTATCATTATTATTGCTCAATGTGCGTCAAGGACACGACAGCCCCGAGTAACTAACCCCCGAGGAACTGCTGGAATGTAACCGCTTCTTAAAATTCTTGAGGAATTGGATAAGACGAGGGAGCGGGAGCGGGAGCGGGAGCGGGAGCGGGAGCTTCAGCAAACTTTTATAATAAGACAGAGATGCGCGACGACGAAGGAGGCCGTGCATCGCTCGAGTATCGTCGGTCAGTAGAAAGCGCATTCGTAACGCGGTGAGGTGGGAAGCGGCCGAGTCAGGGTCGCGCGGGGGCGTTATGTAAATGCAGCCGGGGAAAATGACTCCGGTTTTATTAAATCTTTTATAAAATCGCAGCCCCGGGCTCGCCGTTCCCCGAGACCTTCTCGATAATATTCATTAAACGTCTTATTTTCGCAAGGCCTCTCGCCCGCCCTCCGTATTTACGGACAATTTCTCAAATTCCAAATTAGTTGACACTTAGTATGCTAAACACATAATTCCCTTGGGCCATTATCCTATAGGCGAGTGGCTATTCATAGTACCGCGAAAGAAAACCGTTCATTACATTTTTCAGAGGGCTCGCACCATTACACATACGTACGATGCGGCGGTGTGTGTGTGAGAGAGAGAGAGAGAGAGAGAGACAAGGCGTAGCGAGTACGGGAATGATTGTAGGCTACGATCGAGAGATTGTAATGCCCGTCGCCGGCCGATGATTTTACAAATTTCTATCAAAATTCATTTTACAAGCGAATCCCATTCTCCTCGTTCGCTAAACTTTCTCGCAAATTCCCCCATTAAAAGCCCCCATTCTAACAACAATAATAATAATAACAATAACAGCGGCAGGTAAACGAAGGACGACAATGGCCGTACGTAAAGCAGTTTCTCGTAGCGAATAAACTTAATTATTTATTATTAGGGGGCATTAGGGCCGCTTGTACCGTTGGACAACCGTGGCCATTAGGAAAAAAAAAAAAAAAAAAAATTCACGCTCCGAGGGGCGGGGAGCAGCGAGAAATCCGCGAATCCCTCGGCGCGGAGCTCGCGGGGAGTTTATTAATGAATAAACGTGTAAAGTTATTGTTTTTGTCGAAGCCAAGAAAAGAGGCAAAGGAAACGAGTCTATTAGTAGGAGTGGTATAAAAGTGCAATTAAGCAGTCGCGTATTTGGATGAATGGTCGGGCGGTCGGTAGCTCCGAGTGGAAGGGGGAGCTGGTGGCGGTGTGGCAGAGGGGCAGGAGGAGGGGGAGGGTTTGGTGGGTTGGTGGGTGGAAACGCTTGCCAAGCAATCAGCGGTAATAATTGTAAAGCCTAATAGGGTCGGGAGAGTTGTTTAACAGTGGAGTCGGCTCCTCCTCCCCGCCGCCGCCGACCCCTCTCCCTGCCCCCCTGCCCCTAATCCCTCGCGTATATTAGGTCCGGAAAGAGGCTGGGGCGGGGATGGTACGGGAATGGGACGGGAACGGGGTGGGAGGGAGACCGGTTTCGATAATACCGTTTGAGCTCGTTTCACCTCGCTAATTATTAATTCCTTCCGCGCGGATCGATTAGAGTACCGCGGGCCCGTCCGTACACATATCTGTTGGGACTCGTGTTGGGACTTGTGCTTGGACTTGTGCCGGGCCGAGGATACTCTACCTCGTAACTCTGTCCGACGGGCAGAGGTCGGTCGGATTACTCCGCTCGTCTCTCGGTGCCTTCCCCCTTGGCGCAGAGTCCGCCCACGCTCGTAAAAATCACGGGGTCCACGTCGAGGCTTTCCCGTCGGTGAAAAAAAGGAGCGCGGTCCAGAGTCTTTTACGGCCCAGCGCGAGAAATCCTGGCGCGAGAGGTGTACGAGGAGGAGGAGGAGGAGGACGACGACGGGAAAAAAGGGTCTGGGAGGTGCTCGCCGCCACCTTCGCCACCTCCGCCACCTCCTAAGCTATTCCTGGACTCTTTGTCCAGCCGACAAAGTGCACGAGCCTCTATGTACGTGGCATCTCCGTGCCGAGGGCTCCTCCAGGTCAAAAATAGACCGGTGCACGGACAACCGGACCTAGTCGACGAGACTCCGCGATCTCCTCCTCCTCCTCCTCCTCCTCCTCCTCCTCCTCCAACTCCTTGGCGAGTGCTCTCATTAGCCCCGGGTTTTTTCGCCCGAGTCTAGGAGGCTGCTCTTTGTCTCGACCATCCCCCATCATCCCCGACCATCTTCGACCATGCCCGACCATCCCCGACCAACCATGACTGTCCCTCCACGTCCCGGGCTTGTAACTTTGATCGTTTAAACTTGTTGCGTGGCAGAGTTACGGCTTTTCGTACGCAGGTGCGGCAAATGAACTGCCCGAAGGTATTCCCGTACATCGGCTCGTAAATACCTTGCATGCAATTATTATGCCCTCCCTCCCTCCAGCCCCGCGTCCCTCGCCGAGGGCCCCAATACACCGCCCCCCTCCCCCCGAACCCCGTCGCGCCGCGCGTGTCCGCGTCAGCGAGTATTATGTTTACATATTTGAGCAAAGCCAATATTTGTAGCTCGGCACCGGGGCCCCGCCGACTCCATTTGTATTTTAATTAATCCCCTTTATTTACGCCGATACCCTCTCCCGCCTCCTTTTTGCCCACTTTGCATTTTAAAATTCATTACGTCGTGGAGTAGGAGGTGGAGCGCCAACAGCCGCTCTCTCGGTGCCCTTCCTCGACTCGTTGCGCCTACCTACTGTCTCCCCCCTCCCGTCCGCCCCCCTCCCACCCCACCCCACCCCACCCCACCCTCCACCCCAATCTCTCTAAAACTTTCCTACTTTGGCACGGCCCACCGACAGATTTACTGTAAGTGCCTGTCGCTAAATTGCCCTCGAGCTTTACAAGCTTAGAAGACTCGGCGGAGGATACACGCTCCCCTTTGTCCTGCCACAGGTTACTGCCCCCTCGCTCCCACCCCGACGAGCCCCGACGAGCCCCGACGAGCCCCGCTCGTTCCCCGCTCCTTCCCCGCTCCATCCCAATGATGGTTATCTATCCACCTCTCGGGGATACTTTACATAAATACTTACTTCGGCTTTACCTCATTGTTTTAAAATCATGGGCCGCGCGCGCTATACTGAGGAGAGAGAGGGGGGAGAGAGAGAGAGAGAGAGAGAGAGAGAGAGCTTTAGCCGTCGTCCTCGGCTCGCCAAGGACTTTAATGCCCATTAAAGGTGAAAGCGTCGACTCCGATAACCTTTGCCGTTTATAATTACAATAATCGTTAGAACGAGCTTACCGAGCCATTACCGTCTCTACGCAAAATCCCTTCCGCACCCCGCCGCCCCCCCACCCTCCACCCCACCCCACCCCCTGCACACCAAAGGAATTACACGTGGAAGCTTTAATACGCGAGCCGTTCCATTTGCCACTTGATTAGCTTGAATTATTAGCTGAAATTCTCGCCGTCTCGAGTCTCGACCCATGCGAATACCGACGAATATGCGTTTTTAAGTAGCCCCCATAAAAGCCGCCTCCTTTATTCTCGCTCGCGCTCGCTCACCTCATTTTTAAGCCTCCGGGCTCGTTTAATCTCCGAAAAAGAATGCCCGCGCCACGTAGGGGCGGCATAGGCCGGCCAAGCCATATTCGCCCGCCGCGTTTACGAAGCGATTAAATGGCCACGTGATCAAAGTCCCCTGTCCTCGTCGTCCTCACCTATCCACGTCGTCCACGTCGTCCTCGTCGTGGCGATCGTGGCGATCGTGGCGGCGACGGAGGCAGGAGCAGGGGGAGCAGGAGGAGCAGGAGGAGGGACCACGGGCAAATAATCCTCTCCGGAGGTATTATTTCATTCGAGCCAAACTTTTTATGCACAAACAAGTCCCTTTAAATATTAACGACTCCCACCCCCTCCCCCACAATAATGGCTTTCCTCCTCCATCGGCGGAGGGTTTTTTTTTTTTTGTTTTAAAATTTTAATTCGTGACCACGGGATGGTACGCGCGCGCTAATGAGACGGGGCGATGAGCGCACGCTGGCGGAGGGAGGAAGGGAGGCTCGAAATGTATAAAAAAAAAAAAAAAAAAACCCGGGCAGACACTCAGATTCGACAGTCGAAATTAAATAGAACGAAGCCGATTTTATTGCCGAGCGGGTAAAATATTCTGCGTAACGAGTACCGCGTTAGAAAACGTTTATAAATCCCATTAAGTAGATCTCCCCCACTCCGCAACTCCATCGTTCCCACCCCCACAACCCCCACCCACCCGCCGGTCCACCGGCGGCATTAAAATACGCCATGGACGTTATAAATAAATCTAAAAATGATCGTTCTCGAGCCCCACTCAATCAAGCATCAAGCGCATTCATCTCCTGTCTTGGAACGCGAGTTAAAATGAAAAAGACCTTTCGGCTACGCTACAGCGAACGTTCGAGCCAGACGTCGAGCGTGGCTCAGAGCTAGTGAGAGCGAGCGAGTGAGAGAGAGCGTGAGAGAGTAGAGAGAGAGAGAGAGAGAGAGAGAGAGATTGCGCCTGTGTAAGATAGATAGATACGGATAGACGCCGAGCCTCGTTGATGAGGTGGGTCGTGGAGGTGGCGGCGGAGGTGGGGTGGGTGGGAGGAACCCGTCGATTATGATTGAAAGGCGAAAAAGATTATAGGATAACCGACCGTCCATCTCGCTTTACGATCCCTATAAAGCTCCCCCGCACACCCCCCACCGCCTAATCTGTCGCCGCCCCCTCCCCGTACCCCAACACGTCGTCATCCTTCCACCATCGTCAAGGGAGTAGTAGCAAGAAGTCTATTAGCGTACGCGAAACGAGGCCGCGAACAAAGCATTCCCGATTTTTCCGACTCGTTCGATTTTTTTCTTCTCGCTTCTTCATCTAAACCTGACCCTATACAGCTCTCTCTCTCTCTCTCTCTCTCTCTCTCTCTACCCCGATGACCCAAATCACCCTCGGTCGCCCACGCTCCATCCCTCCCGCCACGATCACGATTCTCACCGTAATTCGGAAAATCGAGCGAGTGCTTGATGCCAAGTGGCGAACGGAGCCTATGCCAACTGTGCCTCGTCTCTCCTTCTCTCCCTCGCTACCTCTCGATCCATTCGGATGACAGAGCTCGCATTCTCGCGGCAACGCTTCGTAAGTTCGCTCGGGCCTTCGTCCCTCTCTCTCTCTCTCCATCCATCCATCCATCCATCCATCCATCCATCCATCCACGCCCCCTCCCCGCCTCACTCTCTGTGCGTGTGTGCGCGAATGGCCTTTTTTTCTCATCTCGCAGACCGTATCATTTCGGTTTAGTTCATTTGTTTGCTTGTGCGCGTCCTCCTCCATCCCTCCCTCCCTCCCGCCCTCCCTCCCTCCATCCATACCTGGATCCTCCCCTCCTTCTTAACACCCTCGCGCGGGATCTTTTTTCTTCCGGCGCCAACCGTCGTCGGATTTTTTTGTTTCTTATTTTCGCTCGTCCCGCGTCAAGAGCGGACGCGTCGCGTCAAAAGTGCCGGCGGTCGCAGGAGAAGAAGAGGTTCGCCCGACTCTTCTCTCCTACCAGGAACAAGTGCCTGCTGATTCTCTCTCTCTCTCTCTCTCTCTCTCTCTCTCTCACACACACGACGTTTTCCATATCTGGAAGTACGCGCGGTCCGAGGGAGTCGATCGAGATTCTCTGTGCAAAATCGCGACTCCAAGCTCTCGATTCTTAATGACATTCCACCCCTCTCCGCCATCCTCCACCCCCCCTCACTCTTTTCTCTTCTACCTCAAGAGACTCCGTGGACTTTTCTTGCCGCGGAGGCTGAAAAACCAAGCTCCGAGCCATTTCCTCTCCTTACGTTATTCAGCATTCGGGATACTGGCTTTTTACCTCGATCCCGCCAACTTCGCTTCCTCGTGGCGAGCACCAGCCTAATCGATCAATTGAATTGCCAAGGTCCGGACCCCCCTCTCGCGAGGTTAATGCATCCGCAATTACAAGCATTACGTATAAAGATAGAGCGTGAGCGTGCTAAATGATCTATGATAGAGGCCAGTTGGACGGAAAAGTGATTGCTCTCGGAGCTTCTGTTCGCGGATCATTGGTAAGGAAAAAATTCTCCCTTCCCCTCCCCCGCGCCCAGGAATAATACGATCGCTGCGCCAACAAACTGAGTTTTAGAAAAGAGTTCGACGCTGAGGGAAGTGCATCGTCGTCGGAGAGTCGTTAAAGAAATTACGTAACCATGAGGGTCCAGAGGCTCGCTTGTGGATCCCTCTCGTAGCTGTCTTTCAACCGGCAGTCAAAGCTCTTGGTCGGTGACGTCGCAGCGAGGGGAGCGGGAGAAAGAGAACAAAAAAGCTCGCAGGGATTACAAAGTAAATATAGTCGGCCGGCAGCGATTTCTCGTTAAGTCAATCAAAGTCGTATTAAACTTGTGCGGGGGAGGGGGGCTGGTTTTGGATAAGAGGGGTCGACTACGAAGACGACTACGAAGACGACGACGACGACGACGACGACGACGACGACGACGACGACGAGTTTCACCAAGTTCTTTAGCCTTGTACAAATATTTGTAAAACTCGCCCTTTTTCTTATTCCCTCGCCCCATCGGCTTGCCCCTCCCCGAGGTAGAGAAGAGTCACCAGGTCTCTTCGTCGTTCCGGTCAACGACACGAATCCGACAAATTTTTGTAAATCCCGTCACCTGCTTATATTCGGAGCTGCATTCCTGTCGGGCCTCTGCCCGGACCCCTCGCGAGGAAACTCGATGACTACTCACACCGCCCGAGGGATTATGCAAGGGAACCTCCGTCGTCTTCGAAAATACCGTCCCCTCAAAGAATTCCAGTACCTTTTTTTTCTCTTTTTTTTATTTTTTTTATAGCCACGTACGGCCGGGAGCCGTGGCGTTCTTCATTTGTGTGAAAGGCTCGCCGAGAGGGAGCGAGGATTTACAAGGCAAGATGTATTTATTATCAATAGGTGGAGGAGGCACCGAGAGGGCCATTCTCGTTACTGCTAGCGAGGAGGGGGAGGAGGAGGAAACGGGGAATTTCGAGGAGCCAAAGCTGCTCTTATCTTAATTCCCGGACGGGCTCGCAATTGGCTTGGGTTTACCGAAGATAACGTCCCGTTCCCCGCTCGGCCCTCGCCACAGGCCACCCGGTGCTTACGACACTTTGTTTGTAAGCGTAAGTGTCGCCGATCGATATCAGCCACCCCGCCCCCGCCCCCCCAGAGCCTTCGACTGCTTACGAAGAAATGAGCCTCGAGGCCGTCCTTGTGTTGTTGTGTAATAAGTGAAGAAAAGTCACCGGCACTTCTAATGCTGTAATTAACGGCTCAAACTGAGCATGAAATAAATACCAAGTTGTTAGCATATTAACGCCTTCGTAAACTCGCGACTTCTCTGTCATTAGTGAAAAAAACAAAAACAAAACGGAATTTAAAAATGGGCCGACGGCTGCGGGTGAGCGGAGCTTTTCCGAGCCACTAATACACGTTCGATAGATAATGTAGTCGCACACCCAGGCATTCCGGCGGACCGGCGTTTCCCCCGCGACCCGTCCCTCTTACGTAATCAGCAGTCGTGGGGGGCCTGCGACGGAGCATAGGGAGAAACGGGGGAGAGAGAGAGAGAGAGAGAGAGAGAGAGAGAAAGCGGCGGGAGGGTAGGAGGGAGGCGAGGAAGAGCGTGGATCGAGAACTTTGCAGGAACTTGTTCTTTTTCTAGAACTAGACGGCCAAAGGGAGATAAGGAGTGGAGGGAATAGAAGGAAGGAAGGAAGGAAGGAAGGAAGGAAGAAAGGAAAAGAAAGGAAAGGAAAGGAAAGGAGAGGAGAGGAGAGGAGAGGAGTGGAGAAGAAAGGAAAAGGAAAAGGAAAAGGAAAAGGAAAAGTCGGGAGATCTTGAGGAGCGAGAGGTAGCGGTGCCTCGCCGGGCCGGAGATCGCGGCGCGCGTCCAGGATCGAGGAGCGCAGCCCCGGCGAATGAGGAGAGAGCCCGAGGAAGGACCGCGGGAGGATGGCCTCCTCGAGAGCGGCTCCGGGATCGGGACGAGCCGCGAGCTGACCTCGATCGGGCCGATCGAGTCGAGGAGGAGAAAAAGGAGGAGGAGATCGACCAGCAGGGGCAGGAGGAGGAAGCCGAGGATGCGCAAAGGAGCCCGCGCCCTGGATCCGGATGGCAACGATCGCCGTGGGCTCTTGGCTCTTGGTCCTCTCACGAGCGATAGTCCGGATAACCAGCGGAGGCCCTTGGCCGGTGAGCCGAGCCGAGTGACCGAGTGACTCCGCGTTGTCGATGTCGGCCGCGTCCTCCAGTGCAGCTGCTATGGCGATCCGCGGGTGCGCGCGGGTTGAAATGGCGTCGACGGCACCAAGAGCCGGCCCATTCGGAACAAGGACGTAGTGGCCGAGGCCGGGAGCCTTTAATCCCGGGTTAAAAAAAAAGGGTCGCGCGGCGGGCCCAGCCGACGAGAGAGCCGGGCACCACGACCGCCACCGTCACCGCCACCGCCACCGTCACCGTCACCCTCTTTGCCCCCCCATACCCCCATATCCCTCTTCTCTACGGCCGGAGGAGAGCGAGGGTGGCCCGAGCTCAGAGGTCCGGCTCCCAGGTGGCCCCGGGGCACGTCGTCCTGACGCTCGGCAACCCAGAGGATCCCAGAGCCGATCTAAGCCGGCCTCAACGGTCCCAGGCTGGCCGCGAAGATGTTGGACATATTCCGTGGCCTCAAGAGCCTCATCAAGATCTCGCACATACAGATCGACTCGGCGGTCTTTCGGCTCCACTACAGCTTCACGGTCATACTCCTGATCGCGTTCTCCCTGATAGTGACGACGCGCCAGTACGTCGGCAATCCGATCGACTGCATACACAGTAAGGACCTGCCGGAGGACGTGCTCAACACGTATTGCTGGATACACAGCACCTACACTATTACCGCCGCGTATAAGAAGCGGGAGGGCTACGAGGTGCCCTTCCCCGGAGTCGACAACTCCAGGGCCTACGCGGACAGCGAGAGGAAGGAGTACAGGTACTATCAGTGGGTCTGCTTCATGCTCTTCCTCCAGGTAATTACTAATCGACTATCTTCAATTCTACCCTTAAGTCATAGCTCTTAATCGTTTGGCGGGAGACTAAGAATAATATGAACTTAGTCGCTCGGTAGTCCGAGTTGCCCTCCCGGCCGGTGGATGAGCTCGGTGACAAGAAATCCCCGGCCACCAAACCGGCTCGTCACCCCGAGTCGTCACCCCGAGTCGTCACCCCGAGCCGCTCCGACAAACGCTACTAATTAGCATTACGTTTTGTCCCCGGGGGTCGTTACAGCCGCCCTTAATAATAATCACACGTGGTCGCGGAGGGCTAGGTAGGCCGGGTGGAAAGGGCGGGAAGGGCGAGGAGCGACAGAGCACATCGATATTTGCCAGAATCGTTTGGGGTTATTGGCTCTGTCCTCTGTCCCCGCGATCACCGTTCGCCTCCCACAATCTATTATTTAAAAGACCCCGTATGCCGAGCTAATTGACCGATCCGTCCCTTACTTGACTCGACTTTTATCTCCCCGACCCCCGCCCCCTGCCGCCCACTATGCGCCGATACGATGCGCCAGACAGATTGCGAGCACGCAATTATTATTAGCGTTGAGCAGGTAACCGGTGCTCTCGGTAGTCCCCCCGTCCCACGAACGACCTAATCGAATCCTTAATTATAAATAATTGTACTTGCCGAGGTATCCCCGCTCCCCGCAACAATTAAACCCGATAAACAATGGCTGGTTTAAACAAGCTAAGCTCGTCGCGGGGCTTGCTTAGCTCCTCGGGACCGCGTCACCTCCCGGAGACGGTGCCAGGCACACCGAGAGGACAAATTAAATGCCATCCCTCTGAAATTGCGGGCGGGATCTCGTTTGTCCGTGTGGAATTACACGCTTATCAGTGTTACGGCGGGATCGTAATCCGATACTCCTGCGGCGGTCACACGCGAACTCAAGGCATTAAAACGCTAATTGAGCCAGCGGAAGGAAAAATTAAAAATTAATCGACGAATATATTGAGCGAGAGCTTTGATTAATTTTGATAATGGCTCGGTCTCGGGCCCGAATTCGACCCAGTACGCGATATACCTTTGCTTAATCTGTACGAGAAGGGGCTGGGAGGGGGGTACATGCGCGTTTCGGGTAGAGGGATAGGGGAAAAAAAAATTATATATATATACATATATATGTATATAAAAGAAAACGGAACTCGTTTGAGTATTTAGCGGCGAACGGTAAGTCAGAGATTCTGTTGGGCGACTCGGCGTGGATTTACGTGGATCGATTAAGGGGAAGGTTTCGCGGAGGGATTGCTTTTTCATGAATCACAAAGGCCCTTTCGGCAATACATTGTAATTAATGCTCGCGATAATGCTCGGCTGGGAAGAGTGCATTGCAATATACCGAGGATCTTGATTATGTAATCGAGAGATATTATTTCCGGTACGGGCCGGCAATAATTTTGGCGGCCGTTAAGATCGATCTGGCCATGGAATACTTTCGATAGAGGAGGAAATATTAAATGGAGAGAGTTCCGAGAGAACCTCAAAGCTCTTAAGTGTTTCCTAGATACAAAGACAATAGTAGTTTATCCGAGTTTATCATGGTCGGCTAGTGAGTGGGAGAGTGAGAGAGAGAGAGAGAGCGAGAGAGAGAGGAGGGGAGATATATAGGGAGGGTGGGAGCGCGGGGGGGGGGGCTCCACGGCACTAACTCAAACCCTCCTCGTCTTTAATTTACGTCCCGTCTAAAGGTGTCCAGTCAATTTTACGAGTCCCGGGTGATTTGTGCTCCTTCCTCCGTACGTGTGGGGGCTCACTTGCTTCCTTTGTGCCTTCTTCTTTTTCATCGAAATTTTTAATCAGCCGTCGAGAGGGTGAGCTAAAGAGAGAGAGAGAGAGAGAGAGAGAGAGCGAGCGAACGAACGATGGTTATAGTACGGGTATAGCCTCGCGGTAATGGGTGGCGGTGGTGGCCGCGGCGGCGTTGGTTGGTTGGTTGGTTGGTTGGGTGGGTTGGATGGGCTGGTGGGTGGTGAGGGGGACGTAACCTAGAGACAAGATGCGTCGTAATAAACGATTGCGAGAACACCCGGAGGCCGATATGATCAATTGAGCCACGGTTGACTATTTCAACTGCTCCGCGGCTGTTAATATCGCCGAGCCCTCCCCCCTACCGCGTCAATATTTAAATCAAATTATTTCCAGGCATGCCAATAAAGTTTCTCAACTTTCATTCTCCAAATTAGTAGTGATAAATTTATTTCCCGATTAAAAGAACTACATTTTCATTAAAGCTTTGACTTATTACTCAATAATAATTCACGAGTCTATACTCTATCATAACCTACGCTATATATTTATTATATTGCGCGCGCCAACCACAACTTACACGCATACACTGGGCCCCTATGTACCGTACCGCCCGTCCCCATATATATATATATATACACGTTTCCTACGTATCCTACGTATCCTACGTATCCTACGTATCTAGCGTGCGTGAAATTCTGTTTAATTGACACTTCAATAGTCCGAGGACCCTGACAAGCGGTCCGCATTTATTACGGAGTAAAAAAAAAAAGAAAAAAAAAAGGACACGTGTACATTTTTTTTTTTTGATACGCAGGAGGTTATAAATTACGTGGCGTTTAAGTGCCGTAAAGGAGCTTCGAAATCCCCGTTGAATCTCAATATTTCGAAGAGGAGCGCGGATGGTGTTTACGACTCGGTATCCCCCGATTGAATTGTAATTCCCGGGGATTTACTCGAACGAACAATAAGAGATCGTATGTAAAGAATTCGCGAACCTCGGGTAGCCCCAACGACGTTATGGTTAGGTAAAATGTCGTATTCGAGTACTCGCGCCACGAAATGGTATTTTTTCGGCTTCGGTACTCAACGACATCGCCAGACATCGCCAGACATCGCCAGACATCGCCGCCCGTCGGTCAAACGAATCCTTACGAGGGCATTGATATATTATTTTTTTTTACCACCGACCCCGATGGCGAGCGGCTGCGATTGTTCGCTCAATTCGCGCTCGAAGCGTAAATCTTGGCTCGAGGTAGGAGTCGAAGAAGAAATTAGCCGAGGAAATTACCATTCGGCTGGGACGCGTATTTTCCCGCTGCGATATCGGATTATATCCGACTCGCGAGAAACGGGAGGTTTTGTAAAACCATAGCCCCACCTGCCCTCGCCTCGGACAGCCTCGGATACGCTCCTTCGTCATTCCTTAGGAAGATGATGGAGGAAGAAGAAGAAGAAGGAAAGGACGACGATGCCCAATAGGGAGCGTAAAATTATATAAGCCGGTAATAAAATTTTTATTGGTGACATAACCAGCTTGAAAGGAGTCGAGCCAGCTACTCTTCCTGCTCCAAGGGCATTTTTACGCCGATAAATATATACATACGTGTATAAATACGTGCCAGTGTGCGCGTGCGCGTGTGCGTGCGCCCGTTAAAATTGATGTGACGTCTGCGCAAATATATACGTGTTGTGTCTGCATATATATATATAAGGTGAGAGAGAGAAAGAGAGAGAGAGAGAGAACGGAACAAAAGCCACGAACAATGATATATATATATATATATATAATGCATATGCATTTACGAGAGGGAGCAGTAGACAATTTCCTTAATGAAACAATAATAATAGTACAGGGAAGTCGAGGTATCGGACGAGTTTCAAACAAGTCGTCGGGATCTTTTAATATTGGCCGACATCTCTTAATACTTTCTCCCTTGATACGATGGAGTTCTTGCTTCCTCCTCCTGCAGCTCCCTCTCCCTCTCCCTCTCCTTCTCCTTCTCCGCCACCTTCCCATCCCCAATGGCTAATTCAGCGGCCGCGGGCAAATGCCATTCGGACGGATCCTAATTCCCAGCGTATCGGACGTTAAGCTCCGAGAAGGGCTCAGAGAGAGAGAGAGAGAGAGAGAGAGAGAGAGAAGGGCTCAGAGATCGGCTCGCTCGCCGATGAATTTATTCCGGAAGAGGGATCTAATTGTTCTGGCGGTGAAGCAAAATAATAAAGATAAAAGCGAGAGAGAAATGAGAGATCTGCCGGCGAGGCTCGGATGCAACTCAGGGCGAGAGAGAAAGGGAGTCCGCGTCTAGCGGAGATGTGATCTCGACGAGGGCTCGGGACGAATGCAGCCGGGGCACTTCCATAGAAACACGTCGTTAAGATGTTATTAAAGTATTTACATAATTTTAATAAATCTCGCGGCTCGGGGAGAAAGTCGGGAAAGAGGCATCGAAACGAGCGGCGATAAATATTAAATAACAGATGAAGATAGTGCCGAAAATTGAAATGGCTCGAGCGCGTCTCGGCCTCCAACGATTTACCGTCCCTACCCCATCCCCGACCCCAATAACCCCGACCCCATCCCCGAACCACCCGGGTGCAATTCGCCGTGCACCGACATCCGTACGTGTTCTGCATCGCGTGCCCGCGAAAGGCTTAATTTGGATGGCTCCGGTTATATTATTAGGAAAGGGTAATAAACGGCGAATAAAATTGGCCGGCGAAGGCGCAAGAGGGGAGGAGGCGGAGGAGGAGGAGGAGCGGACCGATAATTCAGATCGAAGGCGATACTAATGGCGATATTCCCTAATTATAATGCCATGGCGGCGCATTAGCTTCGAAAAACAATTTCGCGCTTGTCTTCTTTATGGGCGCTTATTAAGAGTACGTAAAAAGGGGCCGCGGCCGAACCAGAAGTTTGGCCAGTCATCTTTAAAAAAGGCGCGGCGTGGCGGGGGGAGAGAGGGGGTGGGGGGGTTGCCGCCGGTCTCCGAGTCCAGCGGGTGTGAGGCAACACGAGCTCGAAGGTAACACCTTCTTCCAAGGAGCCGCTGCCCCGTCTAAACGGCCGAAGGACGTGGTGGTGGTGGTGGGGGCGGTGGTGGCAGAGGTGGCGGAGAGGGATCCCGCCCACGGGGACGGCGAGGGGGAGGAGGAGGAGGAGGAGGAGGACGGGCGACGGAGGGACGCGGAACGAGTCGCTTCGGCCTCGGAAGATAAGGATCTCCCTGTTTCGCGCGGTCAGCGACAGTCGAGGATGGGAGGATGAAACCCACCCTCCCTCCGGGAGGGACGAACGAAATGCTCGTGTGAGCGACCCGCGCCACGGACTTATCGCTCGCTAATCAGAGTTATTGTCCTACCGCGCGGCAATGAGAACGAGGCTCGTGAGGAACTATCTTTTGTTCCTCGGGGGGACGTCCCGGGCCCGCACCGGAAGTCTTCCTCCTCGTCTCAAGGTCCGCGGCCCGGTCAGCGTAGGTCCATCGGCTCCGTCCTCCCGTTTCGTTCGACGGACACGTCGCTCGTGCAGGAGGCTCAGCCCGCCCCGATCGATTGGCAATCAAAGTTGCCCGGACGTTTTTCACTGACCCAGAGCTCGGGGCCTCGAGATACCGAGTACGTAACGAGCCCGGCCCATTTCGTTTACACTCTGCCCTACTACTGACGAAGTGTCCCCTTCCGACCCCGTCCGACCTCACCCATCCCTCCCATCACCGGCCAAGCAACAGCCGGCTTTTACGAACATAAAGGAAAATGTTGAGGCGAAGAACGCCACGGTCCCCCGATTCTTATCTCGTCATTTTTTACTCACCCCCGCCCCCGGGGCCTCATTCCCCTCGATCGCTGGATATCCCCGACGGTTTTACCGACTCGCGCCCCACGCCATTCTAGAGACAGCCATTTTCGATTTAGTCATGCGTTAGAGACGGATGGGGACGGTGAGGGGCAAAGGGACGAGCCGTGCAGTCGAAATTAATAGTCTGTCGCGCGTAAGACGAATATTTATTGTCCGCGGTAACCAAACGATTGAAACTTTAAAAGCAATTTCCTGGGATGAGACATTTTTCCAATGCCCGGCTATAACTCCTCTCTCGATTTATACTCGATCCCACTCGAGGCTCGTATTTATACGCAATATAAAGTCGCGGGTAGGGTGTAGGCGGGGGGAGGGGAGGGAGGGGGTGTGTGTGGAGAGAGGAAGAACGACGACGATCCATATGGACATAATAATAATAATGATCGCGAGAGTCCGGCTTCGTTATCGCTCTGCCGGCTTTTCCCCACGTGCTCTCCTAAACTCTGCTCCTCCCGACTCTCGTCTGCACTTGCATCAATTTCATATTAATCTTTATTCTCCCCCTCCACCGCGCGCGCCCCCTCGACTCAATCCAGCTCTCCGATGCCTCATCGAGGCCTGCGTTGTTGCGCTGCCGGCAACGAGCGCACGCGATCCCTTAACCAATTAAGCTTTAATTAACAAATTATTGATCCCGATAAATATTCCAGATGGGTTTCACGCGACCCGACGCGACCCGACGCGACCCGACGCGACCCGATGCAACCCGACGCCGCCGCCATTCTTCGACTACTCCATTTTCTTCATTTTCCCGCTTCGCCTTTTTCCATTTAATTCATCCACTCGAGGTCGCCTCGAAGCACGTATACCCTCTCCTCATATCGACTAACCTTCTTCGTTCCCACCGAGCATACGCTAATAATAATAATGACAATAGTAGTAGTAGTAGTAGTGGTAGTAATAGTAGTTGGTAGATAAAGGCGGAGGATAATTTTCCGACGCTCGGAAGCTACTCGGTACGTGACGAGGAAAAACGATTCGTCGTCGTCGTCGTCGTCGTCGTCGTCGTCGTCGTCCTCTGGCTATTATAGTTAAGGAATCGTCGCGGTTAATAAGACTGGCCGTGGAAATTATAAGATTTTCCCTTATTTTCCTTCGCCCCATAACTCGTGCGCCGTTAATTAATTGTACGAACAATCGGATTTTATGTGCGTGGTGCGCGTGGTGAGAGGGAGAGAGGGAGGGAAAGAGAGAGAGAGAGAGAGAGAGAGAGAGAGAGAGAGAGCATTGTAGTCACCGGGGGGTTATTACGACGGAGCGGAGAGGAGCGCGCGCACGCGAGACTCCTCCTGTGATAAGGTAGTCTCTGTAACATTATCTTCAATAATAATAAGCGATACTTTTCGAGTCGGTAGAGTTGACGATCTTCCTCTTACCGCACACCCTCCTCCTTCTGCCGTCGCTGCGACAAGAGTGCCAATTAGCCGGCCATGGACGGGATGGGGGAGGGAGTCGGCGACGGAGCGGGAATATTAAATTTTATCCGATGACCGGCTCTCCTGATTATTTCTTCTCCTCGGATCGAGGAAAAGCGGAGCTGCTATTAGGCCTTTCACCCGAACGCACTGTCCGAGCGGAATGCCAATGCAAATATCCAGACAGTCTCTCTCTCTCTCTCTCTCTCTCTCTCTATCTCTCTAGCACGAATCTCTCGAGCCGATACGATGATATCGGGAGGGAGGGAGAGAGAGAGAGAGAGAGAGGGGTCTCACTTTCCTTCAATTCCCTGAGGTTTTTATTCGTCCAGGCCGTGGTCACCTTTCAGAAAAGTGACGAGCCAAGTGAAAAAGGAAGAACGAGGAATAATCGTCAGGTCCGGCTCGCTTCCCTTCTTTTCCATCGATGCGGTTCTGCTTCTTCTTTACTCCCGACTCCCGATGAGGAATCGATGCATACGCAGTTGTTATACATTGTCAGAGTAATTCTCCTGCGATATTTACGGTACGCGATCCTCAGATCCTTATCTTTAATTAAAATCCCTCCACGTATATATATATATATATAAATGCAAACTGAATCTATTGATAACGTTAATGGCTTACTACTTTAGTCGTAGATAGGTACGGGCGGCCGAGGTAGCGTGACTCTGTGCCGAGAAAAGGCCACGATCATAATAATCGTTCTTTGTCAGGGTGGAAAGGCGCGGTAGACCCCCTACTCACACTCACCCTTCCCCCTACCACCTTTCCAGCGATACGCATTCAGAGGGCTAAGCGGTCAATCGTTTTCACGGCCAATGTTGTCCGAGTCACTAGCAGCGATCGATGAGCTGCAGAGCGAGCGAGCGTGTGCGTGTGTGTGAGAGAGAGAGAGAGAGTTAGAGAGTGGAGGACGGGGGAGGGACGAGGGGGTGCTTTTCCGGTTTGAGTCCCCTTGCCCCGGTAATGTCCGGTACGGTCTATCGTCGGAAAACACCGGGAGCGATGGCTTGTACCGTTGGGCGAGGGGGCCGGGATTTTTCCCCGGGGCGATGATTTACGGGCGGCACGCGGGGTCCCTTCGCCTCGGCTTATCGATTAGCGTTTTTGTCGCCGGAGGCGCGACACTCGTGCAACGCCTTTCCGCGGCTCGGGCGCATATATATATATATATTACGAGCGAGGGCGGGGGCCGCGGCGGTATTAGATCGCGGTGGACGGCTGGCCTACTTAGACCAGCGGGGGATTAGACGGGAGCTCGCGAGATGTCCCCGCGTGATATATATTTTTTTTTTTACATCTCTCTCTCTCTCTCTCTCTCTCTCTCTAACACACGCGCGCGCGCGCGCTCCGTTATTGCGCTAGCATATCGCGCAGGAGAGACGAGCGAAGGTTGCCGCGGTATTTTCGAACGCGGCTTTCAAAATACAGTGAATTATTAATTGCCGAGCGGGCTTCGTCGGGGGCATGTCCCCCCCCGCCCACGACGACCCCCCCTATCGGCTAACGACACTCGACTCGTAAGAGCCGAGCTCGCTTTTTATTCCCGGCCTCGTGGCTACAGCGGGCATTAAGGGCTTTATTTTTACACGGGCTTTATTTAGAGGGTTATTGGGGGGTTATTGGGAGTCGTGGTGGTGGGAGGATTCGTCGGGGAGGATGGGTCGATCTCTTGGTCGATTGTCGAATGGTGGGGGGGGGGGGGGCGGACCCGGAGCCGGACACGCCGGACGGATCCTTCCTTCCCCGTTCCGTTTAACGATCGAAATTACAGCCGATCTCCGAGCCACTCCGCGCTCACGCACTTGTAGATCAAATAAGATTTTCGATTTCGATTAGTTGCCGTGTTTTATTAGCGAGGAAGAGGCCCCGGGTTTTATTGCGGGCCCCCCGTCCCCTCCGTCCCCGCACCCTACAGCCCCTTCCCCGCCCCGCGCCGGCTAATGTACTACCGAGTTTTAGAAGCTCGATAATTTAAACTTAAATGAAAGAGCCCCGTCTTTATAAAGCATTTATTTTATGATTTTAGCATTTTATCCCGAATGTTTTATGATTTTGTATGAAGGAGTGGGTTGGTTGGTTTGAAGTAGGCTCGGGTCTAACCTGGTAAATAAAATGCCGGATCTTCGTCCGGCGATGAAGATTTTAATTGCCAGGCCCAAATATCTCGTTCCCAGGCCCCTACCCCCTTCGCCACTATTATAAAAGGAGAAATAATTGCCTCCTATTGCCTCCTATTGCCTCCTATTGCCTCCTATTGACTCCTATTGATTCCTATTGACTCCGCGGTTGGCTACGGGGTACAGGGTAGTGGAGTGAACCATGGCTACGTTGTTTAATGTGCAATAATAATCCGGTACAATAATATCGATCGATCCGAAATTCTCGTGCTTGTCGAGGCCGCCGTTCGTGACCCTTAACCCTCAAGGTCGGGGCTTCGATAATTAACTCCCGGCGATCTCGATCTCCTCTAAAGCACTAAACGCGCTAATTTAATTAAATCACCAATCATCCGTTTCGCTTCGTAATAATGACCAAAGTCACCCCTTGTGATTGGTGGTAATATTGCTGCCGCCGTTGCCGTTGCCGTTATTCTTATCATTATTTATCGGAGAATCCGCTTTGCCGGGAACGACCCGACGGCGTAATCCGGTGGAAAACGCCAAGAGAGCCTGATTGGAAGTATTATCGAGTGGCACGACATTTAAGTGCTGAGGGCGATGGCTCGGGCGCTGCGGGGGGGGGGAGGACTAAGAGAGGCAAGGTTGGTCAACGTGATCAAAGGCCGGACGGCGTATCTTCTTCTTCTTCTTCTTCTTCTTCTTCTTCTTAGGGTGAACGAAGTTGTAAAAATCGTGATGGACGGAAGTGGAGCGAGCGGTAAGGAGGCGGGAGCGTAAGAGCGCGAGTGTCGGTGTCGGTGTCACGGGAGCGATAACGCAGCCTCTTCGTCTACGGGAGTAATCCCGACATTCCCATTAAGTGGCCAAAACAAAGAGGAGCACTACTGTTGTTACCTGTGTAAGTGCTTGGCTTAATACGCGTTCCCCTATCTATGGTCGAGGCAACGAGGGGATAAAATAACAGAGCTCACGCAGAGCCGATATTATCGCGGGCTTAGGATGGGGTTGACGGGTCGAAGGCGGGGGGGCCGGGGAGGGCCGAGTCTCTAAGTCGGATAAGCAGGAGTGGGCATGGGTCGCTCGGGGCCCGATAATGTACCGAAGCCGGCCTTAAACTAACATCGGGCCCCTGCAATCGGCGGTACCTCGACGGCGCCTCGGCCTGCCACGAAAAAAGAACGACGACGATAAGAGAGTCGTCGTCGGCTGTCCAGGTGGCTCCCGGCGCTCCCTCCAACTGCTCCTCGGACAACCAGCGCGTTACACGCACAGAGAGTGAGAGAGAGAGAGAGAGAGAGAGGGAGGCGACAAATAGATAAAGGATAAAGCTAAGTAGATAAGGGATCGGATGTCGTCGCTCGGCCGTGCGCCACCGCCTCCGCCTTCGCCTCCGCCGACGTACTCCCACCCTTCAACCCCCCAGGCGTCCGACACTCCCAGGCGTGGGTCGCGTGTCCCCCGTATATCTAGTTCATTGCCAAGCAGGAAACCCTAAGCCCATTACCGGCGTCTTAAAGCTGCCCTGCGCCCACGCGCATTGTCTTACGTGCGGCCGAGGTCTTGGCGCGGCGACCCCCTCCCTCCCAATAACCACCACCCACCCCACGACGCCCTTCTTCTTATTCCTCCTCCTCCGCCTCCTCCGCCTCCTCCTCCTCCTCCTCCTCCTCCTCCTCCTCCTCCTCCTCCTCTTCTGCTTCTTTAGCGCTCGTCCACCTACTTTTTCGCCCCCGCGCTGGCCTCTTCCACGGGCGACTCCCCGAGAGCCGTCGGCCGCTGCCTTAACTTAACGGGCCACGTATATTTAGAATCGCCGTTTCGTGGAAGCGGGCGATAACGGCTTTTCCCCGTAAGCGCACGTCGCGCTCGAATTAGCGCTACCGCGAGGCGAGGCCCACCGGGGCGCACCACCACCGCCGCAATCGACGTCCGTTCTACGAATGCGTCCTCCGCGGGATATTACATTATCCCCTGGACATCTCCCCGGTTACCGTGCGACACCGGTGCTTATCTCCGGGCATCTTCGGGAGGCGACCTTACGACGTCCGAGGCTCGCCGCCCCGACACTCACGCACGACGTATAACTTTCATGGGGTCATTCGGGTTATCTATGCTGGCCCTTGCACGTGATATGCCCATACTCCCACCAACCCACCCACCAACCCTCGCCACACACACAAAGTCCGCCACCTAATGTCTCCGCAATGACAATTAGCTTTTCGTCGTCATTGCGGATGGGGGTTACTGGGGTTATTGGGGTGGCGTGGGGGCGAAAACGCCAACGGCCGCGGCTCTTTATTAAGTAGCGGGGGTCGAGGGGCGAGGGGCGGGTTGCGTGGCAATCTCGCCGATTGCCGAGTCAGTCGATCGAGCCCCGGGGAGATTCGCTCTCCCTCCCAGCGCCCGCATCGGCCGCCGAAGCCGTGAGAGGATAAGAGTCGTAAAAGCTCCCGTGAGAGCCGACCGCAGCTCGCTTGGCTTGGCTCACGTGTAACCGAATAGCGATTTCTTCGTGCTAAATTCTCGGCCGATTCCCGAGGAAGGGTTCCTTACAACGTCCTCTGTCTAGGAGCTTCACGCTCCAGGTGGAGCTGGAGATGGAGCTCGAGACGCTCATACGTCTTCGGCTTTTTAATTGCTCCTTCCCTCCCCCCCCCCAACCTATCGCCTTACCGATCATAACCTTTGAATTTTAATGGCTAGAGAGTTGGAGAGAGCTGGAGTGAGCTGGAGAGAGAGAGAGAGAGAGAGAGAGAGAGGCGGGGAGGGGATATTTTGAAAGAGTCCTCCCTGTGCTGTCGGAACTGGGCCTTTCGCTCGGCCGCGAAACCGGGTTCGGGGGATGAAGCCGAGGCGATTGTTCCCGGTGAAAGAAGCGCAGGCAAATGAGGGCTCGCTGCTCGATAAATTAAGTCGGCAGGGCCCGGCAGGCGTGGGAGGGTGAGGGCACGGTGGCGGTGGGCAGGGCTCGGACCGCAAAAACGCGGAACGAGGAAAGAATTATAGCGGACATATATTAAATTTATCTCAGCTTTGCTACGTGAGCGGGAATCGTAATATGCATTATCCTACCGAGGAAGGCCCTTCCTTAGCCTCGGCCCCGCTTATCGGACCCTCTCTCTCTCCCCCTCTCTCTCTCTCTCTCTCTCTCCCTCTCCCTGTAGAGGGGAAAAAGGAGCGCTCAAAGATAACAAACACGTTATTTCATTGTATCGCGCGAGCGACCCCCCCCCTCTACTCACCCTCACCACTCCCCAACCACCGCAACCCGCTCCGGTAATTTTCATAGCGCGGATTCGCGCATACGGCGTAATCGGCCGGGATCTCGCTGAAAGGGAAAAGAGGAAGGAGAGACAATGTCCGCAGCGGCCATACGAAGAACGACGGCGACGATGACGACGACGACGACGACGACGACGACGACGCCGAGGAGAAGAAGGGGAAGGAGTAGGTGGTGGTGGTCGTGGTGGTGGTGGTGGCGGTGGGCCGGTGACGCTCGTGAATCGAGTATGCGCGAGGTCGTAATACCCCCCCGCGTCCCTCCCGGCAGTTGTGACGCTCGTGACACCGGCGCTCTCTATCTATAGCTTGACAATGACCTGAATGCTTTGATGACCAAGACGCTACCTCGACTTTTGCGTCCGGCTCTCTCGCTCCCGCTCACGGCCTCCAAGTATCCTCCCCGACGGCCCCCTTCCCATGGTCCCCCGGTCACCCCGGCCTACGATTCCTCGGGCTTTCTCTCCGAAACTTTCCTTTCCTTTCCTTTCCTTTCCTTTCCTTTCCTTCCCTTCCCTTACCGTTCCATTCCTTTCCTTTAATTGACACGATCAAAGGAGCGCGCGGACTTTTCAGGTGAGCCTTCCCTCCCCGCCCCTCCGATCGCCCATTACCCATTGCCAGAGATAAGTGTCGGCTTCCACGAGCCGCGTGGAAAGAAAATTGCACGGCGTTAATGCCACGTTTACCTGTTGTTCTCGCTCCGAAGACGAGGGCCGTCAATATTTTTTGTCCCCGACCTTTCGCTCCTGTCGTGCGCTCACTTTAAACCATAATTAACGACAACCTCAGCCGCTTCTCAAACACCGTGCAAAAACTCTTTTTCTTCTTATAACCTACTGGTCCCCAACCCTCACGTGCTCCCTCCCTCCCTCCTCTCTCTATATATATATATATATATATATAACGCTTAACTCCCTCCACCCACCCTCTCGGCCTTCCCTAGAACGAGCGCCTCTTAAGCGTGCCACCGTAGACAGTCTCACCCACCATCATTCTCCTACTCCTACTCCTAGATCTCAGGATCGAGCAAACCCATCGCTACAATGCACGTATCAGGGCGAGCGTTCACCCCTCGAATGCCGAGGGGGGCTGCGGCATGTAATAAAAAAAGGCCGGATAATCAATTCCGAAGCTTACGACGGCTACAACATTGTCTGTCTGTCTGTCTGTCTGTCTATCTGTCGGTTGTTTTTATAAGCGAGGCGAAAAAATAAGCTCGAAGCTTATTCGGTTATGAAAATATTTCTCCTTCGGCCTTAATTACGTCCTTTATCATAAATACGGATTAATAAATACGTAAAGGAACATAAGCGTCCGTCTGAATCATTCTTACCTCAGTTCATAAGTCTTGATTTTTACGATTCCATGGCAGTTTTATGCCACTTTTATGCCACTTTTATGCGCGCACTAATTATTTTCGTAAAATAATTATTTCCCTCCTCTCCGCGTTCGTCGTAATGCATTTTATAACGTTAGCCATTTATATTCCGCTTGCGTTCGTATTAGAAAATCGTTGATCTTTTGGCGAATGCTCACGGGCCCGGGCACAAATCCAGTATTTATACGTAAACGGGGCGGGGAGGGGGAGGGGGCTGGAGGGGCGAGAAGAGGAGGCCGAAAATTCTGTCGCGGATCCTGATTTGGTATCCCGGCTACGTAAAGACTCGTGTGGATCTTTGTCCTTGCCCTCGAAACACCTGTTGAGATGAGGCCGGGATCGAAAACAAGCCGGCCCGTAGAAGAATCCTATCTAGGTTTATCGGGGTCCCGGCTCAATAAGGCCGTATTCCTCCGAGATAAGTATCTAGATGATACTACATCATTTCCAACGAGGCAGCCTCTTACTTTAAATAATCTACTTGGAATTTCGCAGATAATTTCCTCGAAGATTATATTTCTAACGCCGCAACATTTATATACGCTCTGAGGTAATTTACATTTAACTGGAAGCGTTTTCTTCCCTCCCCCCCCCGCCATATCTCTCGCCACCGCCACCGCCACCGCCACCGCTCCCGGACCCGCACCCGCACCCTCACCCGCACCCGCACCCATACCCGCCGCCGACGGCCCAATGCTTGGTCAGCATTGATCACGTGGCCCGACTGGCGTCACTCGTTCGCGCTTATATTTCCCGGCATCGCGCCTATTACGTTATAACGATTGGAAATTAAGCGGCACCCGGCCCATTACCGATCATTGAAAAATCACTCCACCCTCCTCCCTACCTTCCCCCTCCCCCGCCCCGCCCCGCCCTCCATGCCGCACTACTTTGTATAATAATTCACGGGAGGAATGCAAAGAATGCAGGAGCCGACTGGCGAATACGAGAAACGTAATATATCCATCCATCCGCACGTGCACGTAATTGGCTGGGTAAAAAATACAAATTAGCCGAGTACGAGGAGCAGGAGCAGGAGCAGATGGAGGAGCAGGAGGAGCAGGAGGAGGAGGTGGAGGAGGCTCTCTTTCTAGAGTACCGAGCGAAGGCTTTCTTTAACTGGCCTTGAGCTTATGGGAGAAAAAGCCCCACGATCATCACGAGAAAGCTCGGGAAGGGGGAGGGAGTCGCGACCTTGGAACGGACGCTCCGAGGGAAATCCGTAGTGGTGCGGATTTCGGGGCCCTTCCTCGACTCCGGAGCCGAACTATTTAATCAGCATCCGGGCGCAGATGTAGCTGTTGGAAAAAGCCGGGGATCGGCGGGCACGGGGCTAAAAATGGCCGCTCCGAGCGATTTGCAGCACGCGAGGCTCGACGCCCGAGAGACCACCGCCACGGGTATAAGAACAGCGCATTCCGCGCCCGTCGCCGATTAATTACGTCGGCTCGCACTTCCGACGGCGCGCCGAGGGACGGGATTCCTCGATCGGGCATCCCCCCCCCCCCACCCCCCGAGGCGTCACCGTACCTTGTCCGTGCCCGAGGAGCCGGTGACCAAATCCGTCCTTGGAGTCGATGGCCCCGACGGCCTCGACGGCCCCGATGGTCCACCAGGAGTCGGGCTTCCCGATGACGCGGGAGCCACGAGTTTTATAAAGCCTCCATCCCCCCGGGGTGATGGAGGTAGGGAAAGGCTCGCGACCGCTCGGAGGCAGATTTAAAATGCAAAGTCTGTCTGAATTACAATGGCGTGAGTTCTCCTCCACCGCCACCGCCACCGCCACCGCCACCGACATCTTGTATAATGAATAACCCAGCGGAGCTAATGACGCTCTTCTATGCAAAGCATTTATACGATATCAATTATACTCTACACACACACGCGCGCGCGCGCGCACACACACACACGTCATTCCCCTCCCTCCCTGCCACCCAGGCCCCATCCAGGGCTCCATCGAGCCGTGCATTGATCACGATGCTGCTTACCTAATGTAAAGGTCGGGCGTGAAGAGGAGGGGACGGGAGGGGCGAAGGGATAGGCCGACAAGAGGAGTTCCGCCAATACAACTTCATGAAAACACGTACCTGTCACTCGTATAAGGCGCAGGGAAAAGGGAGAAAAAAGGGAAAAAGGGAAAAAGGGCCTGCGGGGCACGCTGCGATCTAAATTTACCGGCGGCGAGGTGGGGCGGGGGAGGGGTTGGGGGGAGGACGTGACATCGCGTGCCTCGCGTGAATCGGGATCCGGTTGCGAGCTGTCGAG
The DNA here is from genome assembly GCA_018883505.1 of Ceratosolen fusciceps. NCBI lineage: Eukaryota > Metazoa > Arthropoda > Insecta > Hymenoptera > Agaonidae > Ceratosolen > Ceratosolen fusciceps. Next base: position 3,654,122 of record RCIC01000007.1, read on the forward strand.
CCCGACCGAGAGGAGCTTTTCCGCGTCGAGGCACCAGCTTTGACCGGCCACAGTCTCTCGGTATCCCTACCTCCCCTCGCCCCGCCTCGGCCACACCCGGCCCGACCCACGGTCCTTATTACACCCGAAGACGATCTTTCTTGCGCTGACGATAAGCCCTCGAAGGCCCCGCGATCCGCTTCCCGCTTTCGTTTCCTTAACAATTGCAAAAGGGAGCCTCGGCATTTGTAATGCCACCCCCCCGCCTTGTCCCGCCCTCCAGCCCCAAATAACTCCCGCGTCCACCGTGCCCCCCTCCGTCTCCCTCTAAATCCGTAAATATCCTTTGACTTTTCACCTCAAAGCGGAATATTTGTTGACGGACAAATACCCTCGAACAATAAGCATATTAATCATGCGAAAGAGATGATCGTAGCCCGATGCTTCTTGGCTATTTTTAACGACCTCTCTGCCCTATTATTATTCCAACGTCAGCCCAATGTTACCACCCCCAGCCCCACCCTGCGCCCTCGTTCCCGCAGCTTCATACATCAGAGTTAGTTATTTTTTCCTTCCCGCTCGTTTGATCGTTCCTCCGAGTGCTAAGCTCCTTCCTAACCTCATTCATCTCCCCGGTCTCCGCCACTACCACCCACACCTCCCCACACCCCCCCCCCCTTCCTATCCAACCCCCCGCCCTTCCCGCCACTTTTAACTCTTGATTAAGGAGGATCAATTTTACCTAGATGAACAATTTTAATCCACTGCTCGGGAACAATGCACTAATAAAGAATAATTTTACGGATAAATTGCTCTCGAGCTCTCCAGGCAAATCGACTTTAATCTAGAATAATGATTGCTCCCTGCCCTCCCGCGACTCTCACATCGTAATGAAACACAGGCTGGAGATGAAAAAATAAAGATAGAAAAGTAAGAACGAAAGAAGGAAAGAAAGAAAGAAAGAAAAAACGACGACGTTTCCGCGAAAATCAAGCGCACGGCACTGTGTCTCTGTGTGTGTGTGTGCGCGCGCGCGCGTGTGCGCTAGTGCCACGTCTCCGCCTTTGCTTTTGTTCTTCTTAATATTATTCCATGTCAAGTTCGCGCATTTAAAAATTTCAAGGCAGTATTATTACATTGTACGGATGCTTCCACCGCCGTCGTACAAATTAATATTCAAAACTCTTTATCCTATCGATCATTCTCAATTCCTGCTCCACGCACACGCTCTCGTCCCCGTCCACACCTACGTATTACTATCATCGTCGTCGTAGCCGTCGTCGTCGTCGTCGTCGTCGTCGTCGTCGTCATAGTTATTTATAATTATCTTCATCAATTATTAATCATTGTTATTATCTATTATTATTATTATCTATTGTTATTGTTATTATTATTATGGTTGTTGTTGTTGTTGTTGTTGTTGTTATTGTTATTAGTATTGTCCCTTGGAAGGAGATTCGGTCGTAGAGCCATTGCAGAGGCGACGCTTATTTAATTACATTTAAATACATGTACTTTTGATTTTTACGTAACCTCGGCACGCATACTATTTCCATTAGCATCATTGCCAAGTACAAGTGATTTTTTCCGACCCCTTTCGGAATTTCACTTCGGTAGAGATATGCCGGCTTAAAAATATAAAGCTATTAATCTCTTATTCCGTAAATTTCTATTGTTCCTTTATTCTATGAAACTTTTATTCGTACAATTAAATTAAAGCCCAGAGTCCGGATTACTCGCGAACAATACTCCAAGATTTTCTTTTTAATGTAAAAGAAGATTGTTACGTTATTGGCCGACTTTACCTGTTTTTAATAATCCTTAACATTAAAATGATCTACGGACGTATAAGTATGAATTATCTATCTATCTATATACGTATGTATATTTGTATGAAATCTGTTTTGCGTATTTATTTCGTTTTTTCGACTTTTTGTTTAAAAGTCTATGAATCATCTTAGCTTAGCTTAGCTTGGCTTAGCTTAGCTTAGCTTTTATTGTATAAGTAATATCATTAGTTGTTTTTTCTTTTTATATAATTGGCTGATTTAACACGCTTGAAAAGTATTTAAAAGACGTAACGGGATTATTTATCGAGTACTTTGTATTTGTTTGGCAAGAGAATATATATTTATTCGTGAAGAGAATTTGAAGGGAGGAAGCTGGAGATGCGCGAGCCGATGTTTAATCAGCGGCTTGGAATCTATGCTTAAATGAAATTCTATACAAAATACGAAGATCTATATAAGATATATTGAAGCGCGGGGATTTCTTCTAAAGTAGCCTTAAGGGACAAAGCTGAAATGAAAGAATAAGGAAGAGGGGAGAGCGGACCGAGCAAGTAAGTTAAGTACGCGGAAATGAAGGGGAAGAAGCCGGAATGAGTATTATGATGTGGGAGAGGGATTTAGCAGGAGGTGGAGTGGGGTTGGTGGGGGTTGGACGGGTTGAGCAAAGTGCGTCTCGGGGGTAAAGAGATTTGCGAGTAGTCGAGGTCTAAGGCGCCGCGGCTGGACGCGTGCGACGACGCAAACAATGTATTTACGTATAAAGCGTTATTGGCGTAGTGGCGACGGTGGAGGTCGTGGCTGCGCGGTCGGGGAGGAGGGGAGTCGTCGAGTCGAGAGCCGGAGTAAGATGACACGAGTCTCGCGTCCAAGTGTTCGCCAAGGCCAAGGGATGCCCCTCAAGTCTCCGCAGCCCCTTGAAGAAGGTCTCTCCCTCGCCTCTAACTTGACCGTCTCTCGATGGCCGTCCCGCGCCCTTCACCGCCCGCTCGCTCCGATCCTCTAGTCGCTCGCGCGTTGCTCGAACCGCGATATCGGCCCGCGATCCTCCCGTCGATCGGACAGTGAAAGTCTTTCTCTCGCCGAGCTACGCGGAATCCCTTCGTCGTAACCCGAAACCGACTTTCGTCCCGCCCACCATCGACCATCGACCATCGACCATCCAACACCACCGCCATCAACCATCGACCCCAATAACCAGCTACCAGGCGATTAATTTCGCCCATTCACCACCCCAATACTGGATAAAATTCGATCTCCACGGGTATCCTTCGTAATAAATAAAGCTCGCAAATAACATTAGCCCTTGAAATAAGAAATTTTTATAGAAATGTATACGTCAATGCCTGAAGGGGTAGACACCTGAGCGGTAATCTTATCTCGCGGCTCCGTCCCTTCGATAAATGCCTCGCCGCCATTATCATTATCATTATCATTATCATCATCATTCATCATCCTCATCATCACCATCATCAACATCATCATTATTGTCATTATTATCATTGTCATTATTTATCCTCTCCCTCTTTTCCCCCCTTGCCTTATTCATTCAATCAAGAATAACGACGATTCATCGCTATAAATCAATCGCTTTGGTAAGACAAATTGTGGATAAAGTTTCATTTCCGTCCCCACTCCCTACCCCGTACCCTACCCAACCGCCCACTCACTTCGATCCTCCTCTATCCTTAGCTCTTGTCGTGGCATTCCTTTAATACTGATAATTCCTTGTCCCGAGAGCGGAGGAGCCTCCGCGACTGGATGCGAGTTCCGTTCGACCCTTGACCGCGATCGGGATCAACGAATCGACGATCCCCGGCGAGTAACTGTCGCAAGATACAAGATCAAAGGCCAGACGACCAAGGCTGCTCAGCTTCCCGGGCTTTGTGAAAATCTCAAAGAATATAGTGACGTCGGGGACGAGAGCTTAAGCTTTTTCATCGTTTTTATCATCGTCAACGCGTCGCCGGCGATCTATATTTACGAGCGGTGCAACGGATATCCAAGCTCTCGCTCGTACCATTGGCCCGCGGCGTTAAGTGTCGTTTCGTTAACCTTTCAACGAGTCTCACTCGGACCTCGTTCGTACTGTTCTCCGGCAACCTTGCATTTTCTTCGCCTCCTGGACAACAGCCAGGAGGCTTTTTTATATTCCGACTCCCGCGATCCCTTCCCGCGCCTACCCCTGAATTACCACCCGGCAGCTCGAGGTAAGCTCGTAGATCCCTCCCCCCCATCCCCGCCCGCCCCCCTCCGTAGAGATCGAGAGCGCCGTCAGGATTGACGTTGTCGCGTGCAAGAGCGACGTGTACCGTCCTAAGTCCCCACCCAGTGATCGGGATATGTCGGACAAACGAGTTTGGCAGGCGCGAGGGGAGCGGGAAGACGGTTAACCGAAGAGTTGCTCGTCTCGATGGATCTTTCATCTTGCCCCCCGGGCGCGTTTTGTGTGTGTGTGTAGCCGCGCGAGCCGTCGATTGAGAGGATCGTGTCCGAAGTGTCCGGGCACCAAAAGATGCCAATAATGTTGAAGATGATCGATGTATTCGGCTCGATCCGCTCGCTCTTTAAAGTGCAGCGGGTCGCGGAGGACACGCTTATATTCCGCTTGCATTACCGGGCTACGGTGGCCCTCCTGCTCGCCGGATGCCTGACCCTCGCCTGCAAGAGCATAAGCGGCTCGCCGATACACTGCGAGGCCAGTGGCTCCGTCGACAAGGTCGTCCTCGAGACCTTCTGCTGGCTGCACACGACCTACAGCATGGTCCACGCGTTCAATATGAGCCTCGGCAGGTCGATACCCTACCCCGGCGTGTCCAACAGCGGCGTCTCCAAGACGGAGGTCCACGGCCACGGCCCCCATCCCCTCGTCAAGCAGCACAAGTACTATCAGTGGGTCATCTTCGCCCTCCTCCTCCAAGTAAGCCAGCCGGCCGATAAGCCTGCCGAGCCGCTCTCGGAGCGACTCTCGGCCAATCTACCCCGCCCATACTCCCCGTCCCCGTCCCCTTCACCGTCCCCGTCCCCGTCCCCGTCCCGCCAAAGACGCAGAGCCGACGACATTATCGATCCAGCCTGCGCCTGCCGATCGCCTACCGAGCGCCTACGCCTAGGCAGCCGTCGACACATTTACATCCCATGGATATTCAATTATTATAATCGGACGGGGTTGAGTTTGGGCCCGGGGCTCGAGTTCTGCTTAATCCGTCTTACATTACCACTACCGAGCCCCTCTGACCCACCCTCGCTAAATTCGAACCACCCACAAGTTCACACACATTTCACACACGCTCGCTACGCAGACAGATTAAAGTCTCCCCCGTTGATATCCCTTCATATTTATACAAGTAAATACGTTTTACTTACATTAATCCCGCCAACGGCGCGACTAGCACTCCCTCCCTCCGTCCCTACCGCCCTAACCGCCCTCCCCTCTCGCTCACTTGTCCTTCTATTTGCGTTGCGCAACTACTATCAACGGCATCTACAACATAATCAACGACGCAATCAATGAAAGGGTTCGCGCTCGCTACTCGATTTACGAGCTCGTACAGAGTATACGATACTTTGTGTAAGCAACCGCATCTTTACAATGCAGAATACTAATTTCTTTGGCCTCGCAATAACAACTTATTATTGCTTTCGAATTAAATGGCAGGAATTCAAAGTAGTCTCTCTCACTCGCCGCGTTTGCAGTCTGGACGCAAATTTATGAAACTGTTTACACAAGTAAAACATATTTTTTCTTTGTTACACCCGTCTTTTATTACCCGCTTATTAAATACCATTAGACGCGCAATAATAATAATAATAATAATAATAATGATGATGATGATGATGATGATGATAAACAACAGCAGCAGAAACAACAACAACAACAACAACAACAACAATATCGATAATTTTGTAGATTTTCCGAATCGTATAATGTATCCTAATGATTTATTATACACACCCTCTCTCTCTCTCTCTCTCTCTCTCTCTATCGTTACTTGTAGGTATATTCATTTTTTTACACCTTTTAACATTACTGTTTTATGAATATAAATAATGAAACGACTTGCTTTATTTAAAAGTAACACGACGACTAGTCACGTGGCAAACCTTACTTTTAACATTTTACACAACGCCAATGGACGTTTTAAAAGCTTCTTAAGACTCCAAGTAATAATAAATAAACGTGGAATCCGATTAGTCGAAGAAATTTGATTGTATTGCTCTATTGCAGTAATCGTAAACGGCGAATCGGACGGTAATAACGATCCTAGTTAAATCACGGAATTACGTGAATAAATAATACGTTATTGGAGTTATCCTTTTAGCCTTTTATCCTCACAGGACATGTATGTGAGCCGTTATTAAAATTGTGTAAAGGAAATTGGGTTGAATTTTAAAAGTTTAGCAACCTCTCTCTCTCTCTCTCTCTCTCTCTCTGTGTGGCTCTGTCTCCCTATGTACCCATTGACGATGAAATGTCTGCGTGTACGTAAAACTAGTTACTTTCGGAGTATCAAGAATTTATAAATGCATTTCGTTTCCAACTTCGTGAATGTGTTAGTCCATAAAAATACGAAGAAAAGAAAAAGCTTGGCGTTTGAGGGTCGGGCGGTGGAAGGGGCGGGGGGGGTGGAGGTGGCGCGCTTTACGCGCAGGTCGTTGCAGACGTTTTATTACATTTTAACGGCAGTTTTCAAATAATATTTTTGGTAAAGTGAGTTTTCAGTTTTTAACAGAAAGCCAACTGTTTCCATCGGCTTTTTCTCCCGTTTAAACAAAATTTCCAGGATAACGAGGCCCGGAGATACACCGTTTTTACTGCGTTACCGGTAAAACCGAGCCTTATTAAAAATACGTTTTATATTTACAGACGAAATTTGCCAGCTCATAAGACATCTTATACATACATATAGACGCGCGTGTACAATGTCAATAGTTAGAGGACGTACATTCCTCCTTAATGGCGACGTTTTATATTCCAAGTCCTCTGGCCGTGTAACTTTCAACATAAATACAATTGTCAGATAGTGAGGAAGGGAGGCAGGCATGCGTGTACGAAGTAAGTCCCTGCTAATTATTTGTGGTAATAATATTTCCTCCTCGTCCGGGTTTGTTGCATTCATTTTTCACTCGCCGCTGAATTATCCGTCCCTGTTCGAGCTTCGTATTCTTCTTTTCTCATTCCTTTTGATTTAGTTTAGTGGAAACGTGGGGCTTAACGCGCCGTTTCGCTCTTTCGATCAAGATTAGACATTTAGAAATTTAGCCGTCCCCGTTTAGGCTTCACCCCCCCTCCCCATCCCCATCCGCCGACTGTATTAAACGCGTAAACTAGAAAAAAATTGCTGTATTAATACCTGGGCACGCGTTTACGGGTGACGGTATTTTACAAAATGTATTAAAATCTTAGATAAAAGTTAAGTAAAGTAAAGTAAAGTAAAGTAAAGTAAGTAGACGGCCACTGGCTCGGTCCAATAAAAGGCAGTGAAATATTTTAAAGCCGATATTCGGAGCGTTGGATGTTTATAAAGACCGTAGCCGTGTTAATGCTTGTAAACGCAAAGAAAAAAAAAAAAAAAAAAAAATTGAACAAGAAAAGAAGATTATAATACCGCGCATCTGGCAACAACGTCATTTTATAATACTCCCTTGTTAAACTTCAACGTTTCCGCTTTACTTTTTACTTCTTACTTTTTATTTATTGTTCTCGCTCGTATCAAATAATAACGTCTGATGCAGGGAGGGCATAATAGAAATAATCCGAATGACCTGCCGTGTAATGAATAAATCAACGTTTTAGATTTTCGCTCGATCGAGCTGCGAGAATTTCAAAAAGTATTTAAGAAAATATTTAAGGCAGAGGGGCAGCTAAGGGGCAGAGGGAGAGCCAACTACTTTGAGTTTACACGAGCAGCATTTTATGGGATTAATGACGGGATTATAAATGATTATGATTCAAGTCCTTACACGATGGAAATGTCTTTGGCATTTTTGTCCCTTCCTTCTCTATTTTCCTCCGCTAATTTTTCTTCCTCTACTACTTTTTATATAATTAGCATGAGCCCGTGTAAAAGTGCCCAGCCACTTGCCCCGTTGGATGAAATAAAATGCATTTAATTAAGGTTACGTAATTAAGAGGAATGGCTTTGCATTATTCATAATAACGCGCGGGGTATGAGGAAGGTGACAATATTTTCCACGCCAATGAGGAGTACTATTATACCGAGGCTCGAGAAATTAAAAAAAAAAAAAAAAATTAGAGACGGAGGAGGAGGAGGAGAAGCAGATGGAAAAGAACAATTTCTACGAGTTGCGTTAAGGTAAAGATTAATGCGCCGGCGCACGAGCAAATATAATACAGACGCGAGCCATTAATCTTCATTAGGGCTAGGAGTTGGAAATAAGAGTAATAATAAAACAAAAAAAAAACCAATAATAATAAAAAAACGATTACGTAAATAAAGTTATAGGAATCCGCGAATAATACAATGGAATTGAATTGAGTCTGCGCGTCCCTAATGTGCGGGGCGGGTGAGAGGAGGGCGGGGTAACATCAACAACAGTAACAACAGCAACAACAATAACAAGAACAACAACGAAGAGGTTATTGGGGCAGACAGGGAATTAATGTTTGTCGGAGGCGGGGGTAATTTCTCCGTTGTCAATGGGTGATCGGCCTCGCCTCGAGCGGTCCCGGACCCACTCGGACGTCAAACTAATCACTCGGCCCCGTTGGCCGCTCGCGTCCGGCAGGTGGATTAAAAAGCGATCTCGACATCGGCCCCGCGTTATCGGACGTACGAGGCACATCTACGGGAGATTACGGGCGCAATCTCAACGGGGACGCGTGCCCTCCCCCCCATCTCTCTAGCAGCTCTCTAGCAGCTCTTAGCAGCTCTTAGCAGCTCTTAGCAGCTCTTAGTAGCTCCGGTCAAGGATTTACGGCCGCTCGACACGCGCTCGCACTCACTCGCTCAGTCGGAGCTGGCCTTTGGCCTTGAAAAGACAAGCGGGCTGCCCGAGCCTCGAATAATTAACGAGAGGGACGAGTATCGCGAGCTGGCGGAACCATCCCCCTAAGTCGGGAGGGTGTGTGTGTGTGTGTGTGGGTGGGTGTGTGAGCGGCCCTCCCTCATAGACGATGTCGGCAGTCGGGCCTACAAACGAGTCTCGTGGGCTAGGAGCGGCAGCAGGAGCAGCGGCAAGCCCTCCGGATGCTCCGCGCACGGCGAGGAACGAGTAATTTCGTAGATCCCGGCCGCGGAGATAAGCCATCCTTGAACGCCATCAGAGCGAAGGATCGTACGTTGGGCTTAAGTCGCGGGGCTTGAGACGCGGAGCCGTTAACCCCCGCGGAGGCTCAGCCGTGAGAATGTCGCAGCCTCGCGATCCTACGTCTTAGAGAGGCAGATGCAGATGCAGATGCAAATGCAGATGCAGGGACAGCGGGAGTGGGAGAGGGAGAGGGAGAGGGAGGCTAAATCACTTTTAGCGTAGCTTGGGGCCACTTACGCTGTTCGCGACTCCAGCCCAACGATGTCGAGCCGCGATCCCTCCCACCCCCCACCACCTCCCTCACCCGAATCCCCGTCCCGTTTCTCACGTCACGAAATCTCCGTCCCCGCCTCCATATGCCTCCTCTAGACCAAGACGCTCCCCCGCCCTGACACGTATCAATTCGAGGATTAGAGGGTGAGGTGGCGGTGGCGGCCCTCCGTCTCCTAGGGGCTATCGGGCCCCCGATGAATCCCACAGCTTGGGTCGTCGCCGACGGCTCCCGCGGACATCGTCGCCCAGGGAATCTCTTCCTCCGTTCCCCGTCCCCCGGGCTCGCACGACGGCCCTTTTTCCCGAACTACGCGTCGTTAAGTGATCCTCCCATCCGCGAATCCACGGCAAACCCGTTTCTCTGACACTTCACTGGGAAACGGAACCGACTGCGCCTGGGCCCGACTCCTTACCGCAATAACGAGCCTACTCTCCAATAATACGAAAATCTCAAGGCTGCCATCTCTCACGCTATTCTTCACGCTCCCGAGAGAGGGAGAGAGAGAGAGAGAGAGAGAGAGAGAGAGAGAGAGAGAGAGAGATTGAGAGACAGAGAGAGAGAAAAGTACAAACGTACAAACGTATACAACAATTTTAATTGACTTGTCTCGAATTAGCCTCTCCGCTTAACCTCCTTCTTTCGAGACTTTCCCATTATTAGCTTCGTATAATTTAAAGATGTAATTGCCCTGTAAGAATTAAAAGTCACTGATTTCGTGAGCCATTCCACTTTCCCATGACGACAACAACAGCAACAGCAACAGCAACAGCAACAACAACGACAACGACGACGACAACAACGACGACGACAACAACGACGACGACAACAACAACGACGACAACAACAACGACGACAACAACGACGACGACAACAACAACAAACGGCACCTGGCAGCAGCAATAATAAATAATAGGAGCGTAAAGAGGAGCTTGAGAACGTGCAACGTGTAACGTGCCTCGGAGATGATGACTTCCTTCTGTTTACAGATGCAAATTTTATTCTCGAAAAAGAAAAGATAAAAAAAAAAAAAAATAAAGAAAAGGATTACTCGAGGCTCTTCGCCTCTCTTCTCCTCGTGACTTTCAAAGCAATTCATTGTCCAATTGAAAATCAATATTCATTCGGAGGTAAAGATTGTTCGAGCTTGCAAATTCAATGTACGTAAGTCGGCGCTCGCGAGCCCGCGTCTCTTTATCCCACACCGTTTATAATTTGTTCTAATTATAACAACAACGACAACGACAACAACGACAACGACAACAACAACGACGACAGCAACGACAAATCTATGCAGCTGTAAGGGAGGTCGTGACGGCGACGTAGATTATCGGGGTCGTAAGTAACCTTCCCCATGGCGTCCCCCATGCCACGAGATTCTCTATGGAAAATAAGAAGAAAGGAAAAAAGTGTTGGCTTTAGGTGAGGAATTCAGGACGGAGCGACATGCAATGAAGCATCTTAAGTCGCCGGTCGTAGTACTGAAAAACTGAAAACCATCAAAATCATCAGATATAAGGAGCGAGTGATAAAATTAACGATAATTTAGCAATTAAAATAAGGATGCAGTTACAGGATATATACGGTACATTAGATGCCTATCTTAGAAAGTGGCTATAAATGTGTGTGTGTGTGTGTGTGTGTGTGGGCTTATTTACGCGCTGCTGGACTAGACTGTGGAAAATAACGTGTTTCGACAATTTTGACGCTACGATGTTTCCCTTTACTGCGCAAGTTAAATGTCCGCGGTAAACGAGTGCCGCAGAACAAGAGGGTTCATACGATTCCGTGAAATCCGTACGTCGTCGGCGGGGCCATTTTCAACGTGGTCGACAGGTTATTGGGGGGACAGAGAGAGTGAGAGAGAGAGAGCTCGCGCCGTCCCTCCCGTAACCCCAACGACCCCAATAACCCTCGCGTGACCTCGCAACCCCTTGCGACCCCCTTAGAAGAGGTGCGGTGCGGGACGATCGCGAACCCCGCGCCTCTCCCACCCCCCTACCTACCTACCAAAGTACCCGTAAATACTTTAAAGCCATTAAAAATAATAACAAGCTGAATGTGGCACTGAAAGGTCTTCCAGGGTCTCGGGAGCGATTTTCTTTTCGTCGATGAAGTAATTAGTCGGCGGGATAAATGTGTCGGAAACGGTATTAGTTTTCATGGAAAATCTTCAACGGCCGGAGGAAGGAATGCGATAAAAAAATAATAAAAAAAAAACAAAAAAGGCGCGGATAATAATAATGATAATGGCGGTGGCGAGGAATCGCATTATTTATAATAATGGAATACCGTAATGATTGAGCAATCGGCTCTCGGAGAAGGTGGAGGAGGAGGAGGAGGAGGAAGGAGGAGGGAGGAGGAAGGGGATAATAAATATTAGAGATGAGGGATGTCGGTGACGGGTGTGAAAATTACGAGCGAGCGGCCGTGTGTGTGTGTGTGTGTGCGCGCGCGATGGTAGGGGCCGGAGGAGTTGGGGGACCGTCGGGGCCCGGAAAAGCCTCCTTCCCTCCCGCCGCTCCTTCCCGGTCGCGGTAAGGAATTAGTTAGGGAGCTCGGGCTTGGAAAGCCCGTACGTATCCTCGGAGATGATGCCCCGGTGGATTAAAGCCAGGCCATAACTTGGGGGAGCGCGCGCGCTCTCTCACCAAGATCCGTGGGCTATTTTTCAAGAGGACCCTACGCTCCCGCTAATATACTCGTAGATCCTTAAGCCGAAGGAGCTCCCGAGCGCGGCACCGAGGGCATTACTCAGTGTCTCACGCTGCCCACTCGCTCCTTCGGGGCTTTATCTCCACCTCCTACTCCTACCCCCACCCGGAGGCCATCTGCCCTCTCATTGTTAGTCCCGGACGTTATGCAAGCTCCGACGATACCGAGATCAAGCCCCCTGCGATGAGAAATTGCGCATAAAAAAAAATAAAAAATAAAACGTCTCTCGCCCTCGCTTTCGCAAATCGCAGATTCGATTTCGACGGATAGATGTCTGTCGATCCCTTCGCCCCGCCTCCTCACCCGCTCTACCATCCAGGCTAATGATCCAACGCCCTTCGGACGTTGATCCCCCCTTGGGGAGGGCAGCGGGACCTTTCCCACACGCGCCAAAAGACGCCAAAAAACACGGGACGGTAAATCGTTTCAAACCGCCCCCGACCCCCGCCCACCCCTCCCGAGACCCGCTAAACCGCTTCTACAATTATTGCCGCCATTACAAAAGGCATTATTATTAATACGGCTATTGTTGCACCGGCGGCCCGTAAATCACGGCTCCACTTAAGATGACGTGTACGAGCGGGAGCGGTGCTATCCTCTCTCCTCCTCCTCCTCCTCCTCCTCCCTCCCTCCCCATCCCGCTACCGCCAGCGTTTTTTATTTATTCGCCGGCGTCTCGTCCTTATCGCCGGGACGACCGACGTTTCGGCTGCGCTTCGTCTGCGTTAACGTGTATGCACCGCTCTTGCTTCTCTCCCCCTCCCTCCTTCCCACTCACTCACTTTCTCTCAACGACACCCTTATCGCCGACCGCGTCCGACTACATTTAATCCAAAATCCGAATTCGCCCGAGTGGTTTATAAGAGCGGAGCCGGGACGCGTATATCAAGGCGTCGCGATACCGCGCAATATTCTAATGGCTATTCTCGGCGATTTTAGATGCCCCCCCCTCCCACATCCCCCGGGGGAGGGGGCGGTATACCGCTCACGGTACCACTCGCCAGCCGACAGATATTTATAGTGCCGGCGGTCGATATTAATTCGCTGTATCAAGGACAAGTGATTGGACGGATCGGGAGCCCCCTCCCCGCCCCCGCTCGTACGGCGATTAAATTGTCAATGGAAGGGAATTCGAGAGCTACGCCTATGAGCCTGAGTCTGTGAGCACGTGAGTGAGGGAGGGGAGGGGAGGGGGATGAGGATTAATGTAAACGAGGGCCCCGAGCTGGCCCCGTTCGTAACAATGGCGCGCATAATAGTGGTTATTGGGTCCGGAATATGGAAAATTGCTTGAGAACGGGAAGAAAAATGAGGAAGGGGGGTGGGGGAGGGAACGGGAGGAGGCGTCGGCGTGAGTCGGGGGCTTTGAAAATCGACGTTTCAATCTTGGCGACACGCGTAATTGGCGGATATCTTACCTCAGGGACTCGCGTGAACGATCCCGAGCGGATAACGAGATAATGGGGCCCGAGCCCGTCCCCCGACTTCCGCCAGTACCGTCGCCGTGTCGACGACGACGACGACGACGACGACGACGACTACGGTGACGGATCCCTCCGTGTGTTCCCCTCCACCCCTCCGTGCCCCTCCTCCCCATTCCCTACCACCCCCGCGCGAGATATTTCGGCTCAATAGTGATGTCATAGAACGTCCGAGTGCCGAGGGTGTATGAACGAGAGGATGAGTAATGGCTTTGGCCCGGGATTACCTTATGTATCGTATCCGAGCTCGTATCCTAATGACAAAGAGTCGAGGGTCCGTTAAATGGCAATTAGATGGCGAGGATACGAGGCCCCTCGAGCTCATTCCGAGTCCGGGGATCACCTCCGGCGAGCTGGACCGCCATTAAAAAGCCATTAAAGCCTCCCCGCCTTCACCCCACCCCAATAACCAACTGCAGCTTGGCTATGGTGATGATTTAATAAGATGGCCGCGCGCGCTCGGCTATGTTCTTATTATTAAATAACGTAAGATCGCGTTTTGTATGGGCGAGCTAGATTCCTTTGATATTCCCGATCCCCGGGCGAGTCGTGCTAATTGCCGGTCCGCACAAGTCCCTCGCGATCGGATCTTGCAACTCCCGACCTCGCTTATTAAGACCGAACGAGCCTGTCGTCTTTCATTAGACCGGTGGGAAGATCGGCGGGGAGATCGGCCGGACGATCGGCGGGGCGGGGGGGGGAGCGGGGGAGCGGGGGACGGCAGCAGGTAGTAGCCGAGTAGTGCTCGAGTAGCGTCGGCCTGGATCGACCCGTGGACGACGCGGCTAAGGACGCGAGGCCGTGGCACCGCTCCAAAAGCACAACCGACGCCAGCTATTTTCCCGGCGCCTTGGACTCGTTAGGTGCCTCTCTACCTCCCTCCCTCCCTCCCTCCCTTCCTTCCTCCCGCCCTCCTCTACGAACGGCCACGGTACGAACACGATTAGCCGGGGCGCCGTGTCATTATGCTAATTACGCGGGACTAGGAATTTCGCGGACAGGGGATGGTTATTGGGGCAGGGAGCCGCCCGGAGACGTCTCACTCGGTCGGGCTCGCACGCGGCATCCGACGCCGAGGCTTGCCTCGTCCGCTCCTCCGATTTGCCACCGATCCTCCTTCGTCGGCCCCTGCCCTTCCTTTTTATCTCCTGCTCCCGTCCCCGGCTCCCGACTCGTCAGCCGACGGCTTCGTGTGCCCTTCCCTTTCCAGCTCCTGCCCTTTCCCTTCTTAACTTTGGGGTCTCACCTACGGCTCTATGTTCATCGTACCGTGGAAGTCGTTGAGTCGGCGAGTCGGGGAGCGGGGGAGAGCCGCTCCTGCATGTAGCACGCGATGCCCGACTTCCTCTCCACCACCACCACCACCACCACCAGGGTTTACTACCCCGAGCCGAAACGCCCACGAGCCTCAGGGGCAGCACATTGTTCTTCTTCTTCTTCTTCTTCTTCTTCTTCTTCTTCTTCTTCTTTGATCTTCTTCTTATTGTCGCTTCTTTTTACGTCGTTCTGCTCGGATTCCTTCGTCTTGCCGTGCTGACGTTGTAATCATGTGCCGACATAATAAGAGGAACGAACGCGAGAACTCTTTCCCTCGCTTCCCCGTATGCCCATCTTCACGCACACACAGTGAGAGAGAGAGAGAGAGAGAGAGAGAGAGTGACGGTGCGCGAATCGATCCGACGGATCTATTTGGGTAAATCTTAAATCGGCCAAGGATCGATGAATTCGTTCTCTTGCTGCGACAATGGATTCTTCGTTTTCCCTCTGAGACTCTTACAACGACGACAAAGACAACGACAACGACAACGAAAACATCAATAATATCAAAGATTTATTTAAGAGGGATACGCGCTTCTCCACTCATCTTCGTCACTATTAAATTCCATGTAAACGTTCGTAGGGCGACATTATGTAACTTGTATATAAATTCAAGCGAATACATTTACATTAATAATGCAATTTAACGTGAAATCAGTTTCAGCATTAATTTTCTTCTTGTTCTTCTTCGTTTTTTTTTTTTTTATTCTTAAGGGAGAATGTTATAATTTTCAATAACCGAGTTATACTTGAGATACGCGATGCATAATAATAAAGGAATCCTTCATTATCGTACTTTCGAATAACGAATGCTCTTCCACAAACTTTTAAAAATGATTTTTTTATTTTAAACGCCCGAGGTTAAGATGTTGTTGTTGTTGCCCCCCCCCACCGTCTCTCACCATCTCTCTCTCCCTCCCTCGCCGTCTTCTCCTTCACTCTCGATCCTAAATTAAAATATAGGAATTCCGAGGAAAAAATTCAAAGAAAATATTATTCCTCTTAAAAATGTCAGGCGTTCGCTTAACCTTCCACACACACACACACACACATTGTATAATAATGCGTAGTTAGGTATGCCTTGAGGATGTTGCGCGAGGCTCCCCTCGTGCTCCCGCCTATAAAAATACTTAGCCAGAAATGAAGGGCGTCGAGCGAACGAAATCCTCGGAACGAAATTCATAATAACGCAGTGGAGGAGGAGGAGGAGGAGGCGAGCAATACGATGCGCGCGCGCGCGCGCGCAATCCTTTATACGTAATATGTTTTTACGAATAACAAGGGGTTGATGTTTTAATTCGCGCAATCGGTATTTGTCGTGGGCTGCGCTCGGCTCGGGGACGGAGGAGCATCGATCATGGAAAAACGAATGAAGCCCGCGCTACGTCGAGACGAGCGTAAATATTTGCCTTACCTTATTCACTGCGTGTCACATTATTCCAAAGCAGAGATTAGCGCGCGGTTAAGCATAATACAACGACGACATTATAAATTAAGAAGTTTATTAAGTTCCGAGAGGGGGGGGAGAGCGAACAAGAGAGCGAGCGCAAATCCGCCCCCGTCGACGGGCCCGTTTAATAATAAATAAAGAGAACGTTATATTATAAATACGCGGCTTTACTCGTGTGTTTCTGGCCTCGGAAATACCTCTCTACCCTCCCCTCCCTCCACCTCGACCACCTCGACCACCTCCTTCCTCCTCCCTCCACCGCCGCCGCTGCCCTTCCCCTTTCGCTTAAGCACGTTCGGATTGAGAAATAAATGAAGAGAGACGCTTTCGTCGGGGGTATTTGCGTTGCGTGCAGGAGAGGCGAACTCGTAAGGCTGACGATAAGGAGCCGTAGGTAAATCACCTACACTCGAGATAATTCAATGGTTCCGTTCAATGCTAGAGATACAGAGAGAGAGAGAGAGAGAGCCGCGGCCTTGAAAATAAGCTCCGATCATTATTGTTACAAACAACAACAACAACAACAACGACGACGACGACGACGACGACGACGACGACGATAACGACAACAACGACAAAGCCAATGATAATAATGATAATAATGATAATAAGAATAATAAGAAGAATAATAATAATAATAATAGAAGGGGCTGGAGGAGGATAAGAGTGTACGGAGCCGTATATTTGTTAGAGTAAACAGTTTTTATTGGAGATAATAGGTTTTGGAATGGCCGGGACTGAATATCGAGGCGTATTGTAAAATAATTGAAAAGCCGATCCGGAGCTCGTGGCTCTGCGCCTACACGCGTGTGTGGTGTAAGCCACGGCGAACAAGCATAAGCTTAATGAGGTTGATCGCCGTCTGCTTATTGCCACCCCAAGGTGCATCAAGTGGGATGAATTTAAGTGGCCGCTAACCCTCGCCCCCCCCCCCCCACAATTTCTGCGCCGATTACATTATTATGGCCGGGGATATTTTATTCGTCATCCTCGTCGTCGGTATTATTCACGTTTATAAATATTCCGAGAGACCGAGTTCCTTTCCCTTTCTTATTTACTCGCGTACTTTCTTCCTCCTCCCTCTCACTGTCTCTCTCTCTCTCCCCCACTCACACGTAGCCGAGAGCAATCTTGCCCCGGTCTTCTAAATAAAATTATTCGACGATCTCTGCGGCTCCCCCGCCCGCCCCGATAACCACCGACGGAGTCACCAATGCAGAATAGCCGACTTTGCGAAAAACACGGCGATCGAATGCGCGAGTGAGTCGTCGTTAGAATTGGTCGGAGGGTCCGTCAGGTCCGGCTGGCAGGTAAAACATAAATAAAAGCTTCGCTGAATGTAAGTAGAACAAAGCGGCTGGAATTGTATTGAAGCCAATGTCCGGAAGATATTGCCAAGGCGTCGATACGTCGGGACGGGGCGAGATTTCACGATATTAATCAGCTGATATGAATCAGCGTAAGCTACGTCGCCGTGAACTTCGCGACGCGCCCCCGTCATTTTTGCCCTTTGAATATTAGGCGCGAAAGCCGGCTCGGCCTGTATAGGATATTTCGTATGTACGATATTGGTGAATAATTAGGCTGCAGCCGGGCTTGAGAGGGGGAGAGAGAGGGAGAGAGAGAGAGAGAGAGAGAGAGAGAGAGTGCGCTTGCGGAAGTACCGGGCGGTAACGAGGCTAGACTGATTGCGGGGAATATTTTAGCGACGATTGGGCCTTGATAGCGATATTAATTACACGGGGTTACACGAATATATCATTTCGATTAACTCGCATTATACGAATTTATAAGGATTACGAGGCGAGGGTTTTTTTCCTTTCTTTAATTTTTTTTTTTTTTTTTTTTTTTTTTTTTTTTTTTTTTGTGTAATTTTCTATATTCAAGCGACCGGGATTAGCTTAAGCCGCGAAATTCTATTTATTTATCAGACATAAAAGATTACATATTTTTATGGCGTCGGCGGCGCATATTTGGTCTAAAGGGGAATGTGGGAATGAAATTTAAGTTCCAGCCAAGGATTAGAGTCGACGGCGACTTTATTGTCATATTTATGGTTTTTAAATTAAACTCCCCGGTATGAAGTACTTAATTAAGCTTCTTACGAGCAATATCGAACGACCGGGGAGGGAGGGAGAGAAGGAAATAAGAAAGAATGAAAGAAAGAAAGAAAGAAAGAAAGAAAGAAAGAAAGAATGAAATCGAGAGGATACGTGATTGCTTACGTTATCGGGGCAAAAAAAATGTAAAAAATCTGTCCACGGGAGGCGAAACATTTATAGATTATTATTAACACATTCTAATTAATTAACCTTCAACTGAATTAATTTATTATTATTGTTATTGTTATTGTTGTTGTTGTTGTTGTTGTTGTTGTTATTGTTGTTGTTATTATTATATAGTTTTACGGCTACGAGAGATAGGGATCGGCGAGAAAATTCACCGCCTCCGTGCCTCCCTGTCCCTCTATACCCGACGCCCCCTCCCCGTACCGGCCACGGTCGTCCGGTCAGTGATCATAAAATTTATAGTAACTGCGCAATAAGAATTTATAAAGCCCCTGCGCGAATTTTCCATTTTAGTTTTTGCTTAATTTTACAATATAAGAAGAAAAGCTCGTGTAGAGTGGCCGATGAAATTAAAGCCGATCCACTATAAAGTTCCGTTTTTTTCTACTTCTTCTTCTTCTTCTTCTTCTTCTTCTTCTTCGTGTTTCTTTTTCTCTTTTCTCTTTTTTTTTTGTTTCCCCCTCGTCATCTCTATCCTCCGCGGCGATATGAAAAAGAGGGCAGTAAAATCCCATCCTTCTCGCACTTCTCTCACTGTCTTTTCATTACTTTTGCTTTTATTATGAGCAGAGGCGGCTCTCGCTGGAATTTATTATCGGGAATAAAAAGTATCAGAGGCGGCTAATGTATCGCATTGATTGCCCCCGAGTCCGGGAAGGTACGGACGGGGTGAATTTTAGAGCCTACCCCCTCCCCCTCCACCGCCGCCGACGACTAATAATTCTAATGTCTCTTTCTCTTTTGGGGTCCGCGCTAGTGTCGGGAGATTTAATTGCCAGTTTTCTCTGGAGAGCGCGGTCTCTCTCTCTCTCTCTCTCTATTCCAGCATCCCTAAGCGGTCCTCTAAGAGATTAAAGCTTTTGTCGGCGGCGTTCCACGGGCGACAAGTACTTTATTGTGGAGAGAGAGAGAGAGAGAGAGAGAGATGCGAAATGGACCGTTGCTGCTGCTGCTGCTGCTGATGCTGCGAAAGACAAACGAAAGCGCGTATCCCGATATTTCCCAGAGTCCGAGAGAATCGACGAGGAGCCACGTATAATAACGAGCGCGGTCCGGGACATTCCGGAGCAGGGGAACGAATGTCGTTGGAGGCGGCGATAAGAGCGGCGAGGGCGCGAACCAGGAAGGGAGGCTTGTCCTCGGATAGATCTGAGCTAGCGATACTGATCCCCGTATTGATATTACGCTCTTACCAAACTCTCCGAGTCCGCGGTTTAACGTAATAAGCTACGCTTCGCGCGCTCTACAAGACCTGGCGAGGAAGGTATTCCTCGACTCCCCGCCCGCCCCGCCCGGCCCCGCTCCGCCCAGCCCAGCCCAGCCCAGCCGAGCCCAGCCGAGCCCAGCCCAGCTACGTCGCGCCCGCTCGGCCGCCCTACGCCGGCACTCGGTACCGCTCGGCACCACTCCCCGTCTCCCGGAAAGAAAGGCTTTCTTTCAATGGGGCCGGAGGGAAGGGGCCCAAGTCGCTCGCTGGACCTCCATTGTCCATTGTTCCCGGGAAGTCGATGCTCTCGGCTCTCTAGTCGGGAGGCTCCCCCACCTACCCGACCTAGGCTAGAGAGCCGAGACCGATTTTCGCGCGCCGGAGCCGACGGTCAAGGAGGAGGAGGAGCAGGAGGAGGAGGAGGAGGAGGAGGAAGAAGTAGAAGAAGAAGAAGAAGAAAAACCGCGCAGCCACCGCGAAGACTCTCTAGGAGAGTTTTCTCCCGTGCCTTTGTGCCGGGAGAGGCTGGCCATTGTTGGGCGTGTTTCGACGACTCCGGGCTCGGCTCGCTTTCCCCTGTCGCTAAATCTCCTATCGGAGATGAACCTACCCCCCTACCCCTCAACACCACCAGGCACCTTTACTTTTAATTCCGAGATTAATGCCCGCGCGGAAGACATATTTTTACGATAGCGGCCCCCGCTGTCATTTTCACCCGGCTCACGTGTCGCCGGGAGCGGCTTCGGGAGCAACCGAACCACCGGCCCCCCCACCGGTCCCCCAACGGCCCCTTCCATCATCCGACGTACCGTATGTACCGTCATAGCCGATAGTCATTGGGGCACGGGGCTTCGTTTCGTTTATCGAGCTTCACGGAAAGCCACTCTCGCATTTTATACATTCATATATATATATATATATAGATACAGGTATACAAGGTATACAATGTAGATAGAAGCCCGGGTTCTATTGCTTCGCGAGCCTAGAGATACGCCCAGCAGCTAATGCCTACATTTATCCTAGATAAATAAAAAACGGACGGTCGCTTTTTACGGGGATTATTCGTTCGAGCGGCCGTGGCTCTCTTTATTCTCGAAATACAATTAATAATATCTGTACTTGGCGCTCATAGATCCGGATCCCGATAAATAATGACAACAATAGCGGCCATCAATAATCTTCGTGCCTTTGGCCTTTACGGCATTAATTCAAGGAATGTCGGGACTTCAATTATAACAATCCTAACAATAAGAATAATAACGATTTGAGAATTCTAACGACTCCCGTGAGCGTAGTTGTAGTAGTGGCCGGAGGCTGAAGGGAATTCAGGTGATCGAGGAGGACGGATAATAAGTGGATCGCGGCGGCCAGTGTTTACAGAAGAGGAAGGATCGATTAAAGGAAAGCCCGACACGCGACCCTATAATATAATCAATTATTAGTATCATTATCATTATCATTATCATTATCATTATCATCATTATTATTATTATTATTAGTATTAGTATTATTATTATTAATATTCGATATTGACATTAATCACATTACCGGGCCTAATGGGCCTCTTTTTTCCCCATTTTTTTCTTTCTTTTTTTTTCTTTTTTCTTTACGTTCCTATAGGCCGAGGATCATTAAAGACAGGGGCATCGAGGGGCGTCCTTAGCGGAAGGTTCTTAAGATAAAGATCGGATCTCGATGACGTAGAGCGTTGTTTCGGTATATTTAACCGTTCGGATCGCGGCTTCTGCAGCGAATGGCTCGATACACTTGTACCCCTCGTGCAAATTGAAAGAAGATAAAAATGCTGTCGCGGAGAGAGAGAGAGAGAGAGAGAGAGAGAGAGAGAGAGAGAGAGAGAGATGGGGAATAAAAGCAGGGGGCAATAGTCCGATTTCAAGGTACACAAGAGCCGTGTACACTTTGCCAGGGGCGAAAGGGTGAATGGCGAGCCGCGGGGCTGTAGTCAGGGCGGGAGGATGGGGCGGGCGGCTCATCGCCGGTGGAGTGGGGAACTAAGTCGACGGCAGCGGGATAGATACCAGAAGGCGCTCGCCGTCTCGGGGAGTGGGTATGATCCATCGCTGGTGATACAAGCCCTACCGGGTTGGACGCGCCTAGAGGACCAAAGATAGAAGGCAAAACGGAGAAAACTCGCTCCCTCCCCCTCCTCCTCCTCCTCCTGCTCCTCCTACACCTCCTCACCCGCCCAGCCTGGCGGTAGGAGTCTGCGTTGTAGGGCGCGCGACAACGGGGACTCTCGGGTGCACGGGCCGCCGTCGGCTATCCGTGGACAAGTGGGGGACGAGGGATCGCGGGATAGAGCGATGATAGAGCGGGGTTGGCGGGTGGGGGAGGAGGGTCATTCTCCTGAAACGCTCCCGAGGAAGAGTGATGTACACGCGCACGGGAGATAGGGCTCTAAACGGGTGCGTGTAAGGCGAATGGCCTTATTGGCGAAGGTACGCCCGCCGCACTCCCCCCCCCCGCCCCCGCCCTCGCAGCTTTATCACCGAGGTTTCTGGAAAATTTACAAGCAGCGTGTAGAGCCACGGAGGACACGGATCGCCGGCTGTATAACAAGTTGTCTTTAAAAATGATCCCTCGACTAGTCTCTCGAGGTTCACAATTGGGCGCTCTCCTCGCCTCCGTCTCTCTTCGTCCCACAAAGGCTGACTGTTGGATGCCGGTTGGACGGCGGTTGGATGAGCGGGGGGCGGGGGGCGGCGGATCGTCGTCGTTGTCGTCTGTTCACCGGAGCGATGTTTGCCAAAGTGAAACACGGATGTCCGTGATGTCTTTGATCGGTTCGAGTCGCGGCTACAAAGCTCCCGAAGATGATGCCCCCCCCACCCCACCCACCCGTTTGCCATTGTCCCTGTCCCACGCGCGAGCAGAGGAATGCGCGAGCGGCGAGACTAAAAAAAAAAAAAGAAAAAAAAGAAGAAAAGAAATAAAAAAGGAGAAAGGAGAAGGGCAGAGTGGACTGAGAGGACAAATGAGATTCTCGGCAGGACGCTGTCACTCGGCTCCTGGCAGCTCGACAACTCGACAACGCGACGATCCTCCCGGCAGCGACGAGGCGCGAACGAGATAAGTCTGAAGCAGTGCGGCGGGGGCCGGGGGCGGGGGCGGGTAGAGTCATCCGCCTCGTCGAGGAAGAAGCTGGCCTCGGAAGGAGGTGGTTGAGGAGAACAAGGAGTAGGAGGAGGAGGAGGAGGAGGAGGAGGAGGAGGAGGAGGAGGAGGAGGAGGAGGAGGAAACCGCCAGTACCTCGAACGTATGTAGGGAGAGTCCATAGGGAGATGGACCCGAGGTGAGAAGGAGCACGTGTCGGGGCCCGACGACGACCTCCGCAGCCACGACGGCTTAGATCGTCTCGATAAGGATGGCCCCGTCCCCGACATTCGGCATCCTTCTCCAGCATCGGGGAATTCGTATTTTAAATCATTACACGGGCCTTAGGGACGTGCGTGCCTGGATTTGATAATGCCGAGGCGATAATTAGTCGGAAATTCAGAGACTCGCGATCCGATCTCTCGGGCGGATCACGATCCAGAGAGTCGCACTTAATCCGGAGGTTAGTAGAAATGATTCGGCTCGGGTCGGCTCGGCTCGCTTTAATAAGTCACTGTAATTAATGATCCGGCCAAGAGTGAACGTAATAAATCAATTAAAGATTTAGATTACGTATCGAGGGGTGGGGAGGAAGAGGAGGAGGAGGAGGAGGAGGGGGAGGAGGAGGAATGAGAATGGAGCTCAAGTGGAAGCTTAAAGAAATTATACCTTTTCGCGATCGATATATCAGGAGGCCGCAGTCATTTTGCATTTCATATTTCAAGAATGGACAGGTGGAAATTGTCGGGAGCGAATTGAGAATCAATTATTTCATAATACAAGAGCCCTAAGAGATTTCATTTAATTATAATGTGGTGGTGTCAGTGGTGGTGGTGGTGGTGGTGTCAGTGGTGGTGGTGGTGGTGGTGGTGGTGCTGCTGCTGCTGGTGAACCTCCTCCTTCCCCACGTCCACGGTCCCCGTCCTTCGTCCCCCGTCCACCCGTCTGCTGAATAATGTGCCCGGCGTTGACAATTTCGATTTCCCGATCGCGATTCCGATCCCGATGTTATATGGTACGGCGCGACCCGGTGCACCGGCCACCACGCTCACCTAACCGCGCCAGTCATTTTTCAGCCCCGATCCCTCGCCCCCCGAGTCGCACAATTAATTTGAACGGGCACAACGACGTACCGCCGAGGGGGAAGGGGAAGGGGAAGGGCAGGAGGGCAGGTGGGTTGGGGGGGAATGGGACCGTGGCGCGCGCCGACACCTCGACGCACCTTCTAATACCTACTGCGTGTCTCCGGGCGCTCCGACCGCGCGTACCTGCGCCTGCGCGCGAAAAAGAAAATGATTGTGTGCATTCGGGAGTAAGCCGAGCCTAAAGCCCGTTTGCCGGCATTTTTCACGCTCCAAGTAGTTATACAGGAAACCGTAATTACCGCTCTATAAGATAAAGTATATTAAGGAGATTCTTATTTAAAAAGCGAACATGACTAGTATGAAGTAATCAAGCGAAGCGTTTTTCTTGACATAATTTATAATTTTATGTTAATTTTCGAATGTCTAATGTATATAATTATTCGTACTTTATACAAGGGAAAGTAGTTGTTCATTGCCGTGTACGCACACACTTGAGGGTTCATAAGCATGCCGGGTACGGCTCCCAGATTGAAGCTCGTTACCCGGGACTTCTTTTTATACCGGCCGAACTTCAGTAATCGACGCCTGCGCTCGCCGTATAGCCCCTTAAGTAAGCTCGTATTTTATTTTAAAGTAAGTTTAAACCGTTCGCTGCGTGTACTCGAGCTGGAGTGAGCGAGTAATCGCGCGGCACCGCGCGTTCCAACGATTTTTCCGAGCCTCCGCCGAGAGACAGTCGACCCGGGGAGACGGCCAACCGCCGGCGGAGCCTGGAGCCTGGAGCCTGGAGCCCGGGACTGGATTCTGGAGGGAGGCTGGCGGTTAGCCGGGCGATTGGTTGGGAGGGGGAGGGTTAGGGGTGAGGGACGGTACGGGGTACGGGGTACGGGGTACGGGGAACGGGGTACGAGGACTGAGACAGAGAGATACTGAAAGCAAAAAGCACCACCACCATAATGAATCGCACGATACCACGCAACTGATAACAAGCCTGTTCCACTCGCTCCTCCGCGTATCCACTCTCGATCTCGCTGGGAATCTAAACGGCCTGGCTTTTTATTTTCTCTAAGAAAAAACAAAAAAAAACAATAAAGAAGAAAAGAAGAAGAAAAAGTAATAAGAAGAGTGTGTGTGTGAGTGAGTGAGAGAGAGAGAGGGAGAGAGAAGGAAGACTCACTCTCAGCGTCCGCTTACACGCGCGCAATTTGTTCGGACCCTCCCCCCGCCCATTCCCCCAACCCGTCGGGAAATTTTCCATCCCTCGGAGACGATTATCCATCTCGCGGGTACTCGCCTCGGGACAGGGGTACGTACACCTGTTGTAGCCTACCACGTCTCGCGGGTGATAGGGTCGGGGGAAGGGGAGCGGCGACCGGGGCCCCCGCCGCGACCTTTCGCTCCCCCTGCTGGAGCCGGTGAGCGCGTGCCGACGTTGGGTGCGGTCTCGCCCTCGACCTGGAGGTGGTGAACGACGCGGGCGCGGCCAATTCCCATTGTCTCGATCGATTAGCGCGATTCCGGAGCGATCGCGAGCCGTTCTTGCGAAATTTTAAATTATGCTTCTCCCCCCTCTCTGCTCACCCCCCCCCTCATTCTGGCGGCATTAGACGCCCTTGATCGGCAGTAGAAGGGAAAAGCGAGGCTCTATTCGCTCAATCAACGTTCCCGCGGCTTATCATTATCGAGCCTCGTCGTCGATCCAGTCGAAGCGCATTAATCATCGAGGCAGCTTTGCTCCCAGAGAGATAGAGCGAGAGAGAGAGAGAGAGAGAGAGAGAGTATCCCCTTCGGTTGGTACGGACAGCCTCTTATCCCTAATGCCGCGTGTAGCGTTTAGCTGCGATATTCTATCTGACCCAGTAATATTCAATATATCGATCGGCACTCGCTCTCCCGTCCTTATGGTAAAAACGTGCACGCGAAAGCAGCTCGTGTGACATTGTGACACGCGATCGGTCGGACCGGTGTCGGGTAGGGGTACGTAAGGAAATAGACGAAAGCGAAATAATAATGTAGAGGGAGTTTTTCAGGGAGGTAGCCTTGATCTCCGGAACTTGGTTGGCGACGACGTACACCGATCGTAGCCGCGATCATAGGGAAATCACACGCATATGGCAGAATTAAAAAGGCAGGTCAAATTGTCCGTCACGATGACACGAGGACGATGACCGTTATGATTTGATTAGGAAACGTGGTCCCGTGTCAGTGACGTCCGCGTACCTCGGTCAGTCGGCTGAAGAATAATGTCATTGAAATCCGATCGGCATTCCCCGGCTCTCCCGTAAAGCTCTTACGTCTAATACATTAGAAATAACGCGATACGTCAGAGTATCGTAGAGATTTAGTCGAGGGGCAATTTGATAGCTGGTCTCTCATTGCGAGCGCTTCCTTGAAAGTTAGTTATCCTTGAGAAGATGACGAAGAAGAAGAAGAAGAAGAAGAAGAAGAAGAAGAAGAAGAAGAAAGCTAATAAGTTCTTATCGATAACAGTTTCCGATGGATTACATTAAGATCGAGTACTCCTAAAATCCTCGAATTAGACAAGTAGACTAAGAACTGAGAAGCTGTTGCTGCTGCTGATGCTACTGATGCTGCTGCTTATGCTGATGCAACTACAACGTTGTAATTATGAATTAATCTCCCTCGAGTGGTTATGAAGTATTCATTAGCCAAACTCGATGGCCGATCCATTAGCGCGTAAACTGACCACGCGCGTTCTCCTCACGAATTCGTCAACGCAATAAATAAATAAATAAATAAATAAATAAATAAAAGTATTTTATGGTTTTTATAGTTGATTCTTGTGAAATACATTTAAACGCTCTTATAAGGATAATCCTTCTCCGAAGTGTGAGGGCTCTCACAACCGAAGCCTCGTATAATAAAGTCTGCGTGCGAATTTATAGATACATTACGTCCGTGCAGTTTGTCTTTCTTTCTTTATTTCTTTCTTTATTTCTTTCTTTTAGTTTTAACGAATGAGGAACGCAGACATTTTGTCTATTGGGTTAGGCCGGATTCCTTGCCGAGCCAGATAAGAGCTTCATTTTGCCCTTATAATTTTATTTGCCTCTCCCTGTCATCCCCGCCAGTTTCCTACTTTCTCGGAATCCGGCTAATTATGTTATTTTCATAAAATGTAATCCAATAAAAATATGTGAGAAGGAGGGCACGATTAACAGTAATTGAGTATCTAATCGGATTTAATATTGCCGGGAGTAGTTGTGCGCGCGCGCGCGCGCGCGGCTCCCACTTATCCGCGTGATCGCAGGTACTCTCTCTCTCTCTCTCTCTCTCTCTCTCTCTCTCTCTCTCTCTCGTACTCTCTCGCTCGTACTCCCGAACGAGCCCGGGACGTATTTATGAAATGTATATTTATTAATTTGATTTAAATCGCGCGCTATAAATATTGCCGATATTATATCGGCGGATTATTATTCGCTAAAGAAAATCATTACGGTCAAGGTGGCGGAGGCGCAGGCGCATGCGCCACTAAGGCTAATGCTAAATAACAGTCGAACGGTGAATACGTTGCCAAAACCCGTTCGGCAACCTTCGCTCGCATCAATTACCTAATTACGTTTACTGCAAATAATTTTTTCGATTGATGGCCCAATTTCAAAGCTAATTACCTTTACGCCCCTCCTTCATCTTATCCCCCTTCGTGAGCATACAACTCAATACACTCGCCTATTGTGGCTGTTTTTTTTTTTTTAGTTTTTTATTTTCCTTCTTCTTTTCTGTCGTTTAGTGGAGAATTAGGGAGTTCAGCCGGTCGAAGTAATAATATTATCGGCGCTACCGAGAGGCGTATCGGCTAAGGGGCCGTAACGCGTCCGTTGAATTTTAAGGTGCGATTAAATAGCTCCGTGTGCGCTGCTGCCCCCGCCCTCTCTCGCCCTCGCCCCCCGCCGTCTCTCGCCAACCGCGTAAGCGGCGGTCGATGGAGTACGAGGCCAGGAGCAAACGAGTTTGTGACCTAAAAAGCCCGCGCGTACATAAATTAAGAATGAGCGAAGGAAGAAAAGTAGCAGGGAATTTACTGTTATTTAATCAAGGCCTGGGAAGAAATACGTATATTCAGGGGTTGGGGAGGTTGGCGAGGTTGGCGAACAGGTTGGTGGGGAACCGCGGATGAAAAGGAGTAATTATAAGGCGTCAGAGTAACTAGGAATGGCCATTAAATCATCAATATTAATTATAAAATCGAATGACGATCGACTCCGTGAAGTTGCGGGCAGAGAGGGGGACGAAAGGAAGGAAGGAAGGAAGGAAGGAAGGAAGGAAGGAAGGAAAGGAAAGGAATTACAGTTCCTGGACGGCGATATATTAAGGAAGCGATTTCGGCATCTCGCACGTATTGTCCCCGCGTCGGAGCTCCCGGCGAGGCCAAGGTCGTCGCGCGGATCCCGCATCTTCTCCTCGGCTCGGGTTACCCGCGTTGGGGGCTCCGACCACCGGCTCCGGTCGTCCAGCCGAGGCTTCGACGTCGCAGAGCCCA
This sequence comes from Ceratosolen fusciceps, assembly GCA_018883505.1. Classification (NCBI taxonomy): domain Eukaryota; kingdom Metazoa; phylum Arthropoda; class Insecta; order Hymenoptera; family Agaonidae; genus Ceratosolen; species Ceratosolen fusciceps. The sequence continues at coordinate 3,682,589 of RCIC01000007.1, forward strand.
CAGTACCGGCCGTCCTCTTATTCTTATGTCGCGCGGAGGCCGTTTACTCTGGGCATTAACGCGGGAAGAAGAGGGCCCGGCCCCCCGAGAGCAGCCCGTGTTCCGCGTCACAATATCATTAGAGGAGCGGGAAACCGCGTCGCCGGACTCGTACTCGTACTCATGTACAATTCGACATGATGAACGTAATTAGCAGATCTTCTCCCCCTGCCGCCTATTATTATTATTATTATTATTATTATTATTATTACTTTACTCGCTTTTTCCTCTGCTTCTTCAGCGTTTGCTTTTTCTATACTCTCCTCCTCCTCCTCCTCCAGCTTCATCTTCTTCTTCTTCTTCTTCTTCTTCTTCTTCTTCTTCGTATCTGCCTCAAAGGCCTCTTCGCAATTGTGAAAGATTAGTTGAGAATTTTCCTCAGAATCGTAAATCGCGAAAACTCGTTTACTGTAGCGCAAGTCCACTCGTATTCTTCGGAAGTTATGGTATTAGCAATGTTATGCGAACCTTTTACATGGTGATTTAATTCGGTCTTTCATGCGATAATTACTAAATTTATTTATATTCGTTTATATTGCTAAATATTTACGTTAACTCCGCGCGGTTATCTCAATGTTTTTTTTTACCTCTTTCCCTTCTTATTCTTCTTTTCTTTTTTCCTTTTTTTGCCTTTTTTAATCTATCCATCCCTCCCCGCCCTTCTCTTTTTCCCATCGTTTTCTTGCTCTCTCTCTCTCTCTCTCTCTCTCTCTCTCTCTCTCCCTCCTTCTTTTTCAATACCACCGCCGTCGTTGTCGTCGTCGTCGTCATCATCATCATCATCATCATCATCATCATCATTATTATTGTTGTTATTGTTGTTGTTGTTATTATAATTGTTATTAGTTTTTTTTCGTGCAGTGCGTTTAAGTTATTAATGCATATTTATTAGCCGGCAATTTCCATAAATTAGAATTCTTTAATACAATAATTGCTCCTTGAGCTTTGGATCACAAATATTCATTTTTCTCGAATTAATATTTACAAATATTCACGTAATTATTAATCTAAAATTTTAATACAGCCTATAAAATTGTAATCTTACGCATTACATAAACAATAGATCAGATTGCGAGGAGATAAAATTTTAATAAAACCCTCCGAGGTCACAATAATAAAATTGCTCCTGCGTTTATTATTATTTTATTATTATTATTATTATTATTGATTACTGATTATTATTTATTATTTGTATTATTATTTATTATTTATATAATTGATTGTTATTTATTATTTATTCTTATTTTATTTATTATTATTATTATTATTATTATTATTATTATTCTGAATCGTAGTACGTATTTGTAAGTGAATCTAGTTTTATAAATTTCCAGTCTCCGCAAAAGTCCGTAAATGTCGGAATCATTAGGTTAACGCGCGAGTCAAGCTAATGATAATGTAAAAAACATATTGAAGATACGTAGGCCGTTGTTTTATGTGTAAAAAGGAGACAAGAATTTTCAAGGAGGAGAAGTCGAAGGAAAAGTGGCGGCCGCCCGACTCGACCGGAAATTGGTTGGCAGCTACGATCTTCCAATTTCGCGACGGATTCTCTCAATTGAACTGCCCGACGCACCGGCGGCGCACTCTCCTTTATTCGAGACCTCCGCGTATCATAATCCCAGCGTAAAACCGGATAACCCCGCTACGCCCCGTAAATGACAGTCGCAAATTGCCGACAAATCATTTTGCAACTCTTTTTCTGGTTAAAAACTATTGTTTGTAAAAATAATACGTCCGGACTTAATGATAATCGTATAAGTCTGATAGTCGAAAAGAATCTTAATGTCCGGATTGTAATTGAAAGTATTTTATACGGCAATAATTTACTTATTTATATGTAAGATGCGCGTGTGCATGCACATATAGTGGCTCATACTAATATTTAATATTAAGAAAGCATTATATTAAGACAAATGAGGTTGCTTGTAGTTAATCATCCGTTCGTGTATCTTGCCGAGCGAGGGGTTGGGCGGGGTTGGTGGGTCCCGGGGCGGGGGGGGGGAGGTATAGTATAAATTTTACTTTATTTTTCAGGATATTTTTATAAATTCAATACTTTATTTGAGCAATTAACATACTAATGGCATTAAAAATTGTAATGTACACTTTAAAGTATTTACATCGCTTATCCCATTTTTCATAAAATTTAAATATTTAATTAATTTTAATGAACCGAGTTTCCATACGAAATGTCTTAAGCTGACTCGGTCTTTGAGAAAATAACACTCCTTTCACTCAAGAGCTTAGAAAAGCATTAACGTTATGTATGGAACGTAAAAAAAAAAACGATGTAATGTAAGCAAATAATACTACTACTACTACTACTACTACTACTACTACTACTACTACTACTACTACTACTACTGATAATAATAATAATAATAATAATAATAATAATAATAATAAAAAGAACAAACGAGTGAGAAAATAAGAGAAAGAAGAGAAAAATAAAAGAAGAAAGCGTAGCCTTTATGGTTTAAAAATCACGGGGAATAAGCTATTGTTTTGTAAGAAAGCGAGTATAAAAAAATGTATAAATAATTTATGCTTCCGTATTAGGGCTTTGAAATTTATTAAACGCGAAAAATAAACAAACGTCAATTTTTTCTTTGAGACCGAGAGAGTGAGAGAAAAAGGTAAATGTTTCGATGGTATGTAAATGGCAAATGGTAATATTCCGAATCTTTTAGAAAATGAAGATTTTATATGCTTAATATATTGCTTCCTTTGCACATGATAAATATTTGAGATAACGATAAGGTAATATATATACATATATATATATATATATATATATATATATATGTACATACGTATGTATGGGTCGGATATTTAATAAGCATTTACAGGCGATATTTTTAATCCGGCGATTAAGATTTTTCGCACGGAAATATTGTCAAAATTATTTTCTCATTCTCGTTGGACGGAGAAGTCTTCTTTTTTCTTTCTCTCTCTCTTTTTTTTTTTTTTTTTGACAACCGAGTGCTAAAAAAATGCAACGTATCGCGCAAGTTTATCTGCGGCATCGTTCTTTATGAATCTTATAAAATTTAATAACGTACAATTTACAATTTTCGCGCGATGCAAGAGTACGCGGGAAGGTTATTGGGGTTGTTGTCGCGGAGCTGGTCGCTGAGCTGGTCGCTGAGCTGGTCGCTGAGCTGGTCGCGGTGCCGGCGTTGAGGGAGGTGGAAGAGGAGATGGAGGAAATGGAGGAGATGGAGGAGGCGGAGGAGGCGGAGGAGGAGGCGGAGGAGGCTGAGGAAGGGGAGGAAAAAATCTACTAAATCCATCGAAATTCCCATGCGTCGGGAGTCTCGCTCTCGGCTGGACGTCGGACGTTATCTGGAATATCATATCACCGGACGGGCTCGAAATGAAATCCCCGGCCGAGGCGCGAATTAAAACATTTTCTCGTGGGCCCCCGTAGCCGCCGTAGCCGCCGTAGCCGCCGTAGCCGCTGGTTTTCAATTACAATTAACGCATCTCCGGCGATGCATCCGCGGCGATACGACGGCCGCGCGCGCATGCGTGTATAGAGGAGGATCGCGCTGAGGAGCCGGTGGCATTAATCAGGGGGAGGGCGGGAGGGGGAGGGGGAGCATATTTTCTCGTTATCGCGATGCCGCTTTTCTCCGCGATGAGGAATCCATTTAAGAATGCGTTATTAATAATCGCGCTACGTGTCCGCCCTACGAATCTCTCTCTCTCTCTCTCTCTCTCTCTCTCTCTCTCTCTCGCTATCTCTCACGCTCTTGTCTTTGGAAACATGTTCGCATGCGGGGATGCAATTTCGTTGCTTCTGGAAGCCGAGCGTAGGCCTCCTTGGCAAATTTGTAATTGTTATTACGCATGTGAGAATTGATTACAGCTTGCTGCGCATAATAAAAAAGGAAAAGAAAAGGAAATAAACGGCCAGCGCAACGGAAGAACTAATAAATGAAACGATAGATTCGATTATTCGAATTGAATAAGGCCATAAATTACGAGGCCTACGCATTAATGGGTAATCGCCTCCCCCCGCCCCCCATACCTGTAACAATAACAACAACAACAACAACAACAACAACAACAATAATAATATCAGTAATAATAAGTAAAACAACAACAACAACAACAGTAATAATAATAATAATAATAATAACAGCAACAACAATAACAATAATAATAATTATAATGAAATCGACTTTCCCATGTTCACGAAAAGCTGGATTTCGAAGCACCAGCGAAGATAATCCAAGAATTTTAATGGAAGAGCTTGAATCCATTTGTTGTTAAAGCATTCGAGGCACGTTTTATATAGATACTTATTTCGTACGTATCCGCGTGCTCCCTCCCTCTCGCCCCTCTTGCGCGCGCGCGCGGTTTATCTCTTTATCAAGCGCGGATCATTTCGATTTGAGTTACGTTAATAAATTGAATAAAGATAAGTTCTCTTCCCTCTCCTTCCCTCACCCTACCCCGCCGCCGCCGCAGCCGCCCCCGTCCCCGTCCTTCCCCCTTCGATGATTAGCATCTTATTGGGGTTTGTTTTTTTATTCCTCTTCGACCGAACAATACTGATTTATTGACTAATAAACTTTGCCCGCTTTATCATTTCCTAGTTGGAGGATAATTTTCTCATTCGCTATTACGATGACTCATTTTCCCCGATATCCAACGTCCAACGAGACACTTTTTATAAAAAAAAAAAAAAAAAAAAGTCCCCGAAATTCTAATCGAAGAATATTTATAATGCGAACGGTCGGCCGAATTCGTTGGAGCGGCTCGTTGGCTCATTCGTAGCTATTTGATTGCGAATAGGTATTGTAGAAACTGCAGTAAATGTATTGGAATATCAATGCACTAAATTATTTCAGGTAGATTTTAAATTTTCGCGAAATACATTAATATTTATCTGGGAGATCGATCGTCGGATAAGCCGAAAGATTACGGTATGCAATAAAGGAAAGGAGAAATCTGCTTTAGAAATGTATTATATTTACGATGCTAGATCATTGATTCATTGGAATAATTACACAAGCACCGAAGTAAAATACAATTTAATCTTTCGAGCGAAGTAAAAGATAAATGCCGGCTCGCTTATCTCCTGAAGCCGAAGGAGAGCGCGAGACAGATAGAGAGAGAGCGAGAGAGAGAGAGAGAGAGAGAGAGAGAGAGAGAGAGAGAGGGCTGATGGGAAGGGGCAGCAGCATGTATTTCGTGTAAGCCGGGGTGGGTAGGGGGTAGGTGGGTGGGGGGGCGCATCCCAGATGGGGAGGAGAAAAAAAAAAAAAGAAAAAAAAGGTACGCTCCCCTCGGCCCCGCGCGACCCACGACAACGATGTTCGAATAACCTGGTTGCGAAAGCCCAAGGGTTCCGCCAAACTCAAAAGCCAACTCTCGTCTTCTCGTAGGCGATCCTGTTCTACACACCGCGCTGGCTCTGGAAGGGTTGGGAGGGTGGCAAGATTCACGCTCTCATGATGGACCTCGACATCGGCCTCTGCTCCGAGGTGGAGAAGAAGCAGAAGAAGAAGATGCTCTTGGATTATCTCTGGGAGAATCTGCGCTTCCACAACTGGTGGGCGTACAGGTACTACCTCTGCGAGGTGCTCGCCCTCCTGAACGTCATCGGTGAGTCCCACTCTCTCTCTCACTCTCTCTCTCTCTCTCTCTCTCTCTCTCTCTCTCTCTCCTCTCTCTCCTCTCTCTCTCTCTCTCTCTCTCTGACTCGCTCTCTGGCTCGCTCTCGCTTTGACCCCTCCCTCGCGCTGTCCGCTTTTTTTTCTTTTCAATCCGACAATTATCATAAATCTTGGCGGGAGCGACGCGAGCCTCAACTCGCAAAATTACCCTCCGCGATTTTCCCATACTCGTAAAAATGCGATTCTCGGCTCGTCTTACACGACGAGGCTTATCGACGCGAAAATCGTCGGCTCGTCTTCCCCAGAAGAAGTGGTGGAGGAAGATGAAGAAGAAGTAGAAGAAGATGAAGAAGAAGAAGAAGTAGAAGAAGTAGACGTAGAAGTAGAAGAAGTAGAAGAAGAAGAAGAAGAAGAAGAAGAAGATGATGATGATGATGATGATGATGATGATGATGATGACGACCGCAATGGCGATGATGATGATGCTGATGATGATAATGATGATGAAAAAATACCGGATATGCAATTAAGCGGCTCCTTTTCGGCTGATGCCTAGCCGCCTCCATCTCCGCCTTCTCCGCGAGTCGGGGCATCGTTACTTCATCTGGAGTCTCGGGCTCCCGCGATTATTAATTCGCGTCTACCCCGTACCCCGCGAGTATCGATAATTAACCGGCCGAGAAGACGTAGAGGCATGCATGCGCGCCATCCGTGGCTTGCATCCACACCCCGCCCCCCTCACCCCACCCCACTCCCAACTCCGCCAACATTACCCAACCGCCCCTCTCGACCCGCCTCCCAAAGCCGCCTCGCTCGCCAATATCCTTAATTATTAATAAGCCCACGGCTTGCTCGGCCTCTAGGGATCGTCCCGCGTCGGGGCCTGTACCAGGTCGGTTCCAGCACCAGGGCGCCGTGGGACAGCCCGTGTCCGGGGGGTGGGGTTATTGGGGTGGGAGTTGAGCGGCGGAGCTTTTCGGGGTGCGACCGTCCCGCGAATTCGTAAGCGAAAATCGCCGGCCTCCGCTTAATTTATTCAATTAACGTGCACGCGGAAAAGGATTATTTGGAGGGGGCCGGGCGGAGGGAGGGTGCAAGGGACGCGCCGTCGGGCGCGCGGGCCGTGTATCACCAGGCCCCGGTTAACGAGGAGCCCGTGTTAATACGATAAGCCGCGCGTAACCTGCCCATCGCTTAGTAATTTTATTCACATTCGTAAATGTTTAATGCTAATTATATAACGAGTGATCCATTATGCGTCAGGTGGCAGGTGGCCGGAGGGGGTTAGGGATTGCGGGAGGGGATGGGTGGGGGAGAGAGAGGTCTTCTTACCGAGGCGACCGGAGCCACCGACGAAATGATAATTTATATCACTGGCGAAACGGCATTCATCATCCCCGGGGGTAATCTCGGATCCGGTCGAAAGAAAAAGATGTTCGCGTTTGATATATCTTTGGGCGCGATAAAAGCACGGGCTGCCGAGTTAATGCGCCTGCGTATTAAAGGAGCGGAAGAAGTGGGGAAATTCCGCTGGAATCGTTAGTACTCCCGTCTCTTTTCAATTAAGCCGAATGGCCCGTAGGGGCTCGGTGGTACCCCGCGGAGCCTAAGGCTCACCGCTTCCTCGTCTCCGTCTCATGCCCCCTCCTACGCCACTTCTTCTGCGACCCGCGAACGCTTTTTCTCTGCTTTTCCGCTACAATATCAGAATAACGGTAATAGCAATAAATAAATAAATAAATAAATAAATAAATCGAATTTTTAGTCACCGGCGAGCCGTTGACGTGACGCGTTACATCAATCGAATAACCGATTGTTCTCCTCCTCCTCCTCCTCCTACACGTGCGCGCATACAAATATATATATATATATATATGCGCGCGCGCGTGTGCGTGTGTGCGTTTGTGAATGGGTTGAAGGAGGATAATGCGGTACGGGCCGATGAAATGAAAATGACCTTCTGGAGTCTTACAGGCCAGATGTTCCTGATGAATCGCTTCTTCGACGGGGCATTCCTGACCTTCGGCATCGACGTCCTGCGCTTTCTCGAGTCGGATCAGGAAGACCGCGTCGACCCGATGATTTACGTCTTCCCACGCATGACCAAGTGCACCTTCTACAAGTACGGCGTCAGCGGGGAGGTCGAGCGGCACGACGCCGTCTGCATACTGCCCCTCAACGTCGTCAACGAGAAGATCTACGTGTTCCTCTGGTTCTGGTTCCTTTTCCTCGGGGTGCTTAGCCTCTTGACCGTCATTTACAGGGTAAGGCCCTATGCATACGCGAGCCATACATAAGCGAGCCACTCCTAGCGGGTGCGTTACCTGAGAGAGCGCGAGCCATGCCTTTGTTGCTGCGATTTGAGAACCGAGCGGGACAGCACGTGTCGACCGTATCATTAGCGTTTAAAGGGAATCGGGAACGGCCCGTCATTTTTACCGACCTCGGCCTCTGGAAAAATCGGCTCTGGCCTTTTAAAGAGCCCGGCTTAACAATGTACCGTTAAAATCCCCATACACGGACACGGGGGCTGGCCACGTTTATTTATACCCACCCATCCGCCCGCGATGTTATACGAGTCTCGTCGCTCTTTTGCGACTCGATCCCCTCTCCCATCCCCCTATCCACCTACCCCCCTGTCCCCCTTGCCAACCACGTCCCGAGCTACGGGCTTGGGATCTACCCACCCCTCGTCCCGTCTATCCGAGCGCGCATCCGCGGAAAATCCACCAATTACCCGCCGACTCCTCGCTAATATCATTCGCGTTTCTGCATAGATCTCTGCGCGAGCGCGCGCAGCACGGGTGTATCCGTGTACGTCCGAGTCCCCCGCCACACACACCCCCGCCACCCCGGGACATTGTGCTTCATTGTATAGGTAATGACGCGGACAAGCTATAAATTTACGATAATCGGCCTGAAATTTCAGAGTCCGGCCGCTTGAATATTTGACGCCCGAGACACCTTAGCGCTCCTCCGCCACATAAAATCCGTATCAAGTAATGAATTAAGGCTTTAATTAAAAATGAGCGTCGGGATTGTCGGCTGGACGGAGGTATAACGTCTGTGTGTGTGTGTGTGTGTGTGAGAGAGAGAGGAAGGGAGGGGGACGACGGCCGTCGTGTCAAACGATTAGATATACAAGATAGGCGAGTCGTTAAACTGCGTCGCAGGTAAATTACGATGCGTTTAAAAGGGGCTGGCAGTGGACGGGGTTATCGCGTCGAGAGGGCTCGGCGGCAGGAGCGGGTAACGGGCGGGACAGCGGCGGTGGCATGGAAAGGCAGGGGTGGGGCGAAAGTATCCGGTAGGAGTGCCGGAGAGTCCGGGGCTACCGTGCAAATACTTACTCTGCACCTCGAGAGCGGAAGTCGGGGTTTTCGAAGCTCGGGCCTAATAAGGGATGGATAGGGACCGATCGGTTCCCTAGATGTCGCTGATACTGCCGGGGCGCACGCGCGATCCTAGTTAGAGGAGGGCCGGGGCCGGGGCCGGTCGCTCGCTCGCTCGCTCGCTCATTAAGACGATTACGCCGCTTAAATAAGCTCGTTAAATGCACGGCTTATTTCACCGATACTCTCTAAGCCTCGGGGGCACCTCGGGGGCACCTCGGCCGTTCTTTATCAAAATTCTAATCTATAATCATGGCGGAGCGGCTCTCCCGACAAAACATAAAACTCGGCTATTATTTCCTACTGCATCCCCTCCCAACCACTCCCAACCACTTCCCAACCACTACCAACCCTTCATAGTAGCGCAGCCCCCGTCCCCTCTCCGAGGCTGCCCATGCATAAGTAAGCCCCCGCGCCGGTTTCTTCTAATTCTTATTCCCTTACCTCCTCCTCCTCCTCCTCCTCCTCCTCCTCCTCCCGATACCTACGCACCCCCACACCTCCGCCAATCCAATAGTCCCGCCCACCACTCTATTAAGCGACCTTATGTGCTTTATATATTGTTTATAAGACGTTGGCGGGGGTGTCGGCGAGAGGGGCGCGCTCGGCAAACTCGTTATTACTAATGAAGTCCCCGACGGTCATTATCCGAAAGCCTCGTCGAGCCGGAAAAAGAAAAAAAGAAGAAAAAAGAAAAAAGAAAAAAAAAAGGTCGAAGTAATCGGAGAGAATGAAGACTTTGGGGTTATAAATTATCCACCGGCGGCGCCTAACTATCCTTATCCCACCCCCTCTAAGATATTTCTCGGTTAAAGGTTAAGTTGCTTAAGCAATGGCATACAAGGGTTTAATCCATAATAGGTTAGCGGGGTTATGGGATGCTCGACATTATTGTCCAGCCGCTTATGATAAGGACGTTGGCTTGTAATAATCAATTCCCGCGCGGTCTTACCAAGACAGACGCTCGGGGCGCGGGGCTGTATTCGTCCAGGGAGCAAGACCACTCACTGTCCACCTCGTTGTACCGTCGATCGCTGGAGGGGGTGGGGAAGTTTTTATCATCCTCGGATGCCGGAGCTCCGCGGGGCTCGCCTTCCCGTAACGTCGATGAGCGATCGACGTAAGTCCCCGCGCGCCCTAATGGTCTTTCTTTGCCGGGGTACTTTGAATCTCAGCCTCCTCCTCTCCATAGAGCGAGAGAGCGGGAGAGGGGCGAAGGAGGTTTGATACAGATTCGAGTTCCCGGGGCGATAGTAAGCGTAGCGCGCGAGACCTTCCCCGCGGTCCAGAGGGTTGAGCACCCCGCGACGACGACTCGTCCGGATCCCACCGGAGAACCCACGCTCACAGCTCGCCGTCTGCCCCCCAGCTTTCGCAGATTAATTATCGGTTGTATTGGCGCGGGTGGTTCTGGCGGGTATCGAGGGGGGGGGGGTGGGGAGGGTCCATGTAGTCTGGACTGCCGAGCTTTCGAAGAAATCGGCTCTCATTGTCCGGGCGCATCGACGCGGGGATAGTGCTTGGATGAAAAGCCTTCGCAGAAACTGCAGCATCATTAACCAGATAGCCGGGGGTAGGGGGGTGCGGGGGAGAGAGAGAGAGAGAGAGAGCATGGAAATACTCATAAAGGCTGCGGATCCAATCTGGATGCTGGATTGCGCGTGCCGGATGAATGTCGAGGGCATGAATAGGCCGGCTGACGGTATTGCTTACAGACTTTGCCGAGGCCTGTGTAACTAACGCGGTATCCGCGGTATCCGCGGTACGTAGCCGCGTTACCATCCGAAGCCGTGCTGGCTGGACGTAGCTCGTGGAGGGGCGGGCGGAGAGGAGAAGGAAGGGGACGCGCGGAGGCATAGCAGGTAAGCTCCTCGCCGGGGCTATGAAAAAGACCTTTTGCCAAAGTCCGCCGCCGGCGACGCCGTCGCCGTCGCCGCCGCGGTCCAGTACTCCTGACCGATACGTCCCGGTCGAGAAAAATTTGTAACAACGCCGCGGAAATTGTACTCGCTCGTTGTTAGACGCTCCCGATGGTTTCATCATCGAGCTCGCGCTGACCTCCCTTCCCTCCACCCGGTCCAGTTCCTTAAGTGTCATACGATAAATCCCTGCCCACCTCGCTCGAGGCCTCGCTTCCTTACCAGAGAGCTTCGATGTAATACTTTCCGCAGATTTTCATGTTCATCCCAATGGTTATTAATATCATTATTGAAGGCTGCTGCTGAGCTCAGTTAATTTCCGACGTGTACTTACTTTATTTAAAATTAATTACGCTTGTACAGTACTTGCGAAGCTAGTCGGCTACATTCTCCCTCTGCTCTGCCCTGCTCTGCTCTGCTCTGCTCTGCTCTGCCCTGCTCTGCTCTGCTATGCTCTGATCTCTCTCTCTCTCTCTCTCTCTCTCTCTCTCTCTCTCTCTCTCTCTCTCTCTCTCTCTCTCTCTGTGTGTTCTTTTTCTTCTCGTCCTACACGTACTTCCCTTGATCCTGCTTTTCCTGGGCCTATCCGATTCCGTCCGTGTGTGCGATTTGAAAAAAGGTTGCCAAGGCAAGAGGGAGAAAAATCGTAATTAAAATCTTTTGAAGAAATATGGCTTTGCATTAGAGGGGCGCGGATATTCCGAGAGGATTTTACGGAATAGGTCTGAAAAATTGCGAGGTCGATGTCCCTCCCTGTCGGCCCCCACACCCCACCCCACACTCCACACCCCACCACAATCCCCTCTCTTCGACGCAATTGCCGGCCAAAGGAAAATGGGTATTACTCCTTCTCTACCCTCCCCCCGCCCACTCCGTCGAGACCGCCCGTCCCTCGGCAGCCTACGTAACCCTCGAGGATTATTGTCGCGGCGACTGTTCGAGGAAGCGCGAAGCCGATACGGATGATACGAGCCGGTAAATAATAATATAAAGCTAAGCCGCCCGGCACTGAGCGACCGCGGCTCTGCCTTTCCGCGAGTGAATATACATTTTACGTTTTCTTCCGAGTCGTAGCCGAGGAGATGACAAGAAGATAAATGTTGGCATTATGAAGGGAAGCTTAATGCAAGGGGCATTAGCACGCGCCTGACTTTATCTCGGAAACAAATCAAATCAGATTTTCTTTAATATAAAAGTTAATTCGTGCCACTGTCCCTATCTCTTTACCCTGCGTCCGCCCCCCCCCCCTCCCGCCCGAGCGCCCGATCTTCCTGCACGTAATACGGCGCTGCGCGATTAATAATATAAAAGGGCCGCCCCGATCGATGCCAAAGGCTCAGAGGAAAAGTAGTTTCCCGCCCGAGATCTTGATTGTAAATTGCAATTACAACGTTTTCAAGAGCAATATGTAAGAGCGTTACAGTGTACATTGCTCATGAAGCGATGGGCTCAGTCTCCCTTACCCGCCGCCGCCGCCGCCGCCGCCGCCGCCGCCCCCATCCATCAAGTGGCGATATAACGTCGAAGAAATTAATGGCCGACAATGGCCGATTGTAGTGGCCCTTTATATAAATAGAATGACTCTCTTGGCTCTTGAGCAGCCAAAAGCATTTATTATTATCAATTAGATCGCGGCGATCGGCTTTGGACGCATCCGCGTATACTCGAGATACGACCGACGGAGAAGATCCGTGTTTCCGTCGCGGTTAATGGGAGCCAACGTACGCAAGATATTTCACTGAAAATTGAATTTAATAGGACGTTTAATAGGACAAGTCGATTGGGGGGCGGGGCGGGGGGGAGGTAGGAAGGGTAGGGAAGATTGAGGGAAGATTGAAAAGGATCGGCGGCGGCGGCGTCGGTGGCGGCGGTGGTGGCAGTGTTTCCGCGCGGTGAGTTTTAAGGTAAAGAAGGGTGTGGCGGTGGGGTTATTGGAGGAGGGGTGGTAAATGCGAGAGGGGTAATTCCCCATTGTAATTTGAAAGTATTTCGGGAGGTTATTGGGGTTTAAGTGCCGGGCGGCCGGGCACTTAAATTCGGCTCCCGGTACGTCAAAGGCACGTACGCGCACGCGTATTCTTCTAAAATTTCAAATCCCCACCCGTAGGTCATAATAATCTTCTCGCCGCGCACGAGGGTCTACCTGCTGCGGCTGAGGTTTCGGCTGGTGCGCCGCGAGGCCGTGGAGACGATCGTCCGCCGAAGTAAGGTAGGCGACTGGTTCCTCCTCTACATGCTCGGGGAGAACCTCGACACCGTCATCTACAGGGACGTGATGCACGAGCTCGCGAACCGGCTGGCCTCCAGGCATCACCACAGTATCCCAGGCATCAAGGGCGAGCTCCAGGAAGCCTGATCACGGTAAGCCCTCTTCCTACTTCCTTCCTTCCTGCCCGCTAACGCCTATCCTCGCTATAAATATATATATATAACACCGGCTCTCAACGACACCACGACCGCCCCAAAGCTCTCGTATCGTGCCTACGCACGAAAACGGGTAAAACCCCCGGCCTTATCATCATCCTCGCCCCCCCCCGCCTCCTCTCCGGCGTGATTCACGTAAAGTCAATGCGAGAAGCGAAGTTCGTACTTGAAAAGCAGCCGAAGTCCTGCAGAGCCGACGTGTATACGCGTATACGCACGCGTGTGTAAAAGGAGTTATTGAGAGAGGCTACATTATCGGATAAAATTAATTAAGCCTCTAGGGAAGGGTGGGGGGGGGGGAAGATTCCGTAATAACATTGATTAAAAAGTGGATTATCAATGGTTGGACATTAATTTGAAAATGAATTGAGCCGAGGCGCTACATTCACTTTCGTTGAAATTCCTCTCACGAGGCATTGGCACCGAGGCGACGCGGGACCGACAAGAGCGAACTCCTCGCCAGCGAGCTCCCTCCCTCCCTCCGGCAACGGTGCCGTTGGCTGCCTGGCGTCGGGAGCGCGCCGTCCACCCCCCTCCCCCCGTCCACGGCGTCCACGGCGTCCCATCGGCCAAGGAGTAGTCGGAGTCAGTTAAAAATCCCGTCGATTCGCCGATCGTTGACCCGCGGCAAGTACTACGCAAAGCAGCCGAGCGATAAAGGCGGCTGTTGCGGCTGCTGCTGCTGCTGCTGCTGCTGCTACGGCTACGGGTACGGCTACGGCTACGTCGGCTCCTACGGCACGGTGACGATGCAGCGGCGGCGCGGGGGGGTAGGCCGGGATCGGTCCACTGGACCGCGGCTAATTCCATGAGAAAGTCAGCGGACGAAAATCGGATCCGCTGGCAAATAAAAGGGCAAGGACGAGGAGGGCTTTCGTCTTTGCTCGACGTCTCCCTCCACCTCCTCCCCCACCTCCTACACCAGCCCGACGTACCTCGACGTATCTCGACGGACGTCCAGGGCCGCCACACGTCAGCTCCGCTGACTCTTTATCCTTTGGAAGTCCTTACGTATTAACGCGCGCGCGCGTCCACTTCACCTCCCGGCCAGAGCGCCGGTGAGCGAATAATGTCCCCCAGGTGCAATGGCCCCGCTCCTCGCCCGTCGCCTTTGCCCTTGTCTTTGCATTGGAAATTAGGATGGGCGACGGGAGCGGATAGCGAGCTTATTTATTAATTGCTGCCCTCGACCGGCTCGCTCAGCCGCTACGGATTCTGCCCTCCCTCCCTCCTTCGCCCGCCGCCCGCTTGCCCGCCTGCCCGCCACCCGGCCCCCCATTCTTCTTCCGCTCTCTTCGACGGGATAACGGAACGCCAAGATATATTGAGTAATCGTTAATGAATGCACGCTAACAGTCCTACGGCTTCCCACTGTTCATACAAGCGCGGCTTTTTACCATATTTATGGCTAAATAAGTCGGGGATCGCTCGGTTACAAGTCTCCCAGTCCCAGTCCCAGTCCCAGTCCCAGTCCCAGTCCCAGTCCCAGTCCTAGTCCTAGTCGTAGTCCTAGTCGTAGTCGTAGTCGTAGCTACCCGCCCCCACCCCTTACCTCCCTACCACCCATCACCCGACCTCGGCCCCCTTTTACTGATAGGCAAGCGTAGTCTTATAAATAAGGAGAAGAACTCCGCGGCCGACAGTCGGGGATCTTCAAGGCTCGGGGGCTTTCGGTACAACAAAAGCCCATCCATTTTTAATGGCTCCGTAATAAAAGCGCAATTGCCTTCTTCAAGGATTACCAGCACCGAGCTAACCTCACTCTCGGGCCTATTCAATCTTTAACTTCACCGAGATCGATCTCATTCTCGATATCCCCGCCGACCGGCCTCGATATCCCCGCGCTCCCTCCCTCTCCCCCGCTCCCCCGCGGACGATATCCTATTCGCATTTAAATAAATATTGCGAGACTCCGCTTTCTTCGCCGTTGCCGCTCGCGCGTTCCCCTACGAGCCCGGAGCGATTCCTAATTGAAATTACGCTTACGCGCTTCCACCTACGTTATCTCGGATCCAGATTCGGATTCGGATCCGGATTCGGGTTCGGACTTTGACGAAGGTTATTGTCGGGAGCGAGTAGGGGGAGAGGGGGACAAGGTATGGGAGCGTGTATGGGGGGGGAGGAGAGGTGAAGGGAGCCATCACTCGGAAAAGCCATTGTTCTTGTGAAATCGTAGATGGCGGGTTGAGAGCCGCCGCGTTAACGACGATGACGAGCCCCGCGCTCCTTTATATAGATCGATTTGAGTCACGGCCCCGCTCCGTAAATGATAAAATAACGATGAAAGGACTTGTAAAAATCCAGACGGACGAAGAAGGGATCAACGGGTCGCCGGGTTGCTTCCTTGCAATTGCGCTTAAATCGGGGGAATTTAAAGGACGGTTCCTCACCCCGTCCAACCTCCCCCAACCCCAACCCCGACCCCACCTCGCCTCGCCGACGACTATCGGCTTCTCTCTCTCTCTCTCTCTCTCTCCACCCCTCACACGAGTTACGTACCGCGCCACTTGATAAATGTACTCGTTCCCTTAGCAGCGTACTTCTTTTTAGAAAATCCTTTTTCTCACAAGCTTCAGCCTCGATACCTGTTTCAGCTCCCGATCCTCCGCTCTTTATTAATTTTTAAAAGCGGCCCCCGGTCGAGCGGACGAGCAGCCGACGAGCCGACGGACGGGAGCTCGGCCGCTCCACCTCGCAGTCTTTACTATTATTACGTGAAAATTATTATCAATTGTAATGTATTGGCCTGGGAACGGGCAGGAGTACCAAGACTGCCCCGCCGCTCCGTGTATTTTTAGTCAAGTAATGGCATAATATGTTACATTAATAGCAGAGGAAGGACGGGGACGAGGGAGCTGCCGCTCCGCTCCCCCCCTTCAAATTTTCAGCCTCTGCTACTCTGGCTTACTTCGACTCGATTTTCCCGAGTTTGCAGTTGCCCGAGGAGCGGCGGACAAAAGAAAAAGCATCGACGATGAGACGAGCTGGAAGAGACGCTCGGGTTGGCGAGGGTAGGGGAGGGAGCGAAGCGGTGACGGTGGCGGCGGTGGCGGCGTCGGCGGCGGCGGCGGCGGAGTAGAAAAAAACGGTAGGGGCAGAGGAGGAGGAGGAGGAGGAGGAGGAGGAGGAGGGGAGAGAAGTCGGTGGACCAAGTTAATAGCAAAGCGAATTTAATAGAGGTCAGAGTCAACAAACTTCCCGGTATCCGTTCCCTCTCCCATCCTCTGCATCCGTCTCTCGATCGCCGCCGAGACGCTCTATCAGCGTCTCTATCTATCTATCTATCTATCTATCTATCTATCTATCTATCCGAGCGAGCGCCGAGCTTATAGTAGAACAACCACCGCTCTCGGCAGCGATGATTTCTTTGTTCTTCTCGCGTGCGTGCGCGCGTTTTCCTCTCGTTGGAGCGCGCTCGAGGACGGCTCGGCCGGTGCGGTCGGTGCCTCGGGTGCGGCGGCGGCGGTAGTGGCAGCGGCAGCGGCGGCTGTGGCTGCTGTGGCTGCTGAGGCTGCGGAAGGAGCGAGGGGACAGAGGGCCCGGTCTCGTACGATACGCGGCGAGGATGAGCGGCCGCGCGCGCTGCAGGGCCGCGAGGGGGTAGGGAGACGGCCAAATAAAAAAAGGAGCAGGGAATAAAGGAGCCGCGGTCTCACAAAGAGACGGGATGGGAGCGGGGGAGATGGGTGATGGGAGCGAGAGAGAGAGAGGGGGGGGGCGGGAGGCGAGGCGCGTAATCTGCGCGCTTATAATGAGAGTAAACAGAGCCGCGGCTTATGAGCGCAATTAAAATTAGAATTTAAAAGCCTGGAGGACGGAGGGGCCCGGTGCTGCGGACGCAGCACCGAGAGGGATGGCGGAAGAGGGAGGAAATAGTATTAATCGGAAGAGGTGCCACCGCCACCGCTGGAGGCGCGCGGACGCGGACGCGGACGCGGACTTTGGTAGTAACGAGGGAATATTAAGTGGTGGGCATCTATCACGCGATGGAAGAACGAACGGCGAGAGCCGTGGGCCAGTAAAAGGCGCGCGGGCCTCAGAACGGCGGCACGGCGATGTGGTAAGGTGGTAAGGTGGTAAGGCGGTAAGGCGGTAAGGGGTAAGGGAAGGGTCGGTTGGTCGGTTCTAAATAATCCGAGCGATAGGCCATTACCTATAGCCGCGCGGCTACTAAATGCGCGCGGATCCAGAAGGATCTTGATAATTGCGCGGCAGCAACAGCAGCCTCTTCCTGCCGGGCTCCCTGACTTTGACCAATTCGCCCTTTGACGCCGGCCACCGGCTAATTAATTGGCCCCTCGTTACCGGATCCTCGCTCGCCCCGTTATTATTACTCCCGCTCCGGGCTCATTTTTTTTAGACCCGTCGCTCCTCGTGTCGACGACCTCGTCCCCGCGCGCCACCTTTATCGATCTTACGCCATTGTTCGACATCGGCAACCGGCAGCGTATCGTCGCGCAAGCTTCCTAGAAATATCGACTCGCTAGGGGCGGCTCTCGACCTTAGGATGGCCCTGACCCTCAAGAGATACATAGATAGATAGACGGATAGATGGATAGATAGAGAGAGTGAGAGAGAGAGAGAGAGAGAGAGAGCCGTCTCTCGGGCTTTAATGAATTTGTTAAACGGCTGGGAGGGGAAGGTGCAAGAACTCGGGTTCGAGGACAAGGGAGCGCGAAGGCGGAGGCTCCAGGTATTCGATATTCCCGGTAAGCGGAGGAGTTTCAAGTTCCTTGGGAAAGAGCGGGAACCTTGCGGATCCTTGTCTCTGCCCCGATCGGGGAAGCCCGGAGCGGGAGGCAAAGGCCGCCGACGCCGACGCCGACGCCGACGCCGACTCGAGCGCCCCTTTCGCATAATAAAAGCGCATTCCCGCTGCCCTTCCCCTGGTGGGAGGCGCGAGGGGACGACAAGCTTCTCCACTCGGGCTCGTTAATTACGAGGCGCCGGCCGATTATACGTACGGCCACGAGGACGACGGCCTTTTAAAACTGACGCCCGACCGCACGAAAACTTCCCTCCGTCCCGGATGCTTTCTTAATTAGTTGGCTTCCTCGGGAGCCCCCACCACCACCAACTCCCAACCCCCCAACCCCACTCAGCCGGGGACTGGATCCCCGGGACAGCACCAGGAACAGCACCGGGAACAGCACCGAGAACAGCACCACGTGTACCTCGGCCGAGGCTTAAGGGGCCTAACAAAGCGCCGCATAGCTCCGGAGCCCTTTCTCAATCTCCGCCCGGGTAGTCACGTTTCCAATCATCTCGACTATCTCTCGGCGACTCGCCGGGAAATTATTGGAAAATTTCGGTAACGAAGCGCGACCAGCGTCCCCTTCGTTCTTTTAGCCGGACTCTAATGAAGCCAGCACCTCCTAAGGAGGTTATTGAACAAGGCGCCTCGTCCTTAACCTCCCCCAATAACCTCCTTCGCTAACGACTAGCGAAGATTCGATCGAGGGCCGTATAACCCCTACAACCGCAAAAGGTGAAACAGGAGGGGTTGGGGCGGGGGGCGGAGGGGACGAATCACAGAGCTAAAAAGCACTTTGACTCACCTCACCTGGTGATTCACACGATCGCGGTGAGTCGCGAGCCCACCCGCCCCACTCCCTACCAGCCCCCCTCCCGCCCCGGCGCTATTTTATAATGATTTTATAATGATTCAACCGGGTATAATGCTGGAGACGAGGGACGAGGATCCCACACATAATAACGACTAATTACTTCAACTTGGAGGATTTCTTCCTCGTCCTGTACTTTGTCCTTTGATTACTAAAATTTAGGTGCATGATATTATTCCTTATTAGGCGGCGCGATCATTACCGACTTCGACAACAGATCTTTAATTATCCCCTCCGACGTTACTTCAACATAGTACATAAGGTCTTTTAAAGCAAGAAATTGCCATCTGTGACCTTGAAGGTGTACGATTCGGAGATGACGAGGCCACCTCTCCTCGCTATAATGTCGCGTTAATCTACGCTCGAGGAGCTTACGTTCGCAGCTTCCTAGGCTTTCGACTAGGCTTTCAACTGGTCCAGTTCAATGATTGTTCAATGATTATTGAAGCGCGGGATTTTTTTCTTTTTTTTTGTTTTTTTTTTTGTTTAAATCCATCGTTACGATCGATGAGGCTCGAGAGGCTCGAGTTAAGGATTCTGTTAGGAGCGGATCATTAATTTGACGAATTACCGATAAGGATTGCAGAGCTCCCGACGAAGCTTCTCTAATTATGATCGATACGTATCGATCGCAGCTCCCCAGTCGATCGTCAAACACAATTCAGTGGAAATGTTTTCCGTGGGCCTTCCCGCGAACGAACGTGTTGGAGGATTCAACACATACCCTTTTATTTACATTTGTCGGTAGCTGTCCGATCCCACACCCCCCGACCCCATCACCTACCACCTCTCTACCTACCTACCTACCTACCTACCTATCTATTTATCTATCTATCTATCTATCCCTGTAATAATTAAGATCATGATTATAAATACGAGGACGTATTACTCGTAATATACAGACTGCGCCTGCAGTAAGTACAGTAATCTCGGGGAAACTTTATACGACTAAGTAGGCACTTACTTATTGAAATATGTTTTAGTCGCTGTACGTAGGAAGGAAGGAGCGCTTCGCCCCCTCCGCTCCGCCACTACATCTCCCATTAAATATCGAATTTATTTATTATTACTTTCATATCCCGGAATATTAGTAAGTTTAAATCACTCGGGCTCGTAGGAATCAAATATTAATCGATAATCTGCCTCACCGGACTCGCATTAATCCACTCCGCAACTACTACGTAAGAATCCATCCGTCCTTCTCCTTATTCGCCTAACGAACAATTTATTGCATTCATAAACGTAATAAATTCGCAAAATCGGTGCATTATTAAACTCAAACTGGACTAACATCCCTTCTCCTTTCGCTTTTACTTATTTCCCTCCTTTTTTCTTCCTTCCATCTTCTCGACATGTTTTTTTCTTTTCTTTTTTTTTTCTTTTTTTGTTGCAATGTTTTTATATAAATGCGTGTGTGTGCAAGGTAAACAGTATTTGTATTAATTTGCTACAACAAGGCGCGAGTATCGTAAAAGTTGAAATTTACGATAATAAGACTATGGCTTTCATAATTCCTTATGCTCCTAATGACGCTAAAAGTAATATATTACTTTATTTATTTTCACCCATGATCTATTTTAATGTTGATGAGAATAGTATATCAATTATTATATACTTTTTATAGCTCGGTAAATAAATACATTGTCCGCAGTGCATTAACTCGAACAATTTATTAGTGGCTTAATTGAAAATCCTAAAGACTCTATTGAATAAAATTAATTTATATAATACCAATAAATTTTTAAATGAAATTTATTATCATTACCTTAGCAATAATATTATTATTCCATTACATATATATATATATATACACATTTTTTTTTTCTTTTTTTTTTTTTTCATTCGTACGCTCGTACCCAACATTTGCCGCTTACAATTGTTATAATATAATTTATAGATAATTTATTTATTTTTTGTTTTATAGAAACTGGCGCTCAATTATTATTAATAAAATCAAATTTCGAGAATGAGAACGTACTCCAAAACCTTTTACAGATCAATATTTTTATGAGAAAAAAAAAATAAAAATAATAATAATAATAATAATAATTAAGAGCTGCTTTAGTACGTTTGCGTTGAATGTTTATCACAATACACCGTCTTTATTATCGTAATGGTATAATTGAACATTTATATACTTAAAGGCCGTTTGCGTGATCGATAATAACACGATAACGAGACGAAAAAATTACTGTTGTAATCATACGATTACACCTTCTCTGCATTTACAAATAATTAACTATTTCATATTAAAGATACATTTGCATGCTTAAAAAAATGAAATAATTGATAAAGTTCGGATATCCAGTACTTAGTACGCTGAAACATAAGTTCGTTATCATTCCTTGCAAAGTATATGTTATTTTTATAAAACAGCAATACAGAAATTCCATTTTATTGGCAAGTTTTCTTTACTTTGGACTATACAAACAAATGTATTCAAGCAATTAAATGTGATACTCCCCTTTACGGCTTCATGGCACAATGATATAATGGTTACTTATCTATAAAAGTAAAGTATAGATGCATATTCTTTGTCCGTGTAGCTTTTCAACGATAATACATGGATAATGTACCGAAAGCAACAAACGATATTAATTATATACTTATAGAGTAAGGATTATTTTAATTTTCAAACCGCAACACATGTACTTATAATAAA
The DNA here is from genome assembly GCA_018883505.1 of Ceratosolen fusciceps. Classification (NCBI taxonomy): domain Eukaryota; kingdom Metazoa; phylum Arthropoda; class Insecta; order Hymenoptera; family Agaonidae; genus Ceratosolen; species Ceratosolen fusciceps. The sequence goes on from RCIC01000007.1 coordinate 3,704,279, forward strand.
ATTGGCAATAACCTAAATGATCTTGTAAATATTCATGCGCTCGCGTGTATTCGTATAAAGAACGAGGAGTTTTCGAAACTTTAAAATCTTAATATTCAAGGTAAGAGAAAATAAAAAATTGATTCTTGGCTCTTTCACAACTTGGGAATATTACGAAATATATAACACCGCTGGAGACTTTCGTCATTCCTTCGATTCGTTTATTCACTCTTCCGAGAACTATAATATTTTTACGCGTGCATCTGTCTTGTATACAAAAGAAGAGGAGGAAGAAGATGAAGATGAAGATGAAGAAGAAGAAGAAGAAAAAGAAGAAGAAGAAAACAGCGTGTTGTTAATACATTTTAAAATATTTAAAATAAATGCTATATCGCGTTACGGGGATTGATATTTATGCGTAAAAAAATAATTGAAGCTCTTGAATTAGAGGAGATCGTTGTCAATTAATCGCTAACGATGTACCCAATATCTTTATTGACAATCCGTTCGACGTAATTTATGATAATTGATAAGAAAACTAAGGAACGCTAGCCGCGTTGTTGTTCTCAATTGAAGAATCAAGATTATTCATACAGAGAATATGAGCACACGAATCGTTAAAGTCAAGAAAATACAACTACAATTATTGAAATTACTTGGTAACTAGGACTCGAATAATAATTTTATTATTATTGTTATTATTGTTGTGTGCGCGTGTGTGCATACACACACACATATATATATAGACATTATTTTTTTATTTATGCCTTCGACAAGTTTAACTCTTGTACGCGTAGTCACCAGAACAAAACAAAAAATACTGATTTTAAAAGCAAAAACGATCCTCAAAGACGGGAATTAAGCCTCCGTGTGCTACAGGAACGATAAATAACGAAAAAAAAAAAAAAAAAAAAAAAAATACACGGGTAGAGGAAAGTTCATAAATTACATGAACTCTTCAATCTTATTGAAGAACAGAAGAGAAGAAGAAAAAAATACATAAACATAAGAAATTCCAGATTATTGGAAAGAGAAGTTGCGATCGTAATTAATTGCCACGAACTAGAGGCCAAGAGTCAAGGTTATTCGGTTGGTGGGGGTGGGGGGTGGGGCTATGCTTTAACTTTTTTTTATGAAATGTAAATATCCAGATTAAAGTGATATTTTATATTTTTAGACCGGCGGGGTAGAGACTTTTTATTCGTCAATATTTACAAAGTATGCCTTTCACGCAAACAAATGCGGGGCTTAAATGCACACTTAAATTTTTAATTTTGACTCGCGGCACGACAAGGTTAGCTGAAGAAAAGAGGGCATAAATAATTTCAGTCGCGCTTTCCATTGGCTAGGATCACTTTAAGATTAAAGTGATTCATTCCCGTAATAAATAGTTTATTCGTTATTATTTTAGCCCCGGAGAGTCGACTCGTTTAGTCGAGCTCGTTTCGGATAAATCTAAAAGGGCCGACGAGCCACGGACGATCACTTCAACGTCCTTTAATTTATTTTACGTAAACAAAATAATTATTTCGTACAAATTGACGAGTAAAATACCAATAAAGACCTACCTCCCTGTATCCCGTCTCTATTTATTGCACGGAATCCGTATAAATGTAAGAGCGAATGTAAGGACAGAGTGAGGGGTTGGGAGGGGGAGGGGGCCGGAGTACCCGGACCGCGGTTGATTTACACTGAGGAGAAAAGTAGTGTAGCGGTCGCGTCAGATTTACTCTTCGTCTCGGGTTCCGTGAAGGTGACGCCTCGTTACAAAGTTACCAATGAGTACGCCGCAGACTCGCAAGCTTAGCAGTAAGTTTTCCGGAAAATCAAGGGGATTCGAAGCTAATTTGTCATCGTGGGCTATAGGGGCTGCGAGGGGCTCCGGAAGCGTTAGAGGGCTCCTCGGAGAGGTCGATCGATCGATCCATCCAACAACTAGGAAGCGATCGCGTCAATTTTCCCGGAGAACGAGGCCTCTGGTAATATCCGGAATTCGATCCGTCTCGGTTCTTGAGGCCGACAGGCAGAGAGGGCCGGAGAGAGAGAGAGTGAGTGAGAGAGAGAGAGATAGAGGGAGAGGGAGAGGGAGAGGGGGTGCAAGAGACTCGCCATTAGGGCGTCAATCTCGGGAGCGGGATAAATTGCCGCCCTGTCGGGGCTCCGAATCGTCCCGAGATGCGCTAATAAAGGGTGACTTTTGCTTCATTCGCAGGCGCATCCGCCCCGTAGCGGAGGAACCCGGAGGACTGGCCTCGGAGTGGAGGCCGCCGCCGGGGAGCCAAGGAGCCACGGAGGAGGGAGCCCCCTTCGCCGCCGCGGGAAAGTCCAGGTGGCGTCAGCTGACCGAGGAAGAAGCGAGGGGCTAGAGGACGCGAGTCGAGGAGCGGGTTTCCCTCGCTTTTCTTCTGTCCTCGTTCCGTATGTCGTGCACGCGAGCACGACAAGGACTCCGGCACGGACCTCGCCACGGAACACGTGCCTCGACTCCCGTGGCGATCCGCTCCTTTCCGCCGCTCCCCCTCCCGCCCCAGCCCAAATAATTCTATTCCTATTCCACCCACAAACCCCCTACACACACAGAGAGAGAGAGAGAGAGAGAGAGAGAGAGAGAGTGCCACGGGAAGCCGTTGAAAGGAGGAGTGCTTGTGATGGTTATTGGGGGCGACTCGAGGCGCGCGATGCCTAGTCGAGGAAGGTCAAAAGTCGTTGTTTTCGTTCGGTGCTCGGGACTTGCCATTGACTGATATACCCTCCTACCATTGTATGGTTTTTCAATTTTTTTTTTCAATTTTTTTTTTTTTTTTTTATTTCAAACGACCTTAGCCACGAGAGCACGCGCTGAATCGTTGCTGCGTAACGGACCGGCGGGGGAAACAATTTCCACGCGGCGCCTTAGCAATAAGTAAGCGAACCGCATCTCGACTCGACTCGACTCGACCTAACTAACCAACACACACACACACACACACAACAAACACACACCGGACAAACACCGGACACGGACGCAACGCGTTTCCTTACTCTCTAAATTACTCGCTGGTTGCAGCGGTACGTACGATTTATTAAGTTTCCGAGAATTGTTAACAATGTTGCATTCGCATATACGATCTATATACATATACGATCTATATACATATATATATAATTATTTATTTATGCTTGCGGTCTATTTATTATAGAAGAGAAATGTTGGTAATATAGGCAATAGCTCGCTAAAGCGCAGGGAGCCGGCGTTGCGACTTTATGTCACTGTTGATTAATGTTACGTTAACCACGTCAGGTATAAATTAGGGAAAATTAGGGAGCTCGGCTAGAGGAGGGAGGGAAAAGGTGATAAGGGATGTCCGGGCCGAGTATTCGGGATTCGGATTCGGCGGAGACTGGCCAGCGGGATCCACTAGACGGGAGAAGAAATGCCAAAGAAAGCGACAATAAACGCCCTGGCGCCGACGACAGGACAGGGCAGGGCAGGCTAGGGTTGGGCAGGCTAGGGCAAGGCACCGAGAGCGTAACTCGGGGATTGTCAAAGTGCCAATAAGAGAGAGAGAGAGAGAGAGAGTGACGCTCTCGGCTCTCTGCGATATGCGAAGAGTCCGGTTAACAGCTGCGAGAGAGCCTTCCTGACCGAGGCTGACTGGCCCTCGTCTCTCTTAATTCTGCTTAAACTTAACCATGTTGAATATTGCTGAGGAGTTGTTAGCGTTTTCTGAGTTATTGGGGTTATTGGGCTTGAGAAAGAGAAGGATTGCGTACAAGCGTTCGTAGCCAGGAGACGATTTCCATTACGAATCCTTACCCAATAACCCCAATAACTAACCCTTCCGATCGACCCGATCCATCTCTTCCAAAGATATCTCTTCCAAATGTTATATTAATAATAATAATAATAATAATAATATTAATAATATTAATAATAATAATATTAATAATAATAATAGCGGTTCACTCGTTTCGCGGAGCCTCGATTAGTTTTTCTTGTTGTCCTCCCTCCCCCCTTCCCGTCGTATCCCCTTCGAAAACGTCGGGACTAAAGTATTTTCGAGCGTGCAATAAATAACCTTAGATGGGCTTATCTTGAATGGTATTTAGCCTAGCATGGGGGAGGGGGTGCGTTGCGGTGGTCGGTCTAATTTCGATCGTCTTCCGAAATATCCTGGGGTTGATACTCGCGAAAGCGCGTGCACGAGGAATCGCTAAACTCGGCGTGGGCCGCGTCTCGCGCGCTCCGGCACTATAAAATTTCGCAATTATCGAGCTCGCTCGGTAAGCCCCCTCCCCCCCCTCCACCCACAACACTCACGCCGCCACCTTCGGGACCCATCACCGTAGTTCGCACGTGTAAGAATTCACATGGAACGCGTAACTCTTATTCTTCTTATTCTTCTTATTCTAATTTTCACTCTTTTTGTCGTTGCTGCTGCTGCTGCTGTTGTTGTTGTTGTTTCCGTTGTTATTGTCGTAAGCGCTGAATGCCGCATAGGACTAATGTTAACGCGTTCTTCGAGACTTCCGCGGCTTCGTCCTTCCAAAAACAACTTCCAGAGAGAGAGAGAGAGAGAGAGAGAGAGAGAGCTACCCGGGCCCCGCTAACGATCCTTATCCCCCTTCTCTATTTCCCTTCAGTAGACAAACTTTACCTTACCTTATTATTCTTACAATGCCAAAGAAAGACGTTGTAGCCTACGTACACTATTCCCCCTCGTAGATTAACATGTACAATTAAATTAAAGCGATAGCTTATGTAAAAACGCGGGATTTACGGGGTTACCTAATAGGGCTACCTACGACGGGCATGAAAAATATGAAAACTGTCACGGCCAGTTGTCGCTCGCGTCAAATATTTATACCTTATCCCTCATAAGGTTATATCTATTTAGCGCACACAACCGATTATTGCCGAGCTTATGAATATTTATATGTAAATATCATCATACAATCCAAAGGCTGTGCCGATTCTCCTCTATTAGTAGACGCATTAGCGTCACAAAAGCGCAGCTTTTCTTAAATATTTATCATTGAGCCGGATTACAGCCCCTTATTGTACATATTTCGTATTTTCATTTATAATTTATAGTAATGCTAGATGTACTGGCGGCATCCATTGTCCGCTCGCTGATGCGTAATATATTTTCGTAATACAAGCGTTCGTGTACGGCGATGAAAAGCAGCACGCGTCTGCCGGAAATCGATTCGCCGTTTCGGAAAAACGATCAGCGCTTGCGTTCAATAATTGCTGTTACGATAATGATACCTTAAACAACAACAACAACAACAACAACGGTAGCAGCGGCCACGATTACTACTACTACTACTACTGCTGTTGCCACTGCTGCTGTTGCTACTACTACTACTACTGCTACTACTACCGCTACTACTGGTACTACCACTAGAACTACCGCTACTACTACTACTACTACTACTACTGCTACTGCTACTGCTACTACTGCCAGTAGCAACACAACAATGGCAACAACGACTACGACGACAAATGCAATAGTAGAAACAGCAGCAGCAACGGCAGAAATTATTATTACAATGATAATAATAATAATAATAAAAATAATAATAAAATTGTTAATAATAATAATAATAATAATAATAATACTAGCAATAATAGAAATAATAATACGTAGATGTGTAAGTATATGAGTAACAGCCGTATTAATCAAAATTAATAATAATATTAATATTAATATTAATATTAAAATAAACGATAATAAACGATAATGAAAAATTAAAAACCATAATAAAAAGAATGAAAATAATATCAATAAGAAAGATAATATTAATAATGTTGATAATGACAAAGAGGTTAAAAATATTTTGTACATTAGCGCGCGAACGTTGCGGGTGCGGGACGTGTAACTGAATCAGTAGCATCGGAAGACTGATAAATGAAACTTCAATCTATATTTATCGAAAAGTAAAACAATAGCCGAGTAATAATATCTAGTCAGCGATGGAGCCAACAGCCTTTATAAACCATCCCGATGAAACCGTAGTCATTGATCAATTACGAGCGTCCGAAACTTGAACCTTTGTACTCAATATTTCTGTATAAGGATGCGCTGTCATTGGAGCGAATGCCAAAGAATGAAAATCGTAGGAAATTTTTATGTGCGCGCGCGCGCGCGCGCGTGTGTGTGTTTGTATGAGTTACAGAGAGAGAGAGAGAGAGAGAGAGAGAGATAACGAATGTGTACAATAAATAAATTATAAACACTAGTTGTGTAAAGTTTAGTAATGTTAACCCGTTCGACAATGATTTCGAACTCATACGCAACGAAATGTAATTTGAAATAAACGACATGTTGATTTTCCTCAAAAGACTTTGTCCAATTATTATTTATATTTGTGAGCACATAGGAAATAATGCATTTCGCAAATTTAATCCTCCATCACCGAGATCATAATCCTGAAAAACTGACAAACCTTCCTTTCGCCAGACGTAAAACGCATGAAAAATACGCAAAATACGTTAGTATCAAGTATATACAGGAAAATAAAGAGGTTATAATAACATAATGCGTATCCTGCAATCCGTCAATTAATTTTTACTCTTCCCCGCCCCCCTCCCCCGAGTAAAAATGCGTGTAAATGTAAATTTTAAAATACTGTAATCAATTACCCATGACGTATTACCTTAATTGAAAAACATTGTGCATTCGGTACGGAGATATTCCTTGAAATATTTTTTAAGTGCCATTCGTATTTATTATCATTAATCCCCGTAGCCAATTGTTATTAAAAACAAAGCTATTAATAAGTTCCGTCGCCGCGTATAGATATATTATTATTTAAAAGTAAAAACGGCAGCCATTACCTTGAGAATTAATTCTTCCGAGACAAAATAAAGTAATAACTTATTTTTTAGGATTTAACATTATTTTTTTAATCCGAGATTTAACAACTACAAAAAAACAAAGAAAGAAACAAACAAACAAACAAACAAAAAAGAAGAAAGAATTCTAGGCTTATAAAAAAATGTTTGATTAGCATGAATACCAGATACATCAAAAGATATTACAAATTACATGGAGGCTTGAGAACGTCCAGGTAGAAAGTTACGCAACACTCTCTTTTATCTATGAAGCAACGTAGTTTTATTAAACTTTGTTCATACGTGAATTATTGCATCCTAGGCGAAACGAGTGCGGGTGTGTATAGGTAATAAATTTTGCATATACGTAATAACAGTACTGACCTACCTATCTAAGCAACGAGGAGCCTCTTAAAGTGATTTTTTACTTTATTACCTGTCACGATGTCTTTATGTGTCTGTCCATGTGTACAACAACAACAACAACAACAACAACAACAACAATAATAATAATGATAACACGAGAAATATTTACATTACCTTAATCGATTGTATGGTTTCCTAGGAAGTGATGAGGCCGCTACGAATGCTCTCGACGTCGGAAAACAGTTACGAATCCTAAAATGATGTCCGTGTTTTCTGAAATAACCAAAATAAACAAACGAGCAAATAAACACATAGATAAATAAATAAATAAATAAATAAATAGAAATAAAATAAAGGTAGAGGTATATGAGGGTAGGGTATGGCGGGTATTATCGTAAACTGTTTTAGGTTAAATAAATATGGCGAAAAATGCTCGAGTGATAAATGGCCTATAAATAATTTTATATTATAGCGGTCAGATTATTCTTGCAAAATGTCGATTAGTTTTGAAAGGAGGCATTGGGCGAGGGCTGGGAATGCATGCACAACCTGCTGCTACTTCGGGCATTAACAGCAATGCTCTAAGCAGCTTAGAAATTGAATTTTTACCCACGCGCCCTCGGAATTATTTAAACATCCGAGGTAGTAACATGTTATTTATTTTTTTTACGCTAAAATGAATTATAGATTGAATCTTAAAGTAATTATGTACTCAACAGTAGTATTTATCTTCTCACACCGCGAGCTACCATGAATACCAATGTTGCCTGTTGATTTAAGAGCTCATTTATTCAAAGTAAATGATTGTGCGTCTGGAAATGTGAGGGAATTAATGAAAAAGGGAAAAGTAAGGTGATATAGCGTGGAAGTCGGACGAGCGCCGAGGAAGAATTTGATAAATTTACAAATCGGACGGGGCTCATTTCGCTTATCGGTACTGGCCACTTTCATTAGCCGTTCCATCAATACACGAGTTGATAAACTACGGTCCGAGGCCTATGCAGACGAGATCCGTATGGCGACGGGGGCGGAGGGTTCTATCGGCACTCGCGAAATCTTGTAAAACGCGAAGAAACATAAAGATCCGTAGGATCGAGACCGTCCGTCAGGTAGATCCGAGGTAGATCCGAGGTAGATCCGAGAGACACGGAGGAGCTGCGTATAAAAATCGGATGATTTATGGGCTTCCTAAGCAGGTAGCTGGAGAAGGGGAAGGGAGAGGGGCTTGTTTTGCGTGATGCTTAGATGGCGTCGGGCCGAGATGCGCGCGCGCTACGTGCGCGCGCCCTCGTGTGCGTGAGAGGGAGTGAGACCGAGAGTGAGACCGAGAGCCAGAGAGAGAGAGAGAGAGAGGGAGCGAGCGGGAGAGGAGGAGGTTGGGGCAGAGGGAGCGAGTGATATTGAAGCGAAAAGGAGCGTGAAATTTCAGATGGCTCAAGGTGTTCCAGTCCTTTGGTCGCGAGGATACGTCCGCTCGGCCGTGAGTAACTTTATTCAGAACGGAGTCATTTCTCGAATAACTGGCTAATTCGCCAGGTCGGACAAAGTTACGCACCGCCTCTGGCACCGGGAGACTCGCTCGCGACCACTCGCTTGGCCTCGAGCTCGCGACTAGCGAGCGCACGAGCCGAATCAACTTGGGACTCGTTGAATTATCCTCGGCGCTGCGGTGGTTGTTGTTGTTGTTGTTGGCGATGGCGATGGTGGTGGTGGCGGTGGCGGCGGGGTGGAGGGGAGGAGGATGGAGGAGGATGGAGCGGTGCAGGGACTCCTACGAAGAAGGCGGGCTCGGGCTCGGGGCAATTACTCGGCTCCGTGTATACCCGGGTCGACCCTGGGAGAGCTGCCGCGAGACAACGATCCCTCCTTCCCTGGCCGAATAAAGTAATCAAGGAAAGCTCGGCGTACCGAGCTTTCGAGCGAATCTCGAAGCTTCCCCACCGCCGCCACCGCCACCACGATCGTTAAGCCGACCTCGACAGGACTGTATTTGCTCGGGCCGAGGTGATTTAGACAGGCGTGGTTAAACACGTGATCGGAACACCTCGGACACGGCTCTCTCTCTCTCTCTCTCTCTCTCTCGCGCTCTCTCGAGTAGCCTCTCGCATGCTCTCACCGGGCCTCGATTCGTCTCTTGCCGCCAACATTATTGACAGCTACACAATCCCGTCACTCTCGCACACATACGCTTACTATGTATGCCTTTTACCTCCCGGGCGCGCACCAGCAGCTCCCCATTCTACCTACTCGTCCGGCTTTCCCTTCCTCCTTTTCTAAAGCATCCGTATTAAACGCCGACGCCTTCGGCGCTTAGCTAGATTAATTCGGTCTCTGTCTCTCCCTTTATTCTTTTATCTCTTTTCAATCGCTGACACGGGATGAATGAACGTCGATACATAGCCGTTGCTGGTAAACGTAGCGAGGGCTTGACGAGTTATTAAATGGGCACGATAAAGGATTATACGATTTCTTTTCTTTATTCTCCTCCTCTCCCTTTGTTTTCGTCCCGCCACCTCACCCCGCCCCCCCACCTCCGTGCCGCTCGCCGCTTTTTACATCGAACATTAATAATTTATCTCCATGTAAATTACATTTTCCTCCGTCGGCTGCGAGGGGTAATTGTGAGCTCGATAGGAATTCCGTGCAGGTGAACCGAGTCTTAAATTGTAAGGATCGTGCATTTTGGACATTTTGATAATTGATATTTATAGGCACTTTGGGCTTCCCTTTTTACCTTTTGCCCAGCCTTCCCGTGGAATTAATCTTTTTGCACAATTTTCTCTGCCTCCCGGAGAAATAAATTAGAATCCAAAGGCTACATAATAGAAGTAATCGGATGATAATGTTCCTTTCTTTATAATCAAATACTTTGCCTCGATCCCCGCGGAGCTTTAATTTTAAATTCAACTTCACCGTTCGCCTTGATTATACTATTTCTCTCCTCAATAACCCCACTAATCAATATAAAAGAAAAGAAACAAAAAACAAAAAAACAAAAAAATAGGCAAACACTCTCTGCCAGAGCTTTTCGAACGTTAATTCGAAATAGAGTTGTACGTACGGGTCTCTGATAATGTAAAACGGCACGGAAAATGTTCGACCGTTTGTAATACATATAATCAAGGCTACCTCTAGCTAATAGATCTTTAGATATAGATCGGCAAATCTAGAAATTTGAAGAAATCGTTCGACGCTTATAACATTGTATTTGAGGAAATCACTCGACGGTTATAACATTGTATTTGAGGAAATTTTGAAAATCGCTCTCTCTCTCTCTCTCTCTCTCTCTCTCTCTCTCTCACACGGTCGTTATTTCGAAGGGCAGTACATGGAGTAATTGGTAGGGCAAGTTCGGTAATAAGGATCATTGATTGAATAAGTAAGATACGCGAGGGAATGAGCGGTCCGCCGATAAATGTGAAAAAGTTATTGTTTAACCGTTGAGCGGGGAAAGGGATTACGAAGCGGATAGTCGGCGAAATATCGTTGGTGATCTCTGCGACAAGGAGAATGCGATCGCGCGGTGCCGGACACGCACACTTTTGGAATCTCATAGTTTGCAAAACATGTGTTTAAATTCTTATCGGGACGGGAAAAAAATAATCTTTTTTATTCCCCATTATAAAAGCTTCCTTTTTGAGGAAGGAGAAAAAGAAAACGAGCCTTAAAAGCACTGCGGGTCCATAAGACGATGGGGGTAGGCGAAGGAGGAGGAGGAGGAGGAGGAGGAGGAGGAGGAGGAGGAGGCGAAGGAGAAGGAGCAGCTACATTGAGTTAATCCAAAGGCTGGTGAGAGAAAGAAAAAGAGAAAGGGTGAGGGAGAGGGGGGAGAGAGGACGAAAAGGAATGAGTCGAGTTTTCAAGAGCGCAGCTCGTAAATTATAGGGAGGATCGTTAAAAAGTCAGTAATTAAGGAGCACATGCGTGCTGAGCAAAAGTCATTATCTCGGGGGGAGGGAAGAGAGACAGCGCGAGGGAGGGAGTGACAGAGGGGCGAGGGGGAGAGAGCAGGCGAGTGAGCGAGTGAGAGTTGCGGGACGGAGGTGAGGACGAGAGACCAAACAAAGCCAGAGAGAGAGAGAGAGAGAGAGAGAGAGAGAGTTGACGAAAACAAGTGACTCTGAAAACTGTTGAGCAATTGAACCGCGCGAGAGATTCATTAAAAACAAAAAGAAAATTGTTTTCAGTACAATAGGCAGGGGGATGAGGGTAAGCGAGTTGCCCGCTCATGTTACACATTATGGCAGGAGGGTAGGAAGGGAGGAAGGGAGGAAGGGAGGAAGGAAGGAAGGAAGGAAGGAAGGAAGGACTGAGCCGAGATTTCGACTTCGACGGCCTTGACGTCACTTATTAATACCCTCCTACTCCTCCTCCCCCCCTTCCGCCACCAATTTTCATTTCGCATAATTAAATTACTCGACGTGCTCGAGGTGCGATGGGCCTTTAAATTAGAGTTGCCGGGACGGGGCGTAGGCGGGGCGTCGAGAAGTGGGACCGGAGATACGAATTGAAAGGCAGACGCGTGCGTTAAAGTATGCGTTTATCATCGCTTTAAGGGCGGATTGGAAAAATATCTCTTCCAATCGACGATTGAGTGTAAATCCAGCAACTTGTTTATTCGATAGCCTAGGGGACGGAGAGGTCAAACGGACTTTATTACTACGAGAAAAACGAGGGATCCGTACGCGTAGGGAGGGAGGGACGGGCTCGATGGGCTTGATTCATTTAAAATTACTCAGCCCCGGCGCTCCAGGGAAAGAGCCTAATTACGTTTATAGGAATAAGTACGCGAAATGCTCGGCGTTTAGTTAGCAGGGCCTCGTCTCTGGGGCTTCGATATTGCTCTTGATCTATGCTCGGGCCTCGGTATGATCGGCCAGAGCAGCTTACGCATCCGTCTTTATCCTCGCTGATAATGGATTATGTACATTGCGAGTCGGCGGCTCGCTCGATAACACCGTTTTAATAGGACACGCGGGCGACCGGCCAATGTCATTCTTAATAATTTTATACTTAAGACCGAATGATGGAAAAAATAAAGGCCAATAAATTCAACTGTGACAAGCGGCACGATGATCCGCAACATTTCAACATTGCAACATTGCAACATTGCAACATTGCAGCAACTCGGCGAGCTGACCCCCCACCCCACCCCACCCCTGCAACTTTTTACGCATTCTGCACGTCATACTCCTTTAATCAGACTTTCCAGGAGCTCGTCGAGTTTTATATAATTTAGCCTCACGACGTATTTATTATGAATAAAGTTTTTGACGGGCTTATTAATTAGGCCTCCTTCGCGTCAAATCCAAGGCTCGGCATACCGAATTACTCCACCAGCTTAGATCTTCAATCCTAATCATTAATATAATAAGCCATTGTCCCCTTATGGGGAATAATTTATAAGAAATGCTTTGGCATATAAGTTATTGGCCCTTGTACAACGACGGCCCATTATTTTTACTTGCATTGGATGGAAGGGCAAAAAATTAAGTTGACGTGAACGGCTTCATTATTTCGAGCCCGAGAATCGGAGGAGAAGAAGAAGATGAAGAGGAAGAGGAAGATGAAGAAGAGGAGGAGGAGGAGGAAGAAGAAGAAGAAGAAGAAGAAGAAGTAGAATATTTTATCCGCTTTCCATTTAACCCATTAAATCCACACAACCTTTCCTTAATGGAGTGTTATAATAATAATCAAGTTACCATATTTTCAAGCGCCCATAGTAAAAACTCCAAATTGATTTAAATGCATGCGTGCGCCGAGGGTAGGCTTCTATGGCGGCCATAAAAATCAAGAAGAAAATTGTATCCTTCGAGCAAGGTGTTTGAAATTATCTAAAAGTCAAAGTCTAACAAGTGCTCATTAAATTTTTTAGACTCGACTTTTGTTTTCTTTTTTTTTTGTTGTCTTTCGTTTTTTCATATCTTTTTTTTTTTTTTTTTTTTTTTTTTTAAGATTACACGGCTCGAAGTTAAAGGAATTTATAAACACAGGATAGTTTTTATGACAAGAGTCACGTGCTTAAGTGTACCTGTAAAAAACGTATTCATTTTCATAAAAGCACTTTAAGTGTTGGTCTACAACGCCGTAACAACGTGCAAGGCTGAAACTCGAGTTTATAGCGACGACGTTGACGACTACGACTACAACGACTACAACGACGACGACGACGACGACGACGACGACGACAAACAACAAAGTAAATGCAGGAGAGTTGTTTTTTTTTTTGAAAGAAATGGGTCCCTTTTATCACCTCCGCAATAACGCCTCGCTTTTCGTTTTGCGGGTTAAAAAGAAGAAGCAGAAGAATAAGAAGAAGAAGAAGAAGAAGAAGAAGAAGAAGGAGAAGAAGAAGCGGCAGAAGAAATTACGATCTCGCGATCCGAAAGCTCAGGGTCGAGGAATTCGCGGAAGGTATAACGAAGCCAGACTAGTTAACTTACCTAATCTGGATAAACAATACAACTAGGATCATAAAGCCCTTGGGAGTAAAATATTCGTTACTCATCTGATATGCCCCGAGAGAATTATTACTCGGCAGGAATCTCGGCTAAAGAAAATCAAAGTAGCTCTATAGAATATTGGTTGGCTCTTTACAGTAAATGTATTTAGAGGATTTATAAGTGAGGCGTCGGGCGGCCGGATAAGATCTTCATATAATGGCGATTGAGGAAACGGGGAGGCCGTGCCGGCCGAGGAAACGGGCATCAGGATACGCGCATTATTCCATCTAATCAACATAACTGTGCTGCCGCGCTCTTTATTAAAAACAAAGGGAGGCTAGTGTCAAGGGTCAAGGGATCCGGCTTTATCGAGTCTACGGGAGTCTAACGGCTAACTAATCTAACGAATGCGCGACGCCTGTTCTCACGTGCAACGCACGTGCACGCGCATCTTGCATGAATATAGAAGGGAAAAGCGGCCAAAGGGAGGGAAATCTTATCCCCTTTTAGTGCATAAGCAATAACTGAACTAACGCGCTCGCGGGGCCGCAAGAGGACTCGATTCCCGACTTTGTCGCTCCGAGGCCTTCGTAAGACCCTAGGAGGGCGTAAATCTCCGGGCCAATAAAAACAACGAGAGACGTTAGCGTAGCGCCCGCCCGCCAGCCCGCCCGGCCGACCCAAAATGACCATAAACTTTTGACGATTCTCGGAATTCGATAATTAGAAGGACGTATATCAAATGTAAAAATACGTATTAACTAAGTTGTAGTAGACGCGCCGGGCGGACGGAAGGGGCTGCGCTTAAACACACATAATGAGATGTGATCGGCCTTTAATTGCAGCATAAACAACGCGGCGGGGCTTTAATTTATTTACATCTGTAGGAAAGGGGGTGGGGAGGGGGGGGGGGCGCGCTGGAGGAGGAAATAAAAAAAAATATAAATAAAAAAGCGAAAACAAAAACAAGAAAAAAAGCGAATGGGACCACCGGGGCGAGTGATTTGACAGAGGCTCCGCCGGGGGGAGATTAAGTTTTAAACCCCGCGAACACTTAACGGCTTTACAATATTCTGTAATTTAGCATTAGTCGGGAATAGCGATAAATTACAGCCCCAAGGCAGATTGGCAATAAAAAAAGCAATCAATGGGGACTTTAAATATTTTTAACAGATCCCGAGAAAAGTTGAGGCTTGAATTTCTTGACCTAAACAAAAAAAAAAAAAAAAAAAAAAAACAAAAAAAAAAAAAGACGGAGAAAAACATAAATAAACAAATAAATAAATAAATAAGTAAATAAAAAATACCATGTAGCTTCTTAATGTGCCTGTAAAATACTAAGAATAAGTAATTCGGTCCATAAAAAGTGTTGGATAGAAGCGTGAGTAACGTTTAGTTCGTTGGGGGAAAGGAGGGGGGAAGAAAAAGATAAAAGAATAATCGACGGGATACGAGGATACGGGATAAGAAGAAGCCATATAATATGCCATTATCAATCGTAATGAAAATTTCTCCGAGACTCGTTATCATCGGTACGAAGGTACCGATTTTAATCAATACTCACTCCCGCATAAGTCTATAATACGTGTACGAATATTATAATTATTAAGACGATTTGAAGCCTCTGGATCTCGTTAACGTTCTCGGGGAAGGTTTTCATAAAAGATAATTTTTTTCAATCAAATTTTAAGCAATACCTGCTCCGCCCAATTAGCTTAAACAAGTAATTCTAACGATATAATACAGGTTGGACATAAATCAAGCTTAAGGACTTAAAGTAAAGGTCGATAATGATTTTAAATAAACTTACGTCTTCATTGAATCTTTGATAAATCGATACCTAAATACCGTAAAACACTGTTACTCTCGTGGTCAAGAAAACTTTTAACTTAAACTTTAAATCACGCGTACGATTTACGTATAGAGTGGCCAAGTGCGAAAGCGAGTTCCTAATTCAATAAACAAGGTTCTTTAGAAATACTAATTAGCAAGGAATAATGTACTTTCGCACGTTTACCAGCTTTACCAGCTTTCCCACAGCGGGGGATGTACCAAGTGAGGATTTTATTATAGGCCACGTGATTGCCGACCTTACAACATACGTATGACTGGATTTATTACAACTTACAATAGACGTACGTAATAAACGACGAGCTCGAATGTATACGTTAATGGGGAACGATTGACGCGAGATTTCACCCACGTTATCGATTATTTATAACTTGGGAGGCGGACTCCCAAGTTTTTCGATAATATTTACGAAAGAGGAGGGTTCCCGGCACGGAGAAAAAGCCAAAATGCCTATAAGGGATCGGGGATAAGAAAAAAAAAAGAAAGAAAAAAAAAAGAAAAGAAAAAGTTAAGGGATTCGTTAGGCGATTGATGATTGAAATAACGGAGATTAAGAGGACGGATAAAATAAGCTGCGCCGGCTCGGTGTGCGTCTGCGTGTCCGTGTACGTAGAGACAGATGGGTAGGAGGACGCAAGGGGTACGTTCGCCGCTTACGATCTACGTATGAAAATTAGAAAGTGAAATACCTTAAGTAAGGTAAGCGAAGACAAAAGTGGGAACATAATATGCAATTAAATTCGAAAGGAATAAGCTGTAGGTGTTGAGCTATGGGTGTAGAGCTCTCTAGGTGTATCCGATCGGGCGCACGAGGTGCCGAACGAAGAGAAAGCG
Organism: Ceratosolen fusciceps; assembly: GCA_018883505.1. Classification (NCBI taxonomy): domain Eukaryota; kingdom Metazoa; phylum Arthropoda; class Insecta; order Hymenoptera; family Agaonidae; genus Ceratosolen; species Ceratosolen fusciceps. The sequence continues at coordinate 3,720,572 of RCIC01000007.1, forward strand.
TTGCGCGAGGAGATAAGGTTTCGCGTTTCAAAATTCATCGGATAATAACAATAATTAATTAGACGCGGGAGGGTTCGCGCGTACGTAGATTTTGTTGTTGTTGTTGTTGTTTTTTTTTTTTTTTGCAGTCCGAGTCAGAGAGAGAGAGTGAGAGGGGGGGGCTGCGAAGGGGGGGGGGGGGGGGTAGTGGGAATGCAGATGCGTTGTTGCGGTTGGAATGGGCGAGCGAGTCGTTTGTACGGTGGGCGGGAAGGGAGCGGAGCCCTGCCTCCTCGCAAGAGGCCTCGAACGAATTGGCGTAGAGAGCGCGTTCTCACGGGCGAGGGCTAGCTTGTTGGTTGCCTCCTTCCTGGCTTCCTCCTCGGGCTAAGGGCGCAAGTATCCCCGAAAAGTGGGTATGAAAATTACAAGCTCCGCGGTAGCGAAAATCGTCGAGTCGTCGTCGGGGAGCGTTTTGGGCGGCTTCGGCGTCGTTGTCGGCGTCGTTGTCGGCGTCGGTGTCGGTGTCGGTGTCGGTGTCGGTGTCGGTGTCGGTGTCGAGGGCCCGGCGGCTTTCGCGGCAAAGCCGGCTTCCAAGAAGCACATAAATAAACAAAGGCGAGGCCGCTCCGGGCCCCGGCTCGCCACTAGGCTCGCGGCCCACATAAAACGCGAAATTGCACCGGCCGCGAGATAAAAAATCCCGTGTGGGCGTGACGCCGCGGCGGCGCTTAGGAACCCGAAATTCCCGCGTGGCCAAATTGCCGGTGCGCGAGAGAGCGTCGGCGAGGCAGAATCGGGGCCCGGAGGCGCGAAGGGCCCCATTAGCACGGACAGCGAGCTGCGGAGAGAAACCGTGAACGGAACAGAGAGAGAATGAGAGAGAGAGAGAGAGAGAGAGAGAGCCCCGGTCATACATTAAGGAGCTAATAGCGAGGTCGCGGGGCGGGAGTAGGGCGGGGGGGGGTGGAGCTCGTTAATGCGGGACGCGAGCGATTATTCGGGCCGAGACGGGACTCGCCGAAAATAAAAGTGACGTCCTTGTCTGGAGGGTTATATTATTGGGGGCGGGGGGCGGGGGCGCCGTCCGTACCTCTCTTGCGAGGAAAGTTCTCGTTGGATCGGGTGCAGCATGCGGCAGCTGGATCCTACGAATGATCGATCGGCCGCTTTTTCGACCGTTTTTGATAAATCAAAATACCGGGGGCGATCCTCCCTCCCCCGTACTAATAAGTGATTTATTTTCCGGCGGGGATCGAGACTCGGGAGGGATCCCATTAAATTGATCGATCGGCCTAGATTTATCTATTATCGTCCCGGGCGGACGAATATCAAATAGCGTTGCGGGGCTTTTGTTTCTTCTTCTTCTTTTGTTTATTTTGTTTATATTTTACGGACGATTAAGCAACCGATGGCGCATTAGCCCGGATATCGGTTAATTGCCGACGAGCTCCGCGTCCTCCGTGCTCGGTCTTGCCGGGTTATTGGGGGGGGGGTGTGGCGGTGGCTGTAGCGGGGGCTGTGGCGGGGGCAGGAGGGCCGCTCTCCTAAGTAATTGATAATCGGAAAAGTAATGGCCGGCCGTATCAAAGCCGTAGTAATACCTCGGGTGAGGGAGGGGGGGGGAGCGAGTCCGAAAATTATGATACAACTCGCTTTGACTGAGCGCTCGCGCCTTTAAATTTACATTGTATTAATTTGCGGGACTGTTGAATTTACGATTGCGAAAAGGAAAGGGTTCGCGGCTGCGATAAATAAGTCTCGGGGCTTAAGACGCGTTTGGGTATCGAAGGGAGGAAACGCAGGAGGGACGAAAAGGGCCAAAACGCGTTAAATGCGGATAAAGAAAAAGTAAAAAAGAATAACGAAGGTAAGAGTAAAAAAATAAAATAAAATAAAATTATGTTTGCGGAGGTGGGCCCGGAACGTCGAGAGAAATGAAAGATTAAGGCCCGATCGGGCTTATTATTTACAAGTCCTTGCGACCGGGCCCGGCATACTTTACGCGGCTAAGTACACGGGCGCACGCGCGATCGCGTGTGTGAGGACCCGCGCGGGTGTGTGCCATTTCCTCGGCTATTTCGCAATATACGCGCGCGCGCGCGAGAGAGAGAGAGAGAGGGGGGGGTGCAGGGAGGGGAGGCCGAGGGGATAAACTGGTTCCCACCGGACAAAAATGACGGGGGGTTTTTTTTTGTTTGTTTGTTTTTTTTTATATATATACTTTCGGAGACTTACTTTCGCCGAGTCCTCGGAGTCGGCATCTACGGAGGAGAGTATCCGAGGAAAGAGACCGGGAGCGACGCGTGCCAATTAGCTCGCCGACTCTCGGGATTCCGGTACTGGATACGACGATCCATCCACTGCCGGGATTTGAGGATTTTCAGGGTGCCTCGGTACGCGCGTCCGACAATACTGCTAAATCGGAAACTCCCTCGCCCCGCCCTCCCCCTCCCCCACCGGTCGATGCCACTCACCCTCTCGCGCGCCTCGTTTTGCTTTTCATTTTATTGCGCGAGATCGTTTTATGGTGATTTCGAGGGGAGCCGTTTGTGCGTTTTATCTTCGGAAAGATGATTACGCGTGCGCAGGTTAGCCGGCACGATGCAAGCGCGCGTCAAATTTATATGTAAATTTCACATAGATTTATTGATTCGTAATAATTCGTAGAGATTGAACGGTTCGGCCTGACTCTCTCGAAGAGACATTCATTGCCTTTTCGTATATATATTTTTTTTGTTTTGTTTTGTTTTGTTTTGTTTTTTTTTTAACCCTCCCACCCTCCCGTCCCTGCCACCCGCCGTCCGTCCCCGGGCTCGGCCGCGGTCCCTCACTTCGATTTGTTCCTTTGGTTTTCCGTCCGTTTGTCCGTGAGTCTGTTGGTCGCTCTTGAAAAGCGAAGGTCGAGAGCTTTGCCGCGCATTGCATCACGTATTATTATTATTATTATTATCATCACTATTATTATTATTATTGTTATTATTATTATATATTCGAAAAACTAGTTAGATTGAAATCTAAATTTTGAGAACTGTCGGAAAGAACCAGTTCAGCGGCTACGTAATAATTTTATTTCTTGCTCCGATCGCTGAATAACAATTTCTCAATGCGCGCACACACGCAGCTCGCGCTCTCACACGTACGTGATATTAGCTTTATTATATTTATTACAGTGGGCCCCGGCTGATCTTGGCGATCCCTTGCGTTCAACGTTAGCGGACAAATTTAAATCCTTTAAAGTCGCTTCGTATATTCCTCAAAGCTCGGGATTCCCGTAATAGCCTGAAATATAGAAAGATTACGTTGCAATAAATAACGAATAAATCACATTTATTTCAGCGGATTTCGGATGAGGGGCGATGCTGCGGCCGACTTGAATTACATTGAATTAGCCCGATACTTTAATTAATGACTGTGAAATGATAAATATTTCATGGCGTTTTGTCGTAGAAATCGTAGAGAGAGAGAGAGAGAGAGAGAGAGAGAGAGAGCTCACGAATGCCAGTGGGAATTCGCAAGTTAACTTAAACGAAACAAAAGAGAACAAAAGAGAACAAAAGAACGAAAGGAAGAACAAAACATTTATAGTAGACGGAGTTTTTAAAAGTAAAAGTCTTGTGCTTTAATAAATTCTTCCTCGGTCGGTAATTAGCATTTTTAAATTATAATTCTTTTTTAAATGCGCGATTTCAGAGATTCTGTAAGATTTTAAATATTATAATTAAGCATAAACACAAATACGATTGTCCTTCAATAATAATTCACTAATGTAAAGAACGGTTTAACGTGTATAATTATCGTTTTGCATCCTTTGGAGCTCTTGGGGTCTCGCATTGAAAGAATCTCAAAATAATATACGGTTAATGTTTAATAAAAATCGAAGGATTCAGCGGCAGGCATAGTAAATTCTCTTTAATAAACGTTATTTATTGCCGACGAAAATTATTTTACATAACGCATTGATTACGAGGTGCAGCGGATTCGTATTTTGAATAAAAAATTATTTCACATTGCCGATTTGTCGATAAGTTCTTCCCCAATAACCCCCGCCCCCTCCCTCTCTCTCTCTCTCTCTCTCTCTCTCTCAGCCCCCATTTTTTTGTTGTCGTTTTATGTAATACCGCTGCTGAAAATACATTATTCGAAAGTAGAAGCAAGAGTTAAAAATACCTTATGGTATTGCCGTTGCGTAATTACATACTCTATATTGAGTATGTACATAATACATGTGAGGCACGTATGTATCAATTAATGAAAGCCTCTGTAATTTGTAGCCACGGCGGAAAGGAAAATATTTCTCCACAATAGATTAATTTAGCTAAAACGTTTTTATCGTCGGCTAGAGGCTGCGGCGATAGAGTGATAAAATATAATAATTCCTTAAAGCGAGAACGCGAGGAATGCTAAGGAGGGAAGGAGGGAAGGAGGGAGGGAGGGTGGGTGGAGGGGAGGGGAGAAGTAAATAAAGAAGGAAAGTATCGAGGAAAGCGATGGCGAAAGTATTGCGTAAGTTGGTTTGTGTGGCTGTTGCGCTCGAGGCGGCCGCCGTACGAGTAAGATGTCACGTGGTCTCTGGTAATTACTCGAATAAGAGCGAGAAATCGGGAAAATTGGGTATCAGGGAGAGAAGAGATAACGCTTTAATAGTACGAGCCCATGAATATTTATAGAGGCTAAGGAGGGGCGTCGCCCCGCTACTCCACCTCCTCCTCCTCCTCCTCCTCCTCCTGCACCTCCCCCTCCATCTGCAATCCCCATCACCCGATAACCCCGATCCCCGATATGTGTACGGGAGAGACCGATTATATAGGCCGTAGGATTTAAATAACGATTTTTTAATTAAAGGGCGGCCCATGCGTAATACGGCACGTAATTGTTAAAGCTCCGAGATGACTAGTACGCGGATGGCATCGCGACCAATTAGTTGCAATTAAGACAAAGGCGATGACGACCGTAGCCATAATCTCTTTTCTGAAAAAGAACGTCTAAGATCTAAACGGTCCGGAGTCTCGATAAAATTGTCCATTAGCTTCGATCCGAGTCGCAATTCAATGTGAGCGCGTTGCCAATGGACGGAAAAAGTCGCGCGGCCCTTTTTTCCCGATATGTCATTTACATAAGCCCGTGGATTCTCACGGTGACGGAGGGGGGGCGGAGGGATACGAGACGTCCGGTGCCCGGGGATTTTTATTGGGATCGGAACGAAAATCGGCGATTCGCTCGGGCCGTTCCGCCGACTCGTCAAAGCCGTGCCGAGCCGAGGGAAAAATCAGCGTCACGGCGGACAAGGACGGGTACGAAGGATCGATCGATCGATCCCGACGTCGCGAGAGTCGGATCATTGACTCGTCCAGCAAGGCGTAACGCGCGCGCTGACGAAAAAGGCAAGACGACGGGCGAACGTCGTCGCCGACCGTGACCTGGTTCTTCCTCTCGGACCTACCCACGCACTCCTCCTCGGCTTTGCCTCTCTACCTCCCCGACCCTCGCATAGCTAATTCATGCGCGCCCTGGACACCGTCGGATTTCCATTCGGCGTCCATGTCCACTCTTTCGTCCCCCCTCGCTCGTATCTCCCCGCCCGACGAGAGCGATACACGAGTCATTACACGAGTCGCGAGAGGTAACGAGAGATGAGAGAGAGAGAGAGAGAGAGAGAGAGAGAGAGAGAGAGAGAGACGAGGAGACGCTCTTGGCTCGCTTTCGTTCTGGAATTTCGGAATTTCTAATTAATTCGGTAATTCATGAAATATTAGAGGTATGAAAGTTACTGAGATATAGCCTTACGCCCGACATTCGATACTACGACGCGATAATAAAAAGCTTTACCACCAAGCTGCTTGGATTTCAAAAAGGAAAGCTTCTGCCCACCCCCCAACCGCGGGACCCGCTCCTCACCCGCCGAGCTATTGATTATGGCAATAAAATTTTATGCCAAGATCAGCTCAATCCGTTACATACAATGTCTTTAAAATAAATTATTCGATTAGGGTAGAAGTGGCGGGCATGGGGGAGGGGGAAGTAGTAGAAGAAGAAGAAGAAGAAGAAGAAGGAGGAGGAGGAGGAGGAGGAGGAGGAGGAGAAGGAGGAGAAGGAGAAGAACCAAAAAAGGAAAACCACGACCAAAATGAACGGAACGGGAGAAAGGAAAAAGAAAAGAGGGTAAAAAAAGGAGGGGGGAGGGGGGAGAGAGAAAAAACGTCCTTATTCATATTGCATCGGTACGAGAGAGCGGTCGCGACTAAACACTTGCAAGGCTCGTAGTATCATTCTTCCCGCGGGTTCGTGGACGTGGTACGGGTACGGGTATAGGTACGGGTATAGGTACGGGTATAGGTACGGGTAGGGGCGGTGGTGGGGTCGGTCGGCGGTCGGGGAGGGAAGACAGCTTTAACAGCTGCTGCGACCGGTGACTAATCCCGCGGCTATCTTTTATGGCTCTCAATAAAGTTATGTTGAAATCGACGACTGGAGGCAAAAAAGAAAAAAAAAAAAAAAAAAAAAAAAAAAAACACTCCCTCCTCCGAGAGCGATTCATCCGATTGGCAAATATTTAACTTGAATCAGCGCCCGGCGTTTGCTTGCCTCCTCGCCTATCTAGTTATACGCCCGGACAGGACGGGCAGGACAGGAGAGGCTCCCGCGTCATCGGGGATCGTCGTCGCGCTGGCCAGGATAATACGCGTTCGTCATCGGTACCGCTCAGCCAATTATCATCGGCCGACCCGCCGAACTTTCGATCCATCCTCCGTCCCCGCCCCCTCCTCCCGAACCCTCCCGAACCCTCCCGACAAAACCTGCCTCGATCGACTAATGGTAAATGCCGGGAACAAAGTAAATTAGCACTCGTGCCACCAACCCCCCAACCCCCGCCCAACCGCGACCGACCTGCCACTGCCCCTGCCCCTGCCCCTGCCCCTGCCCCTGCCCCTAAGCCGTCCTACGCTTCAACCACAAATCAGGTTTACGCTCAACGCGGAATTGTCCAACATCGCTCTCGACTATGTATTTGTTAATAATTAATAATTGGCCTATAATTTAAAGGGGCCCCAGAGCCATCGCCGAGGCAGATCCGATTTAATTGAATAACTACGACTATTATCCGCGTAATATTATTTTACGATAGGGACGCCGGCGTGTGCTGGTGCTGGTGTCAGTGGGGGCGGTGGCGGTGGCGGTGTCAGTGGTGGTGGTGACGGTGGTGGCGGTGGTGGGAGGATGGTTATGGGGGGGTGGGGTGGGGGTGGGAGGAGGAGGTGAGAGTAGGCAAGCAGGCAGGCAGGCAGGACAGGGAGACGCGAGTATCGCGATAATTTTTTGGCCCCCTCTTCCTTTTTGTATTGTTCCGGTATCTCGAGCTTGCATTAAGGAACTCGCTTTGTGCCTGATTTAGACGAGACGCGGGATTTGTTCGGAGGAATCATTTGTAAGTAGAAGTAGTGCTGATACGCCCGATGATTGATGGAGTTCGCTTAAAAGATTTATCTCCCTTGATTTTCTTTGACATCAAGTACTGTTGCTGGAATTTTAATATACGCACACCTTCGTACGCTTACGCATGCGCGGCTATATCCTACATATCCTACCTATTATATCCCATGTAGCCGCATTGGACGTAGCGCCCGGGGACTCTTCGGGGGGGAAAAAGGGGGGAAAAATGAGACCGGGAATGCTTATCGGGGCGATAATGTACGTTAGAAATTTCGCTACTATTCCTGAAATAATCTCGAGCCGCATTTGAGCGTTATTTAATTCGCTGCATAAAAGTTATCGTTTGTAAATACGAGCTATTAAGAAATTAAGAGGCTTTGTATTAAGGATCCCTCCCCCCTCCCCCCAGTGGTAGTAAGTAGCATTAGCAGCAGCAGCAGCATCAGCAGCAGCATCAGCAGCAGCATTAGCAGCAGTAGTAGAAGAAGCAGTATAAGTAGTTGTAGTAGTTTTAATAGTAGTTGTAATGGTAGTAGTGGGAGCGCGCGCTGCCGCAGCTCTTATGTAATTTATCATCGGCTACCGTTCATAATTAATAATAGTATTAATGGAGGAAGGAAAAATGGCAAATTGCAAAATACAAAGCAATTAAATTACGCTTGAATTATTGAATATCCAATATCGAGTGAATTAAGGACAAGTATTATTTTTCTATTACAACAATTATTCTAAATAGCGGAGGTAGGCAGATTGCGTGACCATTCATAGGAACTGGATTCTTAATTTAATACATTTGCACATTTGCTTCGACTGCAATTATAAAATCTCCACTCCACTCCACTCCACTCCACTCCACCCCCTTCCCCACGCTGCACTCACTACTCACTCACTCACCTCACTCGCTCACTCACTCACCTCACTCACTCTCTTAAACAAGTATTAATTAACATTTATAAGTAATCGAGTTAAGCGCTTCCAATACCAATTAATATAACCGATATTAAAAACTCCTTTTTACTGTTTACCTGAATTTAAGCTTCACTAGGTTTTCCCATCCTTCCTTTATAATATGACCCTGAAGTCATCGGCGAGCATTGAAAATCATCTTTTTCTCTCGCTTGGAATTTGAATGTAATATCGTTTGCTCGTTCCAGCTCTTTCGCTCCTCTGCACTTCTTTTGATCCCGTTCTATCTCTCCCTCTCTCGCTCTCTCCTACTTCAGCTCTCGCTCCCTCCCACCTGCCCTTCCCCCGCTCCCTCGCGTACTCGACTCACCGTACCTCACTACTCCCTCCCAGCCCCCTGCCGTCGCTCGCCCCGACTCCTACCCCGCCCTCCCCCCGCCCCCCTTCGCAAACTCCTTCCATCTTTTATTTCTGAGTAGGTGTACTGTACTGCTTGCGTACCGAGCGCGCGCGGATGGAGATTGATGACACTGGCGTCGGCGTACACGATTCAGCTTATTGCGAGAGAGGGAGACAGCGATGGATCTGCAGATAATAAACACGATATACGTATTAGTGTAAAAATAATATCGTAGACGTAATTTCCATTAAAATGATAATTACAGCGAAGGGAGTCGTGTGACAATAAATTCATATGGAGAGGCGATTCCGGATTCGTGCCCTCGGCCCTCGTTCGTCCATAATAACGATAAAACAATAATCACTTGGGACAGCAACAGCAACAACGACAACAACGACTATAAGACAACGACAACGACAACGACAACGACAACGACAATAATAATAATAATAATAATAATACGATAAAGTAATAAAAACGGGCGATACATTATTTTCGTAAAAGTAAATGGAACTTGGCCGCTGTAATTACGAAAATGCGTAATGGCGATCGATCGAGCTCAGAAGATGTGAGTAAGCTTGAAAATGCTTGAAATATTGGAGCCATAAAGTCCCGACGAGGGTAGTATGGGGCGAGGAGGAGGATCAGGAGGAGGAGGAGGAGGAGGAGGAGGAGGAGAGATTAAGCGTCAAGCGACAGAGGTGAAATTATAA
>RCIC01000007.1:3735000-4155000 GCA_018883505.1 Ceratosolen fusciceps
TTGCCTTGGCGGTGGCCGGGGTACGGGGAGAGAAGCCAAACGAGCCGTATGAATCTCACTTAGGGGCGGAGGGAGGGGGCCGAGCGGACACGATCGGTCGCTGTTTATTTGACTTTTCCCGAGGACGATTATTCAGCCGGGCCGTGGCAAAAAATGTTCCTCCCCGGGCGAGAGGGTACCGCGAGTCAAAGAGATGTTGCCGCGGCAACGGCAATATATCGGGCCATAAAATCCTTTGGGCCCCGGTGTCGTCCCGGTGTCGTCCCGGTGTCGTCCGGGTCCGAAAACAGGCCTTACACCGCGTGGGTCCCGGGGGAATCATTCAACCACGGACGGGAATCGTTCGACGTGCAGCAGCAACAGCAGCAGCAGCAGCAGCAGGAGGTTCCCATGCAGCGTCCACGGCTGTCGCATCGATTTTCGTGCGGCGTCGGGGACGGCGGACCCGGTCGGGCCTGAAGGTATGCCGCGGGCAGAAGGTCCGAGGCCGCCTGAATACAAATTGCAGGACAAGATGTCGGCGAGATTTGACAGGCCCGCGGCCTCCTTTTTATCCCCCCGTTTCGTTCGGCAACCCCGAGCTCGCGCACCGCTCGTAATCCCTCCTCCTCCTCCTGCACCACCTCCTTCAGTGCCCCCGATACCGTGATTACGGCCGAGCGCGAAACCATTGGACGCGGTCCTTTCGGACGTCGGCAATAAATGCTTCGACGCGTCCATTATGCGTGAATTAAGATGACGTCCGGTAAGAGATATATTTTTTTTTTTGTCGGGGTTAGGGTGGTGCACGCCTGCTTTTACGGTTTATTGATTGTATCGGTCCGAGGGGGTTCGGAGGGGTTCTGACGGAGAGGCTTTGCCCCGCGGCTCTCGAGACTCTCTCTCGGACGTTTGGCATTTCGTTGCTTTATATTTGTCATTTTTTACTTCCCTCCTCTCGTGTATGCCTTTCAGCCCCTTCCCAACCCCTCCCCTCCCCAACCCCTCCCCGCCACGGGATAAGGCTCGAGGCCCAACGTCCTGTCCGAGCGTTTTCGAGCGTACCCGTGGGCACCGCGGGCTCGAGTAAGAATTATGTAAAGATATGTGAATATCTGCCGGGCCCGTGTAATGCACCCGTATTTGTCATGTTGACCAATTCATGGTAATCCGACGACGTACTCATAATTCTGCCGAATCTTTATAAAAACGGGCGAAATTCATTTTCTCCTCCTTCGTTCGCCCGCACCCCCCCCCCGCTCCCCGTCAATAAATAAAAAGAAAAAAACGAAACGAAACGAAACAAAAAAATGGCAGGGGAGCCATGCCGGGAAATATAAAAGGAAGCCACGGAACGAAAGCCGCTGCCCGAGTCATTGCACGGGAACCAAGAGGAAGATTATTCTGTTCCCGTGGAACGGCGTGTTGAGTACCGTTCTCCGCTCCTCGTCCGGGGACTGCGCAATTCGGAGATAAAAATGACGAACGGAACAGATTATGCGCTCCGGCTCGCGGGAAAATATCATTTCTTTCGAAACTTATCGTCTGCGGCCTAACAGGAAAAGTAATTAGAAATTTTTGCATGAAAAAGAAAATGGAACCTAGTTGGGGCACTGTAGTCACCGGGCGACTGTAGGGGCACGGCGAGGGGGCGGGGAAACGGGGAAACGGGGAAACGGGGCTGGCGGGAGGCGGAAAAGAGGTTGCACGAAAAAGGAAGGGAAGGACACTAATTAAATAGTGGAGTCGAGTCGAGTCGAGTCGAGTCGAGTCGAGTAGATGTAGAAGCGAGCGGATGTAGAAAAATCAAAAAGTCAAAATCTCCAAGAGAAAAATGGAAGTAAGCCGAGAGCTGACAAAACAGACGATTAACGTGTATAAAGCGAATAGCCGTTCGAGGCCTTCACGATAGCAAGAGTGATGGGGGGGAGGGATGGGGACAAAGCGAGAGAGAGAGAGAGAGAGAGAGAGAGTCCGAAAAATCATCGTTCGTCGTCGAGCTTTCTTCTCCGGTCCCTCGTCGCGCGGTGTCGGTAACAAGCCGCGGGAGCGTGAAATTTCGAAGAGACGTTGTCTCGTCTGGTCCCCCCCCACCACCCCGTCCCATGTCCGAACCCCGCCTTCCTTCGGTCGGCTAGACTGTAAATGGAGAACGGCGAGTCTCGGGTGATCGGAGCGCCCACGCGCCCCCCTCCCGGCCGCTCGTCGCCCAGGCGGAATCGACGGCCGCACACCCGGTCAGCGAATTCCGCGGAAGCTCCTGGCGACGGGGCAGGCGCCCGCACGGAATTTTCGACCCCGTCGAGCTCTTTTTCCCCGCGGGCCGGCGGGACGCGACGCCGACCCTTAATGAAGATGAACGATATTGTCATTTGAAAAGCGAAAGTCAGCCGGTCGTTGGTGGCAGGAGGCAGGAGGCAGGAGGCAGGAGGGAGGCGGGGGGGGGGGGGTTGAGACAGTCGTTTTGGCCGGTGTGCGTGAGCGCGCGCGCCGAGCCGCTGGTCGAGTCGCGCTCCGGAGTCCGCTGTAGCTCGACGGAATTTCGTGCACCGCGGTGAGAACGACTTTCACTCGAGCTCGCCGCGCGATTATTTCGTCGGGGCTCGGATCGCTTGGCGGGCGACGACGGTATTATCGGCAGGGCTGCGTTTCGGAATTTCGAATGAGTTACGAGGCCGTTTCTTCTTCCTTCTCTTACTACTCCACCTCCCAGAGACCGTTCCTTACGATATTGTAAACGGCTTGGGCTGCATCTATGCGGACGCGGCGACCAAGTTCGAGAAAATCCGAGAAAATCCCTTTACATTATTATTTGCCAAACCCTCTCCCCCCGCCCGCCCCTCCGCAAGATTGATATCAACCCGCTTTACAATCGTCAAGCTCACGTCCTTCTCGCTCGAGCTCCTCCGCTACGAATTTGTCCTCTTAATTGCTTGCGCGTGTGTACCTTCTTAAGATTTCCCGGTGCTCGAACAGCTGCGCGGGAACGGCGTGGCGGAGAGAGAGGGAGGAGGGTGGAGAGAGGGTGGTTAGAGTGCTCGGAGCTCCGAGCTCGTGTGCACTTTGTATATTTTAACAGCGTCCGAGTCGTAACACTCGAGGATATTTAGCAGGAAGAGTGGACAAAACACTCGGCAACGTTGATTTTCTAATATTACGCGTTCGCTTAGCAGGCCATATCGGCTCGACACGCGTTCCCACGAGCTGCTGAGAAGCTGCTCCTCCATGTGCTCGCTCTAAATTACTCAATCGAACGAGAGGTCGAAACAATTGGACGGCCGAGCGCGCAAGGGGCGTCCTTAATATTCCGCTAATATCGTATTAATCATCCGGGAAATAAATGACTTTCCGACTTGTCCGAGTCCCGCGCTCGAACGAGGAAATAAAACTTGAGCGGAGAAATAATATTAATATCGTCGCTCCTTCTGTTCCGTGTCCTGTCCCCGGCTGTGTCGGTCGCGAGCGTGGGCGGAGGCTCGTTATTCGAATGCGCGCGAGGGAATAAATTCGTGATTCTCGAAACTAGTGGCGGTCGTAGGGGAGGGTGAGTGTGTGTGGGGGGGGGTTGGGAGTGCGGGGGGGGGTACGGCTCCGTAGGCAGGATAGCGAGGTACAGGTACGGGAAGGGGGGTCGGTCGGTGACTGGAAAACATTAAGGACGCTGCTCGGTAAGTAATGAAGCCTACGATCCATCAATCAGCCCGAAAAAGTACCTGAAGAAATTAGTATCCGACAAAATTGTCTCCGAGGAATGTTCATACTAGGCTTTTTATCCCTCCTGATAGCGGAATGCCAAACAGAAGCTACGGCCGAGCCATTCAGCGAAAAACCGGGAATTTCTTAATTACTTCTCCGCGGTCCTCGCAAAAACATCTGGTTAAAATATCGGACTTGCAAAAAAAAAACCGTATTTTTAGAGTTATTTAATCATTACCAGAGTAATTACCACTATGCCTATCTCTTTTTCTCGGATTCCTTCAACGGAGCTATGCAGAAACGCGCTCCACTACTTCAAACGCACCAACATGTTATTAACAAATCATTAAAATACAATCGATGCATTTTTTTTTTTTTTATTTATCCTCCGTCCACCTCGCGAGCGTGCATTTTTGCACAATAGAGACATAAAGGGAGATAGAGATAGAGAGAGAGAGAGAGAGAGAGAGAGTGGGAGGGACGAGCGCAACATTGCATAAAGCGTATTAATAAACTTGAGCGTGAGAAGCGCTTTTAATATTATTGTAGCTTCATTACTTAACGTTTAAGGCTCTTCATTAAATCCCGTAAGCGTAAGCCCCGTCCCATCCCGTTCCGTCTACCTACTTTTACTACTAGTATATACCAAAGTGTTAAAACGGTGAGCGTAGATCAGCTGTAATGTCGGCCCGACTCCACGTGCGCCGACTGACTGCCCCCCGCGTGCCTCCTCCCATAAGGATATTAAGCCTCCGCGGAAAGCCGAGTCCCTCTTACGATAATGACTCAGGTATTTCCCGCTCCCTTCCACCGCCCCTCCCTCTTTTACGCGCGGGAAATTCGACGTCGGGCCCTGAATCGATACCCGATGCCCGATGCCGATGCCCGATGCCCGATGCCGTTTTACTGTGCTTTCCCTGCTTTCTCCCGACCGCACCCCCGCTTCCCCGCGCCACGCGATAGCTCCCTCGTCCCACCCTCCTGCTGCTGCGACGTCTAAGCGCCATTTATTTATATTTTTGTACTTCCTATGCGGGATAGCCAATCGTTATAAAGCTTGATATAGAGTGTCAACGTGACGATTTGTATTATTGTAATATCGATGATCGCCCAGCCTCGTCCATGATTTATCCATCTCGTTTCTCGGTAACTAAATAACGCGAATCCCGTAGGATCGCGCGCACTCGGCTCCTCGATCGTAAGACCCGACTCGGGACTCGTGGATAATAAGAGCGATCGGAGCCTCGAATTTATAAAGGGCAGCGGTCCTCGAGGGGTTATTGGGGGGGGGATCAAATTACAGAGGCTGGTGGCCGGCCGTCGAGCTTTCAAATTGCAAATCCTCGTAATTAGTAGAGCTTGACGCTCGGTCGCGCTAGATCGGCCTCGAAAGCTTAACCGGACTACCTAAAGCGTAAATTAAGCGATTTGAATTTGTAAATGGAGTCGATGTACGAATGCCCGGCATTTCTCGCGGCCCGTTTAATAAGAAAAAGGTTACCCGCTACCGTTTCTTCTCTTCATCGTCGTTGTTACGTAGCTTTCCGTTTTACATGCATATGTATTGCATTGCATTGGTTGGGAAACGCTGCGGGAAAACAGCTTTTGCTGTTGTTGGTGCTGCGACTGCCACTGCCACTGCCACTGCCACTGCCGCCTTTGACTTTCCTTATATTGCACGGGGGGGTTTTTTTTGTTTGTTTGTTTTTTTTTTTTTTTGTTTTATATTTGAAACAGTACTTTCTAAGCGTAAACGCGCTTCGATACTTAATCCAGAAGCATTGGCAATACTATAAGCCATTAGCCAATTAGAATATACATACAATGTATACATATACATATACATATATATATATGTATATATATATGTATATACACGCATTTTTGCTTGAATTGGCTAATGAAATTATAGAGACTTTTGCATCCGATCGATCGAACGTTTAATAATATCGAATATCTCGAGACTCTTACGTCACGTATAACGCGGACTTTTTAAGCGTACAATGTACGCTTCGCGCAGCATGCTTTCAATAATCATCGAATACTGTTTGTTGGCTTTATAGTTTATGCGCGCGAATATGTAAATACTCGGCGATAGAGAGCCTAAAGATCCGAGGCCTCTCAATGCTAACGTCAATTTATAAATAATAGCAACTAAGCTTGTTATCGTATCAATAAATATTCAATAGTATATGTATTTTATATGCCTCGTCTTGTTTATGTTAAATTGCGTATTCGAGAAACCAGCGCTGAAGGATTTCCGTGTCTTTTACTTCATTCTCATAATACAAATTCTGAAAATCCTTCTTTCGTATAATATTTGTGTAATCGCACGAATATAAAAATCATAATACAAATTTAGATTGAAAGCCGGATAGTATTCAAGACTTATTCGCAAGTATTTTTTTCTTCTTCTTCTTCTCCTTTCCCTTCTTCTCCTTTCCCTTCTTCTTCGTCTTGTGCTTATACTTGCGGACGTGTATCTTTTTGAGATAGTAACGGTACCGAAGGTACTCTATGTGCAAAACACATTTGCATGAGGGGAAAAAAAAAGCCTTCGCGCTCAATGTCATACAAAGGTATTTGCCTCCATTGAGCCGACGTTGCACTCTAATTGATATATAAAAAAAGAAAAAAAAGAAAAAACGCCATTTAACGGCATTCCCGGGAATTTTCTATCGGCCACAATTAGACATTACGCTCGCGACCGACCGAGAGTTTATTCGTAAATGAGCCCTAAATGAATGCGATTTCATTGCGTTTGCCCGATCAACTATTATCGGATAATACTCCGAGCGACTATTTTCTATACTTCGCGACAAGCACGTCCGATAAGAAATATTGCAGGATCGAATAAATCCAACGAATGCTATAACAATATGAATTATTATCACGGCGAGTGTCAACGTTAAAACGCTAAATGCAAAACAAACCTGCACTTTGTCGTAATTATTTTTGTCGACACAATAAATATTCGCAATGATAATAATAATAATAATAATAATAACAATAACAGTAAGGAGGTATCTCGGTACGATATATCGTGGCGCGATGGAGGTTATCGGCTAATAGGAAACGAGGAGTGCGCACGACGGGCGCAACTGCAGTTAATTACACAAATTGGAATTATTATTAATTTTCTATAACAATGTTTAGACGATTGTATTTACCAGCGGTTTATCAGCGGTTGCGCTGCTATTTGCGAAGGATGGTCTTAAAAATCTCTCTGCCGAGACACGTTTTCCAAGCTCTTACGACGATTATGAAACTATAAATTACGGGTTCGCGCTAGAATAATGAGTCTTTTTCAGAAATGTTATACCAAGGCGAAGTGAAAAAAAAAAAAAAAAAAAAAAAAAACGAAGTTTACACGTAAAATGAGGCATGATTTATATTTTTTTCACATATTGACCAAGGTCAGCTCTACTTATACGGTGATAATAAAAGAAAGTCTTTGCGTAATGCACTCTCATTGTCTTTCTGCTTTTCCCTCTCTTTGTATTCATTGAGTTGAACATTTTGCGGGTAAAGGAGAGCACGAAGAGGAACGAGAGGATCGGGCGCATTGAATTAAATTTATATTTAAAGGGCGATTCGTAATCCGATACGAATCCCGTTGCGTTATTATTAATAATATCATTTTTCTAATACAAACGGTTGACCTTTTAAAGGGAATTCGCCATGTGAGAATAAATAATTGACGGTAATGCAGGAAATCTGCACGAAAGACTTTACGAAAGGCGTTTACGAATTGGGAATGAGGAGGGGCGGGGAGGCTAAGGCAACGCGAGCGATACCATAAACCAATAAAGATATTCTTCTAGTTCTACGGAGCGATGATTTTTTTTTCTCTTTTTTTTGTTCTCAACCTTCCCGCCCCTCGTCCCCAACCACCGGAGCATAAATATTCAAAAAGGTATTGCGAGGCTGAGCTGAAATTAAATTCTTCCGCATCAAAAGTGCAGAGCAGCATTGTACGAGATACGGCTCGAGTATTAGTTTTCATAGATATAAGTTAAATGGCCCAACATTAATACGAAAATGCCAATGTAATTTAGTAGATATAAAATAATGTCTGGCCGTTCGCGCGTGTGGGTTGCGTCCGTATTAGCCGTACACGCGGAGTATATATCGGATCATAAAGCATAAGAGAATAAATGTATAGCCACGCGAGGAACTAATACGCTTTCAAAAACTTGACTTTATCCAGCCCATATATCGAAACAACAGCGCGGCCCTCTTATCAAGATTATGTAAATATGCGTGCAAGATCTCGGCTGATGAAGTCATCCGTTATTAAAATAAGAACAGTTTCATTGGCGTTGGGAATCTTTTTACAGTCATTTTCAGTGCAGTGTCGCACGTCCGAGACCGCATCGCCGATACTCGCGTATACTCCGCGTGTTCTGCGGTGAGGGCGGGGGAGGGCCGGGGGACAGCGTAAGAGAGAGAGAGAGAGAGAGAGAGAGAGAGAGAGAGAGAGACCGAAGAGGCTACGGGCGACGCTCCTATTTCCGAAAGGCTAACAATAAAAATCGTAAAAATCGATTAGGCTTAAGTGACGCGTGATAACGGATTGGGAGTTGGAAGGGGAGGGGGGAGCGAGTGAGGATCGGTTACTTTGTTCACGTGGATAAGCAGTGCCGATAAATCTCCCGGCCGGTGAAATAAGCAGCGGCGGCCGTGGCGGTGGCGGTGGCGGTGGCGGCGGCGGCGGCGAGCAGCGGTGCCAGCAGCGGTAGCGGCAGCCCATTGAGATCCAGGAAGGCATTCACAATGTAAACAGTTACGTCGATAAGGGCAAAGGGCGAGTCCCGATTCAGACTCGTACTCCCGCGCACGTCGGGGATACGCGTGTGACGGGCCCGTTCCTCGCCCAAGATCTAACTTTGACCCTCGCTGTCTTACTGTCAAGGGGCTTTGGGGGGGGGCAGGAGGAAAGCCAGGAAGAGAGAGAGAGAGAGAGAGAGAGAGAGAGAGAGAGAGAGAGAGAGAGAGATGAGCTATCGCGGGTAACGTAAGGATGGCTGAATTGTCGCGGACCACGATCGCGATGGTGCGAAAGGGACACGGGGCAAAGGGTCCTCTATCGCGTCCGGGCGATCTCCGGGTGTCGCCGAGTAGCCGAAAAGCTCGGCCAGAAGGAGCAGCTGCGCACTTGGCTCGCGAGCAATAGTAAAAGTCGCTAGGCGCGCTCTAGCAACGCTCGCCTGGAAGGGGGAGTGGCGGTGCTCGCGTGGGGGACCGGAGCACTTCGGGAGCGGTACTCCAGGGGCCGCTGCTCGGCTGACGGGCCGCGAGGCCCAGCGGACGCATCGCTAGTCGCGATCGCACCTTCCAACCTGCGAGCACACCTGGCCGCGCTCTCACAGTCGCACTCTTACAACGCACAGGTATGGTCTCGACGGCGAGCCACACGCTCCCGAGAGCTCCCCACACACGCACACGAATATTTACGCAAACACAGGCTACACGCAATACATCCGACACATTCCGAAAAATAGATATACACAGAGAGACTGAGAGAGAGACTGAGAGAGAGAGAGAGAGAGAGAGAGAGAGAGAGAGAGAGAGACAGAGAGAGAGAGAGAGAGAGAGAGAGAGAGAGACTGAGAGACACGGGGGTGAGAGAAGCTCGGAAGCGACGGTACCAGAGCTCTTCTTCTTCCGAGTCTCGGACACTTTTCACCCTCCCAGCCACTACCATCCCCGTATCGATCCTTTGATCATTCTCGAGCTTCCGCTTTCTACCCTTTCGGTACGTTGTCATCGCCACCGTCGGAACCATCGTATCGGCTAGCCGCAACAGCAGCCGCAGCAGCAGCAGCAGCAGCAGGGGCAGTAGCAGCAGCTCGAGCATCGCTAGTATCGGATACGCTGCGCCCCTGCGCCCGGAAGTCCAACCAACCCCCGTAGGCAACGGCTGACGATCGAGGGACGCTCGCGCGCGCTCGCTCTCTCGCTCGCTTAACTCGGCGGAACGAGCGGCACCGTTCGTTGACATCGCTCCGGGCGATCTGTGCTGGGATAGGGCCGCCTCGCTCTGGCTCTGTGCATCAACCTGTGGCTCCTGGTGAACGGGTCTCCGCGGCAAGTGCGCAGTGCCGAGACGATCCGTCGTGGCCCATCGGGAGGCTGGCTGATGCCGTGCTCCGCGGCGATCTTCCTCTACGTTCGGCCTCCATCTCCCCCCTATCCGTATCCCCCCCACCCCCCCAAGAACCCCCTGGCCGGGAGTCGCCGATAACGTAGTTGCCGATAGAACTGGGCTCCGGGAGTCCCGGGAGTCCCGGGGGACCGGGAGGACGCTAGCGTTTCACGGGCCAAGTGCTAATGTCGGATAAACTAAACGGACACGGACTCGGGCCGACCGTCGAGGCCTTCATTCATTTTCCCTTTCCGTTTTTCCAGCAGCTCGTTACGTGCGGCCGCTCCTTGCCGATCTCTCGGGCGCTTACGGTGCATTTTAGTAGCGAGCGAGAGCGGCCGATCGACGCCGTGGCCGATCGACAATAGATCGGCCCTCGGCGGCTCGACGATCGGCCCCGACGTCGAGGCTCCGTACTACCCCGCGCGGGCTACTTCCTCCAGCTCCCGCTCGGCCCGTTAAATTTTAAGCACGAGTAAGCATCGTCCTCGTCGGTGTCCTCGTCGGTGTCCTCGTCGGTGTCCTCGTCGGTGTCCTCGGCAGTGCTAGCAGCCAAGGGGACAAGACAGCGGGGGAGGGTAGTGGGAGGACCATCGGACGCCGCTGCCCGTAAATCGGGAATCGGCGAGGACGGCGGCATCGTCAACCGAGCGTACCGCTACGGCTCCCGCTAACGAAAACACTCGCTCGTTTCTCTAGCGCCCACCCACACGTACGCTAGCAAGACACGGAGCCTCTCTCTGTAGCTCGCCCGCGCGCGCGTACACGAACTCTAAGTACGTTTCCGACTGGCTGATTCTCCGGGTTGCGAGACGGAGAAAGTTCGCCGTTGTGCGCCGTACTTTCGGTTCATTGTTTTTTCCTATGCTTCGCTATCTCTCGTCTTTTCACCTCCGAGCTCACCGCTACTCTCTCTCTCTCTCTCTCTCTCTCTCTCTCTCTCTCTCTGACCGCTTGCATTTACCACCTTGACTCTTCATTTGGGCGCGCTCGATATAAGCGCCGCCGCGCTCCTGTCATTCTCCGTGAGTGTAGTATGCAAATCAGTCAATGAGAACCGAGGACTTGTGAAATATATATATATATATATATATATACATGTAAGACACTCCGACGGAGCAAAGATGTCAAGGACGTTATTTATTAAAAAAAAAAAAAAAACACCTTAAAGTGCACAGCCTACGTGGACTGGGAAATAAAAGGAGATGCGGAGGAGGTGGAGGAGGATGAGGAGGAGGTGGAGCCGAACGAGCTCGTGTTGCGCTAAGTATTTATATTTTATCACATGCATTATTCAATAGGTCGCGGGTCCAAATTGAGAATTATATGATATTCTACGTATGGCCTTCCATCCCCTTTTTGATTCCTCGCGCGAGAACGTCTCGGTGCATCTCGGTTGTTGATCTGTCTGGCAGACGGACACGATCCCCTTTCCCGCTACACGTACGCGGCTAATCGAATAATTAGCTTTGCTTATGTAATAAGGCGAGGCTCGGGGCTCGAAAGTTCGGAACTAAAGTTCGAGGGGAGCGGGGGTTGTCCGAGTACCTTTGACTACGGTACGGGAATAGTTTTTACGCTTAGGCAAGAAAGGCTTATTAGAGTCATTGTTGCTTATTATAAATCAACCGAGACGAGAAGAACTTTTTTATCTGTGCATTGAAATTCCATTGGAATGGATTTATAACGGCCGGGAGCTGGCAGAACAATATAATTCTCAGTTTGGACTGTTGCGCGACTCTGGCGTGGATATGCCATCGGCAGCGGCTAATCCACTTGCATATTGGCGGATATTTTAGTGAAATACGAGTTTTGTGGCATTGTTGTTATTGTCGTTGTCATCGTAGTCGTCGTAGTCGTCGTCGTCCTCGTAGTCTTTAAGAGAGCCGAGCGTGCACACAGAAGCGTTACGTACACGCATACTCGAGTGGGCCTTACCGGGAATAATGCGCTAGCTGACAGCTCCGCATTGTCTCTTTGATAAATGACGTTTCAACGGCAAAGAGAAGGACAGAGAAGAAAGAAAGAAAGAACGAAAGAAAGAAAGAAAGAAAGAAAGAAGAAAAAATAAAAAACGAAAACAAACGAATGAGGGAGGGAGGATCGCTGATTTCTAATAAGAAATGGAGAGGCATTTTAGGTCAATAGTGCTCTCTCGTGGTCTCGTTGTCTTATCAGGGAGCTCGTTACGTCGTTTAGGTGCCACCAAGTAGACGGGGGAGCCCGGGCGACGGCGATATTCCGAAGCGACGGTTTCGAAAATCCACGCGGCCTTATGCAAATGTCCACATTGTGCGTGCGGCCCCGAACATTTTTACTTAATAGTTGACAGGTCGGTTTTACAAGTCGCTCGGTAAGTAATAAGTCCCTCGCCCACCCGCTACCCTATACCGTCTCCGCCACACGCCCCCGCCCCACCCCGCCCCTCCCCGACCCCCACCAGATGACCGGGCGCGCGGATAATCCCGAGCACGAGCTATGCAAATGTAATTTTTATCCTTGATCTATCAGGAGGCGAAAATTGCAGTATACGAGCTGTTAACAGGGACTAAACGGGAGATAATTTTTCAAATTGAGCGTAATCTCGTATTTTGTTATTATTTAGTTGCGCTTTGAATATATTTTAGCGACTCGGTAATCACATGCGGACGGATAATAAGTAAACATCTCGGCGGCGATATAATCCGAGAGCATTAACGCTCGAGCCACGGAGTAGTAATCCTTGCAAAATCTGGATAACAAGTGTTACTACACATTGTACGCTTTTATGAATCGAACGCGTGGGGACGGGGGGAGGGGAGCGGCGGTGTGGGGGGGCAGCGGGTATTTATTGGCGGGTGGGGAAGGGTGAAGGAAGGAAGGTGCGGCGGTATGGGGCGGGGGAGGTGTGGAGATGTGTGCGGAGCGATGAGGTTTATTGGGACGTTTGCGAGAGAGCGACACTGGCCAAGGATCGCGGGGCCTCGGAGAAAAGGGAAAATAAACGAGCTGCTCGCCTTGGCACAAAGGATCTCCGAGATCCTTGGTAAGGAGAGCTTACCAAGACGGGTAATAGTGTAAGAAAGTGCAATTACATTACGCTTACTTGGGGATTGTTTAAATTGCAAAAAAGTATCAGTAGTGGACGACGAGTGGGTGAGCGGGGAGAGCTTGGGAGGACTTGGGAGGTGGAGGAGGTGGGGGAGGTGGAGGAGGTGGTGGCGGCGGCGGAGGCATTATTCCCGTCGAAATAAACGAAAGTAGAGCCGGAGCGCGGAGCAACAGGTAATCATAATAGCATTAGAGCGGTAATCGCTTGGCTGTTATTCGAGAAGCTTTGAGGCCGCTCTCCCCTCCCCAACCCCCCAAACGGCCCATGCAGCCAAGAAGGAAGTAAAATCGTTATTAAAAGTTGATATGAAAAAAGTCGGAATGGTTTATTAAGGATCGGGAGGGCAAAATAGCAGGAGCGAGCCTTTGGAAAATCTCTCTAGCCCTCGCTGCAAGGCTCGCTATCTTCGCCCTCCCTCCTTACCCCACCGCCGCCCACTCTCTAGCTCTCACCGCTTCCCTCTCTTTCTCCTCCCCCCCTCTCCCTCCCCCTCTCTCTTTCTGCAGCGTTCGGGCCGAGTTACAATGGCGAGGAAATGTCTCGAGCTCGGAGGCCCGGGGCCGCGGCGAGAGCACCGCGCGAGACCTTGAAAAACGGTATTTCGCGATCCTTGGGACTCGCTGAGCGGGCGCGCGAATCTCTTCCCAGTTGAAACGTAACGGGGCGCTACGTCGAGGCGCGCGCGCGCGCGCTCTCGCTCACGTACGCGGAGGTAAGAAGCCGCTGCGGCGGTGAGGCAAAGCACGAGGAAAAAAGAAGGAAGGAAAAGGCCGGGGCAAAAAGTTCCGCACGCCGCGATTGTTCGGCGATGCTCCAGATCGCACGGCCCGTAAATGCCTTAGACCCCCCCCCACACACCCCCACCACCACTCTCGACGCCGCCATCCCCCACGGCTGTCCCTCCCTATACCAGCGTCCCGTCCCGCGACGACGCTCGCACCTTCCGCGCGCCCGAGAGCCGTTTTTCTCGCTTTTCTCGCCCCGCGGACCGATAATGCGAGTGTTTTAATGCCCTCCCCACCCCCCCGCCGAGCCTCCGGAGCCCGTCCCTCCGTCCACGGCCAGTCGTCACGCCCTCGGTCCATCCGGCCCCCGTTTCGCTCTCCGCAGCCTGGACCGACCGCCGGGACAGCGTTTAAGGCCCGCGCTTCCTTAAACCTCCTCCTTCCCCCACCCCGTCCTCCGCGACTTACCCTCCGACACCGCAGAACGATAGCGCCGCCGACCCCTTCCATGCCTACCTGGACAGTACGATATCTTTATGCTTAATAGGCACGGATAATGATATTGTAAATGCGCGCGGCACTAACAATGGCACGGCAGCCGCGACTCGACTCGGACGTAAGGAAATTTTCCCTGTCCCAACGAGTTCCCTCGGCTCGCGAGCCGCGCAGCATCTTCATTCCACGTCCGCGCCGGGCGTTTATGAGATTTATTAGACGTTATTAAGCTACGACGACTACTCTCCCCGTTTCTCTCGCCCCATCGGCGCTCCCTCTCCGCTCGCTCGCCACTCTGCACTCCCTCCATCGTCTCTCATATCACCCTTCCCTTGCGTTGCCCCGTCGTCGTCGTCGTCGTCGTCGTCGTCGTCTCTTGGCCACCCCGACCCCACCACGACCCCCACCGGACCGCGCGATCTCTCTCTCTCTCTCTCTCTCTCTTACTCGCTCCTTCCCCCCTCTCGCCGTCTCGTTTTGTTTAACGAATATCTCCCGAGTTTAATCGACTTTAAAGACGGCGCAACTTTGTATAATTTTATTTTACGAGATATAATCAACTTTTATTGTGGTAATGTAAAATACGGTAGCAGTGGTCGAAACATCAGTAGTCTTACATCTTGATGGAAAGTATAACCGTTAAAAAATATGCAATTTCTAGAAATTCCTGAGCCGCGGGAATCGCGCCAACATCATTCCTTCCTCCCGACTGACCTTCATTCCTCCTCCCGCCCTCCTCCCCCCGTCGTCGTCCTTTTTTTCCCCTGACATTATTACCCTGCCCGTTTCTTAAAATATCAAGCGGCACGTAGAACATGGCCGCAAAGACAATTTATATAAGATCATTGATCCGAGCGAAGCTCTCGCTGTGCTTTTATTACATGCATCACGACTCTGACAGTTAAGCAGTTCTTCTTCTTCTTCATCTTCTTCTTCTTCTTCTTCTTCTTCTTCTTCTTCTACATTTACAAAAGTATATACATTTCAATCTAATCGCGGAGCATTACAATGCTCTCTCTCTCTCTCTCTCTCTCTCTCGAGCCACGAACATCGGCCTTTGTAAACATGTATTCTCTTGTAATATTTCTAAATATTAGCTTCAATTATGTCAGATGAAGGCTCGTGAATCCCGACTCGGATTGAAATAAAGCGAAATTAACATAATTTAATCTTAGCTAAACCGAGCCAAATCTTTTTCAACTGCAAAAAAGGAACGACGGCGTTCATCATCCATTTCATTTTAGTTTTTCTGCAGATTTTTAGTGCAGTTTGTGCAGGCTCCGGTGTCAAAAGTAATCTTAAACTGTAATTGACGTTTGAACTCGGAGAGAGAGAGAGAGAGAGAGAGAGAGATGAGAGTGAGAGTAGAGTAGAGTTTAATTTATGCGAAATTCTTTTACGGCCTTTCATTTTCCAGTGACGATTGCACACCTTCCTCAAAAGCCTTTTTCTTTTGAAAATCCTAGACGGATAATTAATTTTTACGGAATAGTAATAAGAAAAAGTCCGGCCACGGCCTCGACTTGGCTTGAATTAAATTATATCAAATGCGCTTTACATAAATTAACCGTAAGCACTATTAAACAACCATAAAATTATTTTTAATTTTGTTATTATGTGCAAAAATAATTAATGTTTCGGAATTTATTAATGCTTATTAATGCGCGTATTCTGTTACCCAAATATTTATACACACATACTAACATATGCATACGCATGTAGATTTATAATGATTAAGGATATCTAGCATTCAATAAAAACTGTAATTTAATTCATAAAATATGTAGATAGCTCGAGTAAAAAGTAATTTTCCATATTTTACTTAACTTTGTTTTCATCTGCTCGATCCTGATTATAATTTAGCTTCCACGCATGAAATCTCGATATGATTAGAGAACTTGTGATATCGAAAATCTAGCATTTTCATCTATCAGCGCAATATCGATCGTAATATCGGGATAGAAATTCACCATAATCGTTTTAAGATGATTAACAATTTTACGTTAGAAACAGTTTGGAAATTATTAATTTCTATGTAAAAGAAAAAGAAAAAGAAAAGAAAAAGAAATAGAAGAAGAAGAAGAAGAAGAAGAAGAAGAAGAAGAAAAAAAGGAAGGATCGTAAGAAATGCTTTTATGAATAATGTAAAGCTACGGGAACGTAACGAACTTTTGCCGTATTATCCGAGTAGGAATGGGGAATGGGATGGGGGAGGGAGGGGTGAGGGTAGGACAAGCGAAATTCGCTCGCAGCCTCGACAATCGAACGGCCCGATGCGAGTATAAAACGGATAGGCGCATTATTGTAAATCAGTTAATAATCACGTATTCTTAGTTAGAATTACATATGATCAAGTATACGTGAAATGTATAAAATACCTGAAGGCTAAGGTATTCCATAAGGGATCATTTATTTAATTTATATTAATAATTTGTAATTTTTCGCCAACGTTATGCTCATCTACCGCAGTTACTCATGAAGTTTATTTAATTAACGGATAATAAGGGATTATTTGATCCGTCATTATTGCCGTCGTCCAGGATCCTCTATTAATTACACGAAAGAAATTAATGCGATATTTTTACTCGGCAGGTATTGTAGTAAGTAATTTAACGAGCGCAACGTGTCATTTTAGTCGATTTTCTTTGCTTTTTTTCTTCTTCTTCTTTTATTTTTTTTTTTTTTTTTTTCCTTTTTAAGGTCAGGTGCGAGTACATGTACATTAGGCTTAGAAAGTCGCGTATAAAGTAGTAAATTACGTAAAGGCTGGGGCGCTGGGACGGGGGATTTATATTGTTATTGTTATGGGTCCGAGGCATCGCATTCCTAACGATTTCATTCTGATTTTCTCTAGTCCTGCAATACGTGTGTGTGTATTGTAATGTTAGTGGGGCGCGCATGGAACGGCAGATCGAGCTCAGCGCGGAAAGTTCATTAATTTGAGAAACGTACAAAGGAGGGAGTTGAAATAAAAGCCCCCGATAGCCGAGTATCGCTTTATGTTTCGAAGGCTATGCTTTTGACGTTCAATTATACTTTTAACAAAGTATATTGAGGGGAAATAAAGGCCTTCGCATTTATCTAGCTATAACTTTGTTAAGAATATCTTCGTATCAAGAATCCTTTTACATAAGCGCGAGTTTATACTTTATGCCTCCCGCCTGCCCCTCCCCCCAATGACCGTCCCCTCGAACTCCCCCCGCTTGCCTTCTCGCTTCCTCGGCTATCCCTTCGCCGCCGCCGACACCCCGTCGCCCCCTACCCCTTGGCACTCGCCACCTCCCGTCCCATTCTCGTCGCCGAGCTCGCACTCATCTCACGCTCCCCTTTTCTCACACTTAACGGAGCTCTGACAAAAAATAGACGCGCGTAAAAAAAATCATATCTCGCGGTATAATTGGCGCAAATTAGAAGAAGTTAAGCGGAGGCGAGCGGTAAGGCCGCGCCGAGTCTGTTACAGTTACATGCGTAAAACTATGAGGCGCCATTTCCGCTGCATCCGTTAGGAAAAGCGCGGCAGGCAGGCAGGCAGGCAGACAGGCAGGCAGGCAGGCAGGCCTCGAGCGCGTGGTGAGGCGTGGAGTGGCCGGGTGAGGAGAGGAGAGGAAAGCGTGCACGAAAGGAGCGCACTTGTACCGAAAATAAAAGGCATCGTCGCATCGGGGTTACGTCATTTACATAATTATTACGGCCTCGAAGCCAAGTAGAGGTCCCGTCGTTTGCATAACCCACGACTTTCTCGCCCCGACGCACTCGAAAGTCCACGGACAGCCAGAGGGAGAGAGAGAGAGAGAGAGAGAGAGAGAGAGAGAGAGAGAGAGAAAAAAAGTAAAAGGCCCCGCGCCACTTTCGGACGATTTTTCGAAAGTAGTCCGGATTCACTTTCGGCGGCCGTGGCGGGCGATCGGTCCGCGCACCCAGTCGCGGATCCCAAGGAACAAACAGGGGATCCAGCCGATCGAGGAACGAACCCGAGTGCCCCGGCGACGTTAATGACGTTGGGAAAGCGGCTCCGTTGGCATTCCGAGGGGGAAAACTGCCCGGAGGATAGCCCCCGATTGAATTGTTTCTCTCTCTCTCTCTCTCTCTCTCTCTCTCGTTCTTTCTTCTCCTTTATACTCCTTTCCTCGTCTCTCTACGAGCTGTGGTCTTGGTGCCGGGGACGTCGAGGCTCCCTCTCACCGGCTCACCGGCCGCGGGCACTAGCCATCGTCAGGGCCCCTTCATTGTTGTTCCGCTCTCGCGCTCCTCGCGCTCCTTTGTTTCGGGTAATTGGAAGTCTCTTCGGCTTTTCCTTCAATACCCGCGGATTCCGTACTAATGTATCGGCTTCTTTCGCGATATCGGCCGCGGCATTGCGAATTCGACGGTTCTACGGTTCTACGGTTCTACGGTTCTACGGTTCTACGGTTCTACGGTTCTACGGTCGTCCGACGGTTAATCCTTCCTCAGCGATGCAATGTCTTCCTTCCCGGTCCGCGGGTTCCTTGGACCGGGTTGTCCTAGAATATCGGATTATCGCTAAGGGACGGGATGGGTTGGGGGTGGGTGAGGAGATGGGAGGGCAAGGAATGAGTAAGGAGTCGCCGTCGATGAATTATTAGCTCGAGGGGAAGGGTGGAGGGAGGTAGGGAGAGGACGGCGGCCGGGAGCAGCGGTGGTCAACGCGTTTAAATAACCTTTACAAAGGAAACAAGTGGTTCTTCCGTCGTCATTTTTGACGAGCAATTGATTTTAACGTCATTAACCGAGCAATAACGTATCGAACGCTATGTTTTTGAAAGCAGAGCGGGGAGGGAGGGAGGGGCCTTTTTATTTGCCATTACTAGGCAGAACCCGCGAGCCGGGAATAATGCTTCTTTTATAAATCAATCAGAGGAGGCCCCCGGGTTTCGTGCCGTACGTGCAATCGCACAAGATACGCGCCGAGTAATAAATCATCGGCCAGTGGAACTTCCGTTTGTTAAAGAATTTCGAAAGGACGCTCGAGAGTATAATAATTTCCCCGGATACCGATACGCGCTAAACACACGTTCCAACGCAACCGGCCGTGCCTACGTCAAGAGGAATGATTAAAAAATAGCCGTTCCACGCTCCTCGATCCCGCTACTAGAGACGAGCCAGATAGAGAGGATGCGAAGGAGCGGAACGTGGGACGGGGACGGGGACGGGGGCGGGGCGGGGCGAGGCGAGGCGAGGCGAGGGAGCTCATCTAGCCGTAGGTATGGACGTCCGCGACTCGAGCCAACACACAGTAGAGAAAGAGAAAGAGCGGAGGCGGGGGGAGGGGGGGGATGCGCGCATCGGCTATCGGGGCCCCCACCCATATAAGTCGATATTCGCGGACGAAATATCGTGGCGCGTAAGAAGAATACGGCCTCGAGTTGCGCAACCGGGCAGCGGCCGAAGCCCACGCGCGCCTCTTTCGCGCCGGCATAAATATACATAATGAGCGGACAAGTGGCCGACTCCGCTTTTTAATGGCGGCGCGAGCTCCCGAGGAGGGAACAAAAGCGTGCCGGCGGCGGTGAGTCGCGGGGGGCTCCCGCCCGAGGCGCCCAGGCTGCCGCTTAACCGTTAATTAAATCGGCCTAGAGCCATAAAATACGTATGCCCGGCCTCCCGGCCCTTCGGGGCCCGATTTCACCGGCGCCTACGCCACCCGTGCACTTGGCGCCTCTGCCCCGTCCCCTCCCCCGTATACCCAACGGCGCGGGCTTCCTCCCCCGAGGAATGTAACGCTGGTGCTTTATTGCGCAGCGCGCAGCCTCCGCGGCTCGGTAGGATGCGCGCAAGGACACTGCGATCGCCCTTGGCGCTCGGAACTTAAGAATACAGAGAGAGAGAGAGAGAGAGAGAGTCGGCTATTAAAGTGGGTGGGGTAGCGCGGCTGGGGTGAGTGGCTGGGAGGGGAGGCGGAGGCGGAGGCGGAGGCGGAGGCGGAGGCTACCACCGAAAGCCCTTAAGAATAAAATCACGGGACAATTAAGGCGGGAATGTAATAAAGCCCGGGATATGAGGCCGCTAACAACGTCGTTTCCCTAGAATCAATTTATCACACTCCCGACGCTTACCGTAATAACCCGACTCGTATAAACGACCCCGCAACACACACTCGATCCTCACTTTAAACAATCTCTCTCTCTCTCTCTCTCTCTCTCTCTCTCTTCTCTTTCTCGCGAGCGCGCGCGCGCGCGCGCGTCCGCAATTCAACGAAAGAATGAGGGGTAAGGAGGAGTCAGCAGAGTTGCCGGTGAGTCGTTAGGAGCGGATTACGGTAACCTCCGGTGATTCCGCCGAATCTCATCTGCGCGGGGACAGCCGCCATTAGCCGGTGGGCCTGGTAAAAAAGTCCCGAGCGCACGCGCGCCGTTAAAAAAGCCCTCCCTCCCCCCCTCCCCCCGTCTTCTCACCGGGAGGATCGTTAGTAGTTTTTTTCTTGTCTTTTTTCCCCGGGACACGCGGGACCGCGGGACGCGAGGAGCGGGTAGGCACGGAGCTACGTACTCGGATTTTTCGGGCCTCGCGCCGACTCGCCGCTCACCTTATTATCCCTTTTTCTTCCTTATTCACGATCGTCGCAGCGATTCGTAGGCGGGCGAATTGTCGGGGGGTGGGGGGGGGAGTAAGGAGGAAGGACAAGCCGGAGAAGTTGTAAGGAACCAGTTAAGTGAAAAGTCCCGAGCTCGGCATTATTTTCGTCTATTTCGTCGGCTCGGCCGTTACAACGTACGACTTTAATGCCCAATTCTAATTGCGGGCCCACCTTTGTGCTCCCGACTGGCCGAACAATACTTTTTCTTCTTTTTCTTTTTTTTTTTTCTTTTTTTTTTTTCTTTTGCTTCAGCTCCCTTCCGAGAAGAGCCGCTCGCAATGCCTACGGCTTTTAATTGGCGCTTCGACACACATTCTCACGCAAAAATAATGTTCCACACCTACGCCTCTGAACTTCTCTAGGTATATTCGAAAGCCGCGACGTACACGTGTACGTTTGACAACGCTTTAGGAATACGAGATCGCGATGCTCGATCGAGCAAATAAGAAGGGACAACAACACGCATTGTCGAATTATATCACTCCTATTGACATTGCCGAATAATGATCAATAGAGAAGTTTCGTGACTGACTCGATCCCCTGCACGTACATCCGCGGGCCCGTTCAAGCGCATCCACACACGGTCACAACGCACACAGACTCGCGTCCCAATGAATTAAACGAACAGGCCGCTCGTTTTTTTACATAACAGCAACAGCAACAGCAACAGCAACCGAGTTCCCGACATGACCGACGCTTTAAATTAGAAACTGTCCAATCTATATAAATGATAAAACCAAGTTATCCCACTGATTTACAATCATGATATATCAGCATTAGTATTATTATTGTTGTTATACTGGCGCGCGCGCGCGGACTGTTTTATGGAATTGCGCTTTAAAAATGGTCCGGAGAAGTCGTCATTACTTTCGCCGGGCAGGAAATAATAATCCGAGAGGGTTGTATCGCTCGAATATCGGACGCGAAGCAACAACGTCTTAATAAAGAAGAGCTCGGCTTGAAAATTTACAATTCAGCTGAGTAGTAGTGAAAATAATGAAAAGCTCAGCTGGCGAAAGAAATATAAAATATATAAAAGGAAAATGTAGCATTAGGCTGTCTCTCCGATACGATCTTCATTTATTTATCGTTGCCTTCAAAGCCATAAATACGAATATTCTTATTAGAATTAAGGGTACTTATCGATGGCGATCACCCACTCGGGGAATAAATACACTCGAGCCGTTATTTTTGCCTCTTACGTCGGTGAGAAACGAAATGAGTCTGAATATTGTATTCACGTTGCGAGGCCAATACGTATGCGTGAACGGAATACACGGGCAGACAGGTAGATCGGAGACCGCTGCCTATAGACGTACGGCTGGAAATATTCAAATTAACAATTTGCATTTAATTAGTCGTTGATTTCATATCTTCATTCTTATAACAATGGGCGAGTGAGCAATTAAGATTGGCGAATTAAGTTCCTGTAATGATTAACATTTCCAAAGTATTATAGCTTGAGGTTTAATGAATGAGAGCTGCGTTTGACAGGGGAGTTTAAGAGCCAATCAGGTAATGCAGGATCGAGCGATGTCGCCTCACAGATATGAACTGCCGTAATAGTAATAATGGCACACAATAATGATAATAATACACTTTCAATGAATTCTTTAAGGAATAAGAAGTTAATGCTTCATAATAAACCGGACTTGATTCCTTTTGAAAGGCGAGCGCGCCCGAGTACCGAGAGAGACGTACAGAGAGAGAGAGAGAGAGAGAGAGAGAGAGAGAGAGGGACGAGGAAAGAAAAGGAAAAGAGAAGCCGACTCTTAAAAAACTTTTTCCACGATCTTTCAAGAAAACTTTCCCGAGTCCAATATCTCACGGTACATTAAACTCGGCAATGGTTCCGCGAAGGGCGTTGAGAGGACGTCGGAGTTAGGAAAATGGAGCGCGTTTAATGCGTAATAATAATCCGTTACGTGTATGATGGCGAGAGCACATGGGGAGCAGGACGGATAGTAGATGCGAGGATAAACACTTGGCTAGTCGGAGGAACGCGCGGGTTGCTTGCTAGTGGGCGTGCGGAGCCGAGGAGAGGAATAGAAAAAGGAGGCGCATCGATTAGTTCACCTTAGCGAGGCTCATTTCCCCACATAATTGCAGAATAATTCGTGAGCGGGCACGATGAGCGGCGGCGAGGGGCGGGGGAGGGAACGGGGACAGGTCTTAAAGTAGCTGCCTTGTCGTCCGCCATCTTAGCATCGTCGTCGTCGTCGCCGTCGCCGTCGTCGTCGTCGTCTCTCTCTCTCTCTCTCTCACTCTCTACGTCTCTCTCTCTCTCTCTCTCTATCTCTCTCTATGTCTCTCTCGCTTGCTATCTGTTGGGCTCGCGTTGGCCGCGTGACGTCACCGATTTAGCGCACCGAGATACGAGGCGACAGCAGCAGCGACGGCGGCGTTGCGGCGGCGACGGCGGCGTCGTCGGCCGACGCTTACTCACCTCCCGTATTACCTCACGCCAACCTACACCTACCTTCCTTCTTTTTATGCCTCCCACCGCCCGTCCACGTGTCTCTTTCTCCCGGCACATCCATCCGACCTCGCTCCATGGCCGAACGCTTTAATTTCCCCTCGCAAATTGGAATACGCCGAGCAATGGGACTCCTGAGGCGCTGGAGCACGGCGACGGAGCGAGGAGGTTGAGGTGGAGGTGGAGGTGGAGGTGGAGGAGGGAATGCGCTGGGCTCTGTAGACCAGCACCGGGACAAATTAGGAGCCGATGGTGTTGCAACCGAGGCCGACAGAGACTCGGACTCTTGCCTCCCGGCATCACCACGTTTTATTCTGCTCGTGAAAACTAGTGCGGCCGCCTTCCCGGAAAATCGAATCTAACCGAATGGCCCAGTATTGCTCTATCCCCCCCCCCTCCCTCACCTCCCCCACCGCCACCATCACCACCATCACCACCACCACTCTCCCCACCCACCCACCGGCTCACCCACCCATTCCCAATCGCTCGCTCCATCACGCTCCATGTCTTCTCGGTAGTAACAACAGGTAGTACGCACGCGCGAGCGCGCCACCTCTATTTATTTACTCGTGCGACTGGTATCATATTTTCCTACGCTTTTCTTTTTTCAATGCTATTATGTCGCTTTGCGCTCGCGGAATGCAACGAGATCCAACGAGAAAAACCTCTGTCAACGGACAGACGGCCGGGACACAATTTTCTTTCTTTAATCTCCGATCTATTTCAATATCACGTAATCGGCAATTTTTCATTGGCATCGCGGCTTGACATCGACCTACCACCAGGCATATTCCCATACGAGCGTACTTGTTTTCAAATTTAGTACAACATTATTATTGCCAGCACCTGATGTACCAAGTAAATGGGAAAACGCGATTCGAATGTTCGTTTTAATCGATTACGAGATTCGCTCACCTCGCCGGCACCTGACGTTATTTTTTACTTTTCTTTCATTCTTTCTTTCTTTCTTTCTTTCTTTCTTTTTTTCAGCGCTCCCGTGACTTTATACGGCTTAAACGTTTTTATGCCATGAAAACTCTTTGGAAAAAAAAAAACTCTTTTTATCATAGAAATTTTTACGTCCGATCGGCTTTGATAACACGTCATGATAAATACTTAAAAACTCGAGATCGGACGGTCGCTGTTAAAGAGAATGTAAAGAATACCACATGGCGGGTGAATTTTTCATTAAAAGGCATTTAAATTTATAAGGGGACACCGGCCGTCGAGACTTTAAACAAACATTTAAGTGAAAATTAATGCGGAATATTTATTTTATAATATATAAAATGTCGAGAGTGTATTTTCTCGCGGTAATACCGTGGAGTTAGAAATTGTAGAAGCTGTCGTGAATAAAAAGTGAGTAATAGCCGGTCATTTGTTACTGAGGGGCTTTAAGTATACACGCATGCACTTAGCCATGAAAAATACGTAATGTGTTATTTTTAATTTGAGAAATAAGAGAAGAAAAAAAAAATGAGGGAACGGTAACGATCGAAAATACGAGTATCCAGGCGTGATTTTAACACTGTATTTAAATATGTCAATTTTTTTACTATTATTTTCATAACACGACGGTAAAAAAGATACGGGTGATCGAGTGCTGGATCTATTAGCTTGTAATACTGTTCTGAATCTGTAAATTTAAAACAAAAAGCGCAGGCCCGTAATAGATCAATAATCGACGTCGACGTCGATGTCGATGTCGATATCTATATATGCATACATGTATATATATTTATATGCGCGTGTATGCGTGTGAATGCATATAATGGGGGTGGTTAAATGTGCGTGAGCGTGTGCTCGAGCGTGCGCGGGACTAATTTTAACTCGGTACATTGGGCGCGTTTTGAGCGCCTCTACGAGTAACGGCGAGGATGATATTTTTTCAGCTCGGTAGCTCGTTATCTGCGATGCTGCACACCTGCTTTTTCAGCGCATATTACAAACACCCACATCCCTTAATGCGCAGAGATTATGGCTATTAATATTGTATTTATCTCGTTGGAGGGGGAGGGGAATTTTTTTTTTTTTTTTTTTTTTTGTCATTACTCTTATTTAAGTGCGCGGGCCGCCGAGTTCGTTAAATAATGCGGCTTTCCGAGACAAGTGGCCGATAAATCAGTGGCGCGGGGGTAATTAAAATAAAGGAGATTAAAGGAGCGCCGCCTCTTTTTTTTTTTTTTTTTTTGTTTTCGAATAGGGGAGCCCTGGGCGCCCGCCCGCCTAACCCCCCCCCCACCACCCACTCCCATCGACCAACCCCTTCGAGCCACGAGGGTTGATAACGTAGCAGTAGGGGGAGCTACGCTCGCTAATCGGGCTAATAATACGGAGCAGCCCAATAACCGCCAGCCGGAAGAATCTTCTTCATTTTCACTCGACGTCCTGAAAATCCCCGAGAGCTGTAAAAGCTTATTTAAAAGGAGTATTATTTGCGTGGAGTGAGCGGGGGCGGGGAGCGGTGCGAGAGCCCGAGGTCGTCGAAAGGGAAAAAGCCGCGATAGCCAATGCGCCGCGCGCGGGTACTTCTGAAAAATCGAAAAACCGGTATTTTCATACTCGCGCCGCAGTAAACCCACAAAAATAACGACACCTCGGCGTTGAAGAGTGAGCGAGAGAGGGAGAGGGAGAGAGAGACGGGCACGGCGTGCCATGTCGGATGTGCAATTTAGCGTCTGGCGACTTGTGTACATACGTGTATATATATGCTTAAGCCCCATAAGAAAAGAATGCGGAGTGTCTGATGGAGCGGGCATGGGCAGGGGCGGGGGCAGGGCACGGACCGAGAGCAGATATATACTGAAAGTAAAAGACCAGTGAAATAAAGAGGTAGAATAAAATTTTTATCGCCCTTGAATAATGCTGGTGAGTAAAAACGGCGAAAGGGGAAAGGGGAGAGGGTTCTCCAAGAGAGAGAGAGAGAGAGAGAGAGAGAGAGAAAAACAATGCGATTGTGAGTTAAGTAACGTAGGGCGAGCAAGTACGGGCCGCGTCGATTTATTCAATGAATTTCATTTTATAGTTTATTTTTCATATGCGTCCGAAGCCTAAGGATATTCCTCCTCCTATTGATAAAGTAATTCCCCCACTCTCTGCTCAAATTGATTATTTTAACGTTCGTTTTGTAATATAAACCTCGGGTGTAACGTAGCTAAGCATCTTTAGTACTAATTATATTTAATACTTTACTTTGGCAAGCACTACCTTTTATCGGCATTTTATGGATATCGGAATTATTATATACATTTATACGAGGCTTGAATATTTTCAAACTTTGAATCTCTCAAAATTTCAAGTCCCTAACGTGTCTCTGGTATATTGCGAAGCCCGAGCCTCGCGCGCATATACTATTTACTTAATAACATAATCAAATATTATATAAGCCCGTCGTATACTCGCCACGTCTCCGCCGTTTGAAGTTGACTCTTCAATTTCATTTTTAATGCCACTTCTTTTAAGAGCTGAAATGAAGCGATTTTGCAAAGTCCATGATTTTATATAAGTAATTACTGAACGTAGCCGAGTTAAGTTTACATATTTTAAAGCTCGTTACGACCGACAATAATATCTGCCTACATAACCCCACCACTACTTTTTCTTCTTCCTCTTCATCCTCTTCATCCTCTTCCACTACTACTACTACTTCTTCGTCTTCTTCGTCTTCTTCTTCGTCTTCTTCGTCTTCTTCTTTTTTTTTTTTTCTTTTTTCTTTTACCTGCCTTTTGATTTCCTTATCTTATCGAGCGCGCATTAAGTATATGCATTTTCAAATAGAACAGCACATGTCCGACTAGCAAGACTGAAAACTTTTGTAATCGGGGGAACGCGTGACGCGGGGCCACGCCGACCGATTCCCCTTCGCGTCGCTCTTCGGTAAACGTAAAAGCCGGAGCTTCCCGAAAGTGAAACGCGCGCTCAAAGACCGGTTTTTAATTATAGAAATTAAAGAAATTAGATTTCTTCTTCTTCTTCTTTTTTTTTTCTTTTTTCGGTAAAAAGCTAATGGGTGACTTGCGAATCCCTGCGAAATTTCGCCCCACCTTTTCTTCATTTGGCCGGAGGGAAAAAGGTTCGACATCACGGATTAGTTCGTTTTGTCGCGCTCGTGTGACAACAAAACTGGGGTCGTCGAAACAAAATAGCAATAACAATGACAATGGTAACAAAAATATAAAAAAAAAAAAAAAAAAAAAAAACAAATATCGATCCTTGTCTCGGTTGTTTGGTTTTTCTCCGAGTTGCCGGCACAGAAGGTGTTCTCGTCCTTCTCGTCCTCGAGACCTTTCCAATTGCTTTACAAATTGAGAGAGTTGTAGGAATTCTTTGTACTTTATCTGCTATCATTTTCCTCTGGCGAAATCGCTCGATGTTACAATAGAGCAGCTGTAATTAGCTGCAGAAATGCTATAAAGGCACGCATTATTTTCTCTTATCGCTTCGTTCGTTGCCACAATTAAAAGTGGGGGG
This sequence comes from Ceratosolen fusciceps, assembly GCA_018883505.1. Lineage (NCBI taxonomy): Eukaryota > Metazoa > Arthropoda > Insecta > Hymenoptera > Agaonidae > Ceratosolen > Ceratosolen fusciceps. The sequence continues at coordinate 3,762,676 of RCIC01000007.1, forward strand.
GGGGAAGGGAAGGAACGGCCACGCATGGCATTTATTATTATTCGCCTTGACGAAGTAATTGTTTTGTTGAAATTCTAGAAAAAGAGTAGGAGATATTACCTTCACTTGCGCTTCATTATAATAATAAATAGTGTTTTATATTTGTTCTTCTTCTTTTTTTTTCTTCTTTCTTTTCTTTTCTTTTCTTTTCTTTTCTTTTTACTTAACGTTGTACGTACGTACGTACGAAAGGTAATTGTCAGCGGACGTTTATGGCTCTTATAAGCTAGCTCTCGCAGCGATGTATAAATTATAGAGAATAATGATAAATGAATAAGTTGTAAGCTGATATTTCAGTCAATTATTGGTCGGAATGGCATAATGCGGAATAAATTTTACAATTGACTAACGATGAAATAAAATATCGGGGGTAGGTGTAATAAAGCATCTCGGGCGCGCGAGACGAAGTGCAAAATGTTGAATGAAAGAGGAAGGTGGCCGGTCGGGGTGGCAGGTGGTGGTAGGGTGGCCGGCCAGGGCGGGAGGTGGGCGGTGGGCGGTAGGCGGTGGGCGGTAGGCGGTAGACGGTAGACGGTAGACGGTAGGCGGTAGGGGGTACGAGGAAGAATGAAGATGAAGAGCTTCTCGAAGAGATAGCAGCGGACGCCTACATGCGTCTCATTCTTTGATAAATTATAGGTGCATTAAAGTAACGACCCTAACATCGAAATCTAATTATTGGAAGCATTGTCCTTGTACGTAAAACATAAGAAAAAGCAATTTCGTATACCGGGCCTATTATTCATATTAATTCAGAGTCGGGGTCTAGGATGGGGCTCGGTTAAGGGTACGTGACGAGAAGGTCACCAGCGGGGGGGGGGTGGCGGCCGGATGGGGATGGTCGGCTGTTCTTTTCGAAACGCGAGGATAAAAACAAAAAGGGGCTGCTCGTTTCGTTTTATTATTAATAATGTCATTCGTTCGGATGATGATGATGTTTACATAATCCGACCGAAATGAGCCGGAGCAGCTGCCGCTGCTCCCAGGACGGAGACGCGCCATTAAATATTTGATCGGCCCCTGCCTCAATATGACGCCGCGCACGCCATTTTCAATTTTAATGACGGCAAAAGCCACTAGATGAGATAGCGAATAAAAAAAAGAAAAGAAAAGAAAAGAAAATGAAAGAAAAGAAAAGGAAAAAGGGCCTTAACCGGTATACTCAGCCCGTTATTACTCAGCGTATCACCAGAACAAAATGAGCAGCTCCACCTCCGGCACGACGAAATAAAATACAGACCACCTAGAATAAAGCATCCCACCCCCTTTGGAGAAAAACGGATGGCAGCCGCGGCGGTGACTAGCGATGGAGGGCACGGGGGAGCCGAGAAAAAAGGAAGAACGCGGAAAGGCCGCGAAGACGCACCGAGCGTAACAAACGCCTCGCGAGCGCGTATCTACGTGTGCGCGTGCGCGCACGCAGTGAAAGTACCCACGGCACCGCTTCTCTTGCGCGGGGATAGAGACAGATGGACGTAAATACCGCGGCGTGAGAGCACGGCAGCAGGGGGTGGAGAGAAGGAGGCGGGTGGGAGGTGTGGGGAGGTGGGGGGGGGAGGGGGACGATGGAGATACACTTAGCCGAGCATTTGCGCAACGCGATGCGGATTTTTCCGGAGAGCAGCTCTCTCTCTCTCTCTCTCTCTCTCGCAGTTTTTCCATTCTTCTCACCTACCGTAATTTTTCGGAGCCGGAAAATGTTACGGGCCTCATGGCCCCGTCGGCTTATCATCATTGTCCTACGGGATTCTCGTGCAGGCCCCGAGCGAACCCGACTCCCATAATCGCCGGGGTCTTATTATTGAGCGTTAAATCTGATTGTCGCCGAGGAGACCCGGTTTCGTTCCAGGGCTTTATGTAAGCGATGCCGAGCGTGTCCTCTGATAGATCGCTATACCTCTGCCCCGGCCACTCAGCCCCCAGCCCCCAGCCCCCACCGGGCTCCGGCGGCCCCCTCCGCCGTTTTATCGCGACGTAGAAGCCGTCGCAGCCGCCGGGCGAATCGCGTTAAATTAATACAACGTCGATTATTTATGTAATTGGCAGGAATGATTTATTCGTGCGTCGCTGCACTTGGCATTTTTCGTAAAAAGTGAAACTCCTTCCTCCTCCTCCCTCTCCCTCTTGCCCGCGCTTCTTCATCTTCTTCTTCTACTTCTTCATCTTCTTCTTCTACTTCTTCATCTTCTTCTTCTTCTTCTTCATCTTCATCTTCTTCTTTTCACAGCGCTCGCTCTCTGTTAGTCTCTCCTCCGGTTCTCCTTCTCGGATCGGGAGAGCCGCGGGAGCAGAATTCACTTTTACTTTCAATTTTTAACTTTTATTTTCAATGCGTCTTAAGATTCTCTCGGAGATACTTTAAACTTTAAAGTGGATAAAGGAAAAAAAGAAAGGGGGGAAAAAGAAGGAAGGGGGATGGGGCCCCGCGTGAGATTGAGTGAGCGAGAGTGACTGAGAGTGACTGAGAGAGAGAGAGAGAGAGAGTGAGAGAGAGAGAGAGAGGGGAGGGAGAGGGAGGGAGGGATGAGAGAGAGAGAAAAAGTGGCTGGCGAGGCCGTCAAGTGGGGAAAAATGTTGATTTAAAATTATCGGCAAAATAAACTAGAAGGAAAGAATGTACATAATAAAGTAATCCTCGCCGGACGTTTATGACTGGGAGTTTTGGATAACCGGGGGCGAGGAAAAAAGGTCTGCGTAAATTAGCGATCGCCGATAGAGGAAAAGCCGAGGTTGGCTGGTTGGCTCGCTGCTGGCTTCTCCTCTATAGGAGGGAGGACTTATCCGAGGGCTTTTAGGCCCTTTAGCGATTATCCTTAGCAGGCTCTGGGATTCCGTAGCGGATCGAGGCGAATTCTCTCCCCCCCCCACCCACCCTACTCGCCCCCGTACCCGCCCCCCCATCCGCCATCCGCCATCCGCAATCGACCATCGACGGCTATAGCGCGCGTTTGGGAAATATGTCGTGCCGCGCTATAAATCCGAGCGCTCGCACGCCTGGCCATAAATGGTCACTTTTCTATCCGCGATCGGGCGACAAGACTTCCCGAGACGACGTCCAAGTAGTAATAAGCGAGCGGGATCTATCTACCCGGAGCGGGCTCCGGGAGTCGGACCTTGGCGCTCGGCACGCTGGCCACGGGAGGTTGGGATGGCTGGAGGTGGTTCGAGGGCTCGGGTGGGTTGGGTGTGGTGGTGTCGGTAGCGGTGGCGGTGGCGGTGGCGGTGGCGGTGGGGGGCGGGGAGGCAAAAGGAATGGCCGGCCGGCCGGCCGAGAGGGTTCGGCGGTCCGGAGTCGCCGTGGCCTGAAATAATTAGCGGCGCGAACGAATTACGACAGCGGCAGGCTCGCTCGGACAAATAATAAGGCTTCGGGAGCCAATGAACGCGGCTCTTCTTCGAAAATTCCCGGCGTATCGCGAAATCTCGGCGTGGCGCGCACTTATGTGTGCCGTGCCGTGCCGTGCCGTGCCGAGTGAAGGGGAGAAATAGAGCAAAGTGAATAAAGGCCACGACGCTCGATGGACGAAGAGGTGGAGGAGGCGAAGGAGGAGGAGGAGGAGGAGGAGGATGATGTGAAGGAGGAGATGGAGGTGGAGGCGGAGGTGGGGAGGTAGGAAAATGCCGCGAAGAAGGTCGTCCGCGAGACTTCCATTCGCCGAGCGGACGATAAGACCGGCTGCGCGGATCCTCGTCGCGACGCTAAATGGATGCGGCGGCGTTCGCGGCCGCAGGAGCCTCGATCCCACAGAGACTGCACGAGAGATTGAGATTGAGATGGAGAGAGAGAGAGAGAGAGAGAGAGAGAGATTACTGTCATTTCGCGGACGGATATCAAGGGACGGGCTCATTGTCTTCAATGATCAATTATAAAGCGCTACTCGACATTTCTCCCGGCGAGCCCTTCGTGATTCACAAGGCTGGAGCCTCCTGGCCTCATCGCCTCGCCTCGCCTCGCCTCACCTCGCCTCGCCTCGCCTCACCTCACCTCGCCGCGCCGCACCGCGCCTCCCCAATAACCCCTCCCGCCGCAGTACGAGGTCCCGCGACAACTGCCGCTATCAACGGACTTGTCGAGAAAGCAGCGGCGCAGCGATACTCTATTAAGCGCGTCATTGCGTTAGGAAAAATAAAGGAAGGCAGGGTTTTTACGGGGTGCTTTATCCTCGCTGGGAATTGTTCCCTTGATTTTCTCAGTGAGCGCGCCGAGCCAACAACAGGCATTCCCACTCGCTTGGCTCGCTTGGCTCGCTTGGCCAGCGCGAGCCGCTCGATCGAGCTTTTATTTGCATTTTTTTGTTTTTGTTTTTTTTTTGTTTTTTTTTGTTTTTTTTTTTTTTTGAGAACCCGCGCTTCCGCCGATCCACGATACACCTTGAGAAGTATGGACGGGGTGGGGGGGAAAGGGCCGAATCCGATCGGTATCCCCTATGCCGACGCCTGCCACCGCCACCTTGGCATTTATTATCAATAGCAACCACGTGCTGCCCCGGCTCATTTCGGTAGACGAGGTAGACGAGGTAGACGGGGTAGACGAGGAAGGGTCCGAGCCGCGGTCCGCGCTACCCTTTCAAGGAAGTAAAGACACTTAAATCTTTATTATTTCCTAGGGAGCGTCGAGCCGATAATAAATCTCCGGGATTATCGCGATCGGCGTAAACATAATTCACGAGTCCTTTTTTCGAATCTAGCGGGGCCGGCCCCGCTCCCCGCTCCCCGCTCTCAATGACCGTTCGGACCAATAGTAGCCGACACATACGTGGATTCCAACGATTTTCCCGCGGGTCGATCAGTTTCGCGTATAGACGCGTATTCTATCAGCGATCGCGATGCTCCCGATCTTATAACTGTTTATTAATATGCCGGAAAAATATGCGCGCGGAGTAATTAGCTGCGGAGAGACTTTAATAAACAGTCCGATGAACCATCCCGGTTCATTGGATATTAGGAATATTGCGCAAACGAGGCCGAGGCCGAGGCCGAGCCCGTTGCCGGTTTCCATTTTTTTTTTTCACCGAGCTCCCGGACTCCCGGACTACAAAGCTCTTCTCCGTCGGTGTTACGCGCATCTCGATAGAAAAAAGTGACGCGTACACGAGTCGTATGTTGCTTCATTAATGAGCCTGGCGGAGCGCCGGCGGCTAGTCGAGTGAGGTTTTTGCCTATTTAAAAATACCCCGGTGTACCCGAGAGACTGGGAAACTCGTCATCGCGAGAGGCTCGGCAACATAATGCGTCAGTCATTCGTATGCGAAAATCCGCAAAGTCGTGACGCCCGTGTTCATCCAGAAATACACAGGCTCGCGGGGATCCCGTACACCCACACTCGCGGCCGACCGCATTCTACCCCCCCTCACCCACCCCAACCCCACCCCACCACCACCAATCTCCGCCCTTACCCCCTACCCCTTCCGTCTATTCCGTTCATTCGCTCGCCCGTGGCCTCCCCCTGCCCCTCCGCCTCCCGCCCCGTATACATGCATACATTTATCGTGTACGAGGGCATACCTATGCCCGCTTACGTTGCCCACCTAACTTATGTATCTCATATGGATCGAATCTTATTAAATTATTACTGTTATCTTTGTATCTGTACGCGTCCTTACGGAAGTAGTGCCCGAGCCTTCAAATGAATTACCGCATTTCTTATAGAGGGAGAGAGAGAGAGAGAGAGAGAGAGAGAGAGAGAGCCTTCCATGCCCAGCCGAGCACGAGACCCTGTTTATGATAAAGAATTCGAAAAATTCCCTTGATTCATAATATTAACTTTTGCGACATGATTCAGGCACAAGTTTTTCAAACAATCTCAACTATTTGGCATTAAACATTATCCGGGCATATTATATAAACAACGCCGTACATTAAGATCTTGTAAAAATAAATTACGGTATATCGAAAGCCATTGTCTAGTCATTCGCGCATTTAAATCTCTCGAGGCAGGTATTTATAAAAATTCTCATACACCGCGCCGGCGATCGAGCTCGATCCCTTTTTAACGACTTGGCCGCGATTTGTCATAAAGAAGTAAGAAAAGGCGCTCCTTATATATTATATATTATATAGTATATATATATATATACACACACAATGCGCAGAGAAAAAAGAAACGCTTTCGACGATGGGAGAGATTGGGTAATTAATGAAATACTTGCATAAATAATGTATTTGAAAAATCATCGAGTAAAATGGGACATTGAATTTTCGAGCTGCTCGCATTTACCGCGAGATCTTAATCATTTCTATTGGCAATGATTGCCCGGGTGATTAATAAAGATATTAAATGCGATTCAATTCATGCCCCGACATTTAATTTTTATCTAATGCACGTAATTGCCCGTCATCGCATCAATATTTAATGTTTTCTGATATAAAAGAGAAAAAGCAGTTATTTCAGCAGGTTGGTGGGGTTCGTATTTTTCCAGCCTCAAGTATTTCATGCGAGCGCACCGTGCAATATATATATATATATATATATGTATATAATGTGCGCGGGCGCGTGCTTATATGTAAAGGAAGGAGTAGTGGAGTAGGTAAAAATAAAAGTTGCAATCATAAGGCATTAAGGATAATTACTAATAACATACCGAAAGCATTAAGGCAGCAAAGAAAAGAAAAGAAAAGAAAAGAAAAGAAAAGAAACGAAAAGCAAGGAAAGGAAAATAAAAGAGAATGAAAGTAAAGTAAAGTAAAGTAAAAAAAACACAAAACAAAACAAAACAAAACAAAACAAAAAAAAAAGACGAAGAAAAGCCGAGAGTTGCGCATCAATTATCGGGAGGAGTAACAAAAGAGGAGAGATTCGATTTAAAAAAGCAATTCTATTGGCGCGTTTGGTAGGGAGACAGTTTAAAACAAATGCGCGAGCTGAGGGGATCGGCGGTAAGCGGGAGGTTAATAACACTATTGAGTATTGTTGTCAAGGTGAGGCGAAATCGATACCCGAGCGAGATTGAACTGCGTTTTGTTTTCGTAAGAGTCACTTTGCTGTTTTCAAAACTTGTAAATGCATATATAAATATCGCATCAACAGCCGATGTAAGTAAGTACATTGGCGAGCAGTGCGCATAAGGAATGAGTAATGGCTCAATGAAACTGCGCGCGGCGGAATTCAAAGCACGGCCTATCCATCCCCCGCCCCGCTCCAACCTCCTACCCTCGCCGCCCTAACCCGCCGCTGCCCCCTCGGCCCGCGCCGAACGGCCTCTTCCTGCTCGTCCTCGCGCGCCTCTTATCCCACACACGTATGCAAAGAAAGGGAGAGGCGGCACCGAGCGTGCGAGCGAGCGAGCGATGCTGCCCGACGGAGAAGATGCCGCCGAGAGTTTTAAGCTTTGTTGGCTTAAGCGCGTACGATAATCGCCCACCGAACCGCTCCCCTCTTGTTTCAAGATCCCGGAATATGCGTGGCGTCATTCACCTTCGGCCACCTGACTTTTGCCTCCACTGATCGGCGACCCGCGCGCCAATACCGCACCGGGGCTCCTTTGTTTTGTCTCCTTGCTCCGCACCTTCGATCATTACCCATGACTGCCGAACTGCCCGGCTAAAGCGATACCTGTAAGAAGGCGCCGCAATTAACGAACCCGCTGTCGGTCCGCAGCCGACCCCCTTATGCTTTTTCGTTTCGTTACTCTCTCTCTCTCTCTCTCTCTCTCTCTCTCTCTCTCTCTCTCTCTACTCTCTCTCTCTCTCTCTCAGTCAGTGAATCTCTATCTCCCAGTCGCTGGGATCGTTTAGCAGAGGTAATTCGTTATTGTTGTCAAAGTAATGAGTTCGTATTTAAGCTTCTGTTGTGGAAAATTTATCTAGTGTAACACGACGGCGTGCGGACGAGTACGAACGACTACGTGGACTCGCGTTACGAAAACGAGTCTCATTAGAATTTCAAAGACGTGACAAACGCTGACGAAAGCTTTCACTTGCCGAGCGTGAATCACGCCTTTTTCTTTTTTCAATATGTCAGCCCGCTCGTGTGGGTATTAAACCCAAGCTACGTACCTACGGCGGATGGGGGGTCGGGGGGGGGGAGTACTCGACAGAGCGAGCGCTGTGGGAAGGAATCTGGTCGTTAGCGAGGGAAATGAGTCGTTCGAGCAGTTATCGGCCTTACGCTCTTGATAAATCGGAGCTCACCTTGGCACTGTTCGAGCTCCCTCCCCGTATTTGCGTATCTGCGCGGATGCGTTGGGTCGGGGTGGGGTGTGGTGGGTCGAGGCAGCTCGGAAAAGCTCCGACGTCGAGCCACTTTTCCAACGTGGCTGAAGAGATTGTTCGCTCGCGTTAGCCGTACGGTTTATGGCACCGACGCCAAGAGCACGTACGGTAAAAAGCGATGTAGCGCATTGTAAGCACGCATTTTCGACAAATACAAGAGAGTACCGTGCGCTGGGGGCACGGGCTGAAAAATAATCAGACCCGACCGTGGCAATAGCTGCACGATTTACCACACGTCACGAGAATCGAATACAATTTGCCGAGTAGAAAACAATGCCACAAAAATCCATCACCCGCCAATGCTCCAATGCATGTGCTTAAAGTATAAGTATGCGAGGCGCGCGCGCGCGCGCGCGCCTCGAATGCGCTCCGGCCGATATGCCGCTGCTGCCGCCGCCGCTGCTACCATAATAAAAGATTGTAGCGGTGGCGATGGTGGGTCTCGAGAAGGGTGAGGAGTAAATGGAGAGACGAGGAGGAGGACGAGGAGGAGGATGATGATGAGGAGGAGGGGGATGAATAAAGCAATGAAAGAGCTTTGGCATTTTTAGAATTCCTCGGGTACGGAGGCGGGGGTTATCAAAAACTGGTCGGTGAAACGGATGGAGGAGTCTCGGGACCGCGTCCGGAAAAGGACAATCGAATCCGGGTAACTCGCCGGAGCTTCACCGATGATTCGATTGATCGGCCGCGCTCGCGAGCACGGGTAATTAGAGGTAATGTTCGGCCTCCCGCGATCTCGTACGAGGCGGCTCTCCTCTGATCGGTGCCCGGATCTGCCGGATACGCTCAAGGACGCTCGCGGATAATAAGACACGGCGGGACGGGGGGAGGGCTCGCGGACGATTCGTCATCGGGACTTCCTCTCGCGGAGGCCAACGCACCTCGGATTCCATGCCAATTGTTCTCGAGAGCGGAATGCCGAGGATGATCGAGCGGCTGTCGGAGGCGGCGCGAGCCGAAGCGCCGCTCGGTACGTCGTTTTACGTCGGTCGGTATACCTCCCCCACCCCCTACCGCCCCCTCACTCCCTCGCCAACCTCCCCATACTCCGTTCCGCGCGACGATACTCAACGCGCGACACCCTCCTCCTCCTCCTCCTCCTCCTCTACTCCCCCGCATCACGCGAATCCTTTATGCGACCTAGAGCGTCGAAATCGAGTCGCGACCTTTTGCTTCCTCCTAGTCGACCGTTAAAGGACGAATCCCCCGTATAACGACGTTACGCCTCGCATTATGAACCGGCTCGACTTTTCCTTCCTTATTGCCTCGTTCGGCGCAGTCCTCCTCTTAAGGCGAGTCGATAATCGCTCGACGAAACGAGCCTTCTCCTCCCCATCCCCCTTTCGTGTAACCCCCCCCGCCCCCACCCCCCACCTCCCAATACCCCCGCCAATAACTCCCTCCTCCACAAAGCCATTCGTCCGGCCGGTATTTCTAGTAATCCTTTCAATGAGGGATGGGGGAGGGGGAGGGGGAGCTGTGCCGTTAGCTCCCTCAATTCGGCCTGCAAATCTATTAAGCTGATCTGGTTCCTACGAGTAAAGACAAGAGTCGGCATTTAGAATCGGGCTCTGGCGAAAGAAATAACAAATATATATAAAAGGAAATAAAAAAAAAAAAAAAAAAGAAAAGGCAAGGAGGAGGAGGAGGAAGCAAGAACAAAAAAAAAACAAAATATAAAAAACGTTGTAGACAAAAGGCATGTCTTCTGCCCCGACTGACCCCGCCTCCGTCCCCGCTGCCCTCGCCCAGACCCGATTAACAATCAGAAATATTAAATGTGCCCATGTGACCCCGTAGCGATGGAGAGAGCATTGACCCGAACTGTTTTCAGGGAGCAGGAGACGTCGTGTCATGCGGCTGGAGCAACGACTGAGACGGAGATAAAGGCCGAGAGAGGAGCGGAGAGAGGAGCCGAACCGAGGAAGGTGCGTACCAGCGGGAGTCGCGGAGTCTCCTTTTTCACCGGGCGGGCCATTATTACGCAAAATCGGCGGCTCTTCCGCGAAATTTCCGAGCCTCCCGGTGATTAATGGTTAACGCGGAGCACCGACCTCCCTACGTCCCTACTATCTGTCGGTCCCTCCCTCCCTCCCGCGAGCTTATTGCATCCCACCGATTTCCTTCCGACTGCCGGGGATCGGCCACGTCGAGTAATTCGTTATTTATGCCCTCGTTACCGACAATGCCTTGCGACACTCGAGGCGACCGACCCCTCCCCTAGCCCCCCCCACCCACCGAACCTCCTCCCTCGACGACGCCGGTTTTTTGCTTGACATCGAGCCGAGAGTCGCGCGAGCAGCTCCTTACGATTGCGTCATTATATTATGCGCGCGCGGGCATTAAAATAGCCAAGTGTATTTTCTTTTGAAATAATATACGATTACAGCGTCGCACTAGATAAATTTTACCCAAGTATATCGAGCCTCGTTTACGACTCGGCTCTCGCAGAGTATATATTTTTTTGTTTGTTTATTTTTTTCTTTTCTTTTCTTTTCTCTCTTCTGTGTGCATATATATATATATATATATATGTTTACGTACCCCGACTACGATTACTCTATATCTAATTTACAATTCAAATGGCTTTATTACGAAACCTGGCGTCCTATTGCACGTGAACTGGAGCAAAGTAGCCTCGCTAAAGATAAAAAGACCAACGCCCTCCACTCGACATTCCATCTAATTAATTCAAATAATTTGCTTCGGCGTTACGGCGACGCTGAACAACAATCTCTCGGCCGATACGCGATCGACGTCCGCTGAAACGTAGCTGTCGTGTTAAGGAGGCTGCGCGCGCGCGTGGGGTCGTGGCGAGGGGCGGGGGGTGACGAGCCGCGAGGATTAGCGATAACCGCTAACGTACGGGATGATGTCCACCGCGTAATCTCGTAAGATCTTGGCTCGGTGCGTCGACTCGACTCCTGCCGAATCCGATTCCCGGTCTAAAGTACCCCTTTACTCCCCCAGTCCCCTATTAAGCCCCCTCTTAAGCCCCCTCTTAAGCCACCGCCATCGCCGCCGCCGCCCTAATTAAATCCCGTGATTTTTTTTTTAACCTCCTTGTCACGCGTTACATTGATAATTAGCCGGGATTAGAGACACGTCCGATGACTTTTTGCCCTGTCCGGTTTCATTAGCCTGAAAGTGCATATTTTATTTTGGCTCCGGGGACCGAGGGAGCCCCTAATTATTACTAATTATATACTCGGGAATGCAGTAATGTCACATTATTGACACTAAATTTATAATATCGAGCCTCGGCGGGAATAAACTCAACGGCGGCCGTTACTTTTTATTCGACGCTCGAGTCACCCACTCTGGAAATATTTACTCATTAGCCACTCCAGTCTACATATAATTTCAGCCTAAGTGGAAAATTACTAAGCAACATTATTATTTAAAATATACATGCCGTAAATTTTTCCTTTTTCCGCGTCTACACTTAGCCGCGGATATATGATCTCGCGCGCGTATAAGTATACGCGTATGCATACAGGGAATACGTGTACAGTATGTACATCTGTAGGAGGTGCATTGGTAATAATAAAGATGAGGAATAGAATGGACCGCGCGCTTTAAAAGTTTTTAAAATTCATAAAACAGGAGTTTTAAAAGCCACGGAGCTCTTTCGTTTTATAGTATAAAGTTATAAAAAAGCGTCTTGTAAAGGACGTTGAAAAAGTCTGGTCAATCGGTCGAGCGGTATGAGTAAGTAGCGGTAGCCCGTCGGAGGGCACTCGTTCCGTCTCTCTCTCCGTCTCTCTCCGTCTAGCCTTCTAATTCGTTGGGTTACCTCCGAGACCGCCTTAGCGCTATCATTAATTCAATCGGCGTGTCGCCAGTCACGAAACACATTCGGCCGTCCGACGGCTTCATCAGCTCGGTCAATCAAACGTATAATCATATCCGAATGTAAATGAATGGGACGCTCGGGCGAGCGGTTTGGGCTGGGGGAGAAGGGGAGGGGTGGGGGTGGAGAGCTCGGAGGATACGGGACAAACAGGAGCGAAACAGAAAACGTCCGTGGCCGCAAATCGGCCGAAAAACGTATTAATAACAGTTTATCGGCACGTCCCTGGCTACGCTCGAACAATATAATCGGGCGCGCGTGCGCTAATGCGCGACCCTCCGGATCTCTTCCCCCCACCCCCACCCCCTCAAGCACCCGAGCCAGTCGACTACTCGCAGACCGATAATTAAGCCGGGGCACGCAGAGGCGCGGCTCTCCCTTTCAACGACCCCGAGGGGCCATTGCCGGTGAAGAAAGTGCTCGCTCGGGCACATGCGAGCGCAGGAGCGTGTCCAGGGTAAGAAGATGTTCGAGGCTGGCGGGTGAGGTTCTCAGCCCCAGGAGTCGGATGAATACGTCGGCCTCGCACCCTCAAAGTGCCTCGTAGGGCCTCGTAGTGCCTCGTAGTGCCTCGTACCGGCAATTATCATCCTCCCGGATCTCGGAAGCCGGGCTCGCGGCGTTTCTGTAGCCAGGAACGGGAGTCCGAGGAGGTATCCGCTGATTGATTATTAGCCGGGGATCGGCATTCCGCGCAGATATCGCGGCCCCTGCGATAGTTGGCCGGCTTCCTTGAAATTCCATGAGAGAAACAAAGGCCGAGATCCCCGGAGGTATGCGACTCGGGGGCTGTATTATTGTATCTGGCTTGCTGGCTGCCCGCTCGCCCCCTCGAGCTGGTGGTACCGATGGCTGACGGGAGTGACGATCGACGTAGAGGGCCCCCCCGGCCCCTCCTCCTCCCGATCCGGGTGAACCGCTCGCTTTTGCCCCCGGGCGGGATTTCGCGACGTACCCGCTCGGCGGTCCCTAAGACGGGAGCCGGCCGCTTACGTGAGCCTCCCTGGCTCCCCCCCCCAACCGACGCCGCCACCCTTATGCGACGCTCGGAACGAGTTTGCGATAAAATCCCCGGCGTTAGCGCGCGAGCGCGTTATAAATTAAGTTATTCGGAGACAGATAAAAATTAGATGGAAAAATTAATGAACGGCGAGTGCGCGTTCCTGCCAAAGACGCCCACACTCCTTGACACCGGAATAGCGAATAACCGGTTGGGTATTATTCGAGCGGTCTCTCGCCTAGACGGCCGAACCGTTTTCCGTCGCCGCCGCCGCCGCAACCGCCGCCACCGCCGTCGCTTATCCGCGGAAAAAAAGAGGGGAAAATTGCCCTTACTCCGGAGAGACGACTTTGTCGACCGACACCTTCGGGACTCGTGTAGAGCTGGTGAACGCCGGCCCTACATCTTTATTCCGGCCTCGATCAGTCCTGGCTCTTTCGGACTTTTCTTTATTTTACGTGACCGACGATTCTAAAGGCTTGTACATTGGGGAAGGAGATCCTTAAGGAGCGGCTACTGCGACCCTTAACTGCCCGACTTTGGTGGCAATAAATTTAAGCTTCGCAATACGTTCTCTTGCCAAATCATTGTGTGTAAAGCATTTGGAGCTAACGAATGGTAAGATAGGGACGGTGCGGGGGGAAGAGGTGAGATAGATAGAGAGAGAGAGAGAGTAGTCACATCGATTCTTAAATCGCTAATTCCTAGTTCCTCGATAATGGCAGTTTGAAAAAGAGCTTAGATTCATGAGATCCTGTAATAATAGTAGGGTATATCCGGCCTCGTACCCACTACTGGCTGTTAATCCAATAATTCAGGGATCATTAAAGGATCCGTAATAGCCTTCATTATCAATTAATGCCCCCCTTGATCATTCATAACTCGGCTGGAGCGGCGCTGGCTCGGCCGTAAAGAAAATAACCGTTTGAGGATGGAGGCCCGGTGCATAACTAACCCGGGAGACGGAGCCACGTCATCTCGTAAAGCTCCCCGTATTTTCCGTCCTCGGTGATCCTCGGCTAATTTTCAATAAACCCACGCGCGCGCGCGCGGCAGCACTTATCCAGCGGGCAAATAAAACAAAAAAAAAAAAAAAAAAGAAAAAAGAAAAGGATCGGCCTCCAGCTGCAGAGCCAGCCACGAGCTCGGTGCAATAAAGCACCTTGGCTACGGAATACTCGGAAGAGCCGAACGGGGAAAGCTAAAACGAAGGTTAGGGCCGAGATAAAATAAGGTTAGGCGGAAAGTGGGAGGGGCCGGGAGAGTGGTGAGGGGGTGGGGGAGAGAGAGGTCCGAGAATTCGCTCTAGAAATCCGGGATAGAGATCGCGCCGGTGTCGGCCGGCTTCGATAACGATCCATGATACTACTAGCCGTGGACGTAGAGGGGGGGGGGCGACGCGCTGCGACGTGAACCGTTTAAAAGTCCGCCCTTCCACCTCTCCCCGCCCCCTCGTCCCTACATTAATCCTTCTCTACCATTTTCACCCCACCCCTCGTGCCCTTTCACCGCGAGTCGTCGTCGTCGTCGTCGTCGTCGTCGTCGTCGTCGGCCACTGCACCGCCACCGCCGCTCATTGTCTCGCCGCCGCCGCCGTCGCCGCCGCCCGTAAATACGCTCGGGGAGCTCTTATAATGGGCGCGCGATCGTTCGCGGCCCATTACCGCCGTCTTATAAAGAAAACGGCCTTGCGGCCGAGTCCCTTTTCTCGCCGGGGCCGCGATAATGCCGGGGGAAGGTCGCCCCGGTAGAGAGCAGCCACTCCAAGCCCTTCTTCGTGCGCTCGTTAGGCCGCGTATTTCCCTTTGATCGCGCCGATTCCAGGGGCGACAGTCTCCCCCCACCCTCCACCCCCTTGCTCTCCCTCTCTCTCTCTCTCTCTCTCTCTCTCTCTCTCTTCTCTTTCTGTGTCTATTTGCTTTTGGAATAATGAATTGGCCGCTTCGAGGAAAAATTTTACATGGGACGCGATTGTGCTGTTAAGGAGACCCGTCCTATAACCCTCGTCCCCTAACAAATTATTTTTAATTGACAATAAAGCCCCGCTTGACCCTGCGGTTGCTCCTCCTTCTGTTGCTCCTGCTCCTGCTTCATACTTTTCTCTCTCACCCTCTCACCCTCTCTCTCTCTCTCTCTCTCTCTCTCTCTCTATCTATCTATCTATCTATCCGTGTATCTATCTATCTATATCGTGCTGCGCGAGCCTCGGCCCACTCGACACTTCTTTATTTCCGTCCTCGCTCCTCTGCCCCATTCTCGCTTTTATTTATTTTTCTTTCATTTCATTCCTTTACTTCGTTTATTTAGTTTACCTCAGCCCTCGGACGGTTTCGTTTTAATTATACGTGAGTTCCCCGTGTCACCGATACAAAGAGAGCGAGAGAGAGAGAGAGAGAGAGAGAGAGAGAGAGAGAGAGAGAGAGAGCTTACGGCCAGTGTGAAAGCCGTAGAGAAGTGGTGGAGGGGAGTATTTAGAGTGGCCACTTAATAAGATCCGAGTCAGCGTTAGCTTAAATTAATCACACGACATGGAGACACGAAAAATTAACCTAACTGATGGATCGCTCTATAGGTTGCTGCGGAATCCCTCGCAATAATCGCACTCATTTAAATGCGGAATCGAACATTCTCAAGCCTCGGACGTATCGAGTCTTAATTATCTATCCATAAGCTGAACGACTCCCGGCTTAAACATATACATTTTTATGTAACTGTAATAGCAAAGTACTCGTTTAACTCAAGGCATTTACTGTTACCGAAGCATTTGGAGTCAAAGATTTGACTCGTTTAAAGGGCACTCGTTAAAGGCGACGCTCGCTTACGAGTCCGAATAAGAGCGAACCCAGAGGAGTTCCCGTTCCGTAAGAACAACGCCGCGATTTATGCGCCAGTACACGCGAGGATCGAGGGAAAGACACGGGCTCGCACTTTCTAACGTTCGTTACGTTATAGTAAAAGTACCTACGTTTCGCCAGATTTATTTATTGGTTGGAGATACGCGGGACGACGCATGCGTAGAAACATAGCCAGCGAAGGTGGGGACGGCACCGACTGGACTCGAAGCGACCAAGTAGGTGGAGGTGGAGGAGGAGTAGGAGTAGGAGTAGGAGGAGGAGGAGGAGGAGGAGGAGGAGGAGACGGGCATGTGAGACTGCATGCGTGCGAACGCGCGCGCGTGCCGTGGAACGCGATAACCGACGAGAGTGAAAGTCGAGCACGAGCTGGAATTCCAGCCGACGCACACGTCGCTCGCCCGTTGGCATTGAGGTGTCGCTATCTATATTGGCTCGCAGCGCGCCCACTTGTCTCCTCGACCACTTTTTTCCCTTTCTTTTCCCTTCCCGACGGCAGCCTCGCTCCCCTCCCACACTAGCCCAGACCCTAACCCCTCCTCACCTTCCGTCGCGCACCTTTTTTCTTTCATCCGACCGTCCCGAGCTCCCAGCTACCCACACCCACTACTCCTACTACTACTACTACCACCACCGCTACCGCTACTACTACTACTACTACTACCACCACCGCTACCGCTACCGCTACTACTACTACTACTGCTACTCGCGCACCTACACGGGCATTGTCATGTACGTGTTTCGCGTAGTAGCGAGACGGTGGCGGCGAGGGGGTGGGGGTGGGGGTAGGTAGGTAGGGGGCTACCATATGCGGAACTCTCGGCGGTACCCTTTGCTCTCGTTCACCTTGCAGTTGGAGCTGGAGGAGGAAGCGACCCCCTCGCGAGGCCCAGCCACAGCGACGCCCACTCGAAATCGCGAGCCGACGTTACGAGTCTCTCGGTGCTTCCACGAGGTCTCCTACCCCCCCCCCCCTCCCCGGGGTAAGTCCTAATGCCCGGTCGGCCATCAGCCTCGAGTGGCGAGATCTTATCGGCCTTAGCGGGCCCCGGCTGTCGGTGCTCTGGCCTGACATTTCCCCGTACGCCTCCTCCTACTCGCCCCCTATCCCGCTCGCGGTCTCGGCCCACGTGACTTTTATCGGAGCCGTGAGCGACGAGGACCGGAGCTACGATATTCCCTGCCAGGTCTCTGTCTCTGTCTCTCTCTCTCTCTCTCTCTCTCTCTCTCTCTCGCTCTGTCTGGCAACCCTCTGCCGCTCTGTGTCTCTTTCTGTGTGTGTTATTGGGTAAAGCCGAGCGCGATATTGCGGAATGCCATGGGCCGCGTAAAGTCGACCTTTTTTCCGCTCTGGTATCCCCCCTTACCCCTCCTCCCTTCCCCCTCCCTCCCCACACACACGCCCACGCCTCCGCAGCCACGGAGTCGGTCTACGGAGTCGGCGGTGCGATGCCTTGGCGCGTGATTTAATTTGTGATTCAAGAACCTTTCTAATGTGATAAAAGCCTTAGATAAATATATATTGCCGTTGGATACAACAGCCTTTGGATTATAACGGTCCGTCAGATTCAATCAGGCCGCATTTATTAAATCTGTATCAATAAATTGCGTTTATTCCGAATGCCGAATCTCATTCCCGGCCTCTCCCCTCATTATTGTTGTTCTTGTTGTTGTCGTCGTTGTTGTTCTTGTCGTTGTCGTCGTTGTTGTTGTTATTATTAATCATCGATCGGGCTACCCATGACTCCTTGCCACCTTCCTGTCCCCAATAACCCCAATAAGCCCAATAACCCCAATAACCCCGTCCGATATACTTTAATTATTTATTCGCGCTCGCTGATTTACCGTAATTGTTGTTGTGGGTAGGACGGGTACTCGAAAATCGCTCCTTGCAAGTATTGCCAACTCCTGGCTTTCGAAGTGAGCGTTACGCTACCGCATCCTCGACTCTCCGGCGCGAGCGGCAATCAAGGTTAATAAAATTTACACGAGTATGTACGTGAAGGGCTGCAGAGGCTGGGACCGCGCAACTAGTTTGCCATTGCGCATTTCCCCGCGCGGCTCCGCTCATTGGCGAGGTAAGGCGAGGTGAGGCGAGGCGATCGATCGATCTATCGAACGATCGAGAGAGATAGAGAGAGAGAGAGAGAGAGAGAGAGAGAGAGAGAGAGAGAGAGAGAGAGAGAGAGAGAGAGAGCCTTTCCGCGCTACAAATTAAGCAGCTCGGCGAGAAAAAACAAGAGGCAAAAGTATCGATCGTATTAACGGAGAACTATTAATATCGGCGAGTGCTGCTGCCCGCTTAAAATTACCTCCCATTGATTACAAGCAATGGTACCGCCGGGGCGATGATAAAACTATATTATTAGGAATAATGAAAAATCGGCGGATAAACAAACCGTTTAGCAATCTTGGCGATAAGCTCGGAGGCTGAAAGTTTCTCGACCGATTAGCCGGCGATCTCGGGCTTAATTGTAGAAGGAAGACGATCGGCATAAATCACTCTTATCAGTGGCCGGCCGTATGATTTCGTGCGAAGGCAACATTAGCGTAACCTGCACCGTCGGCATAGGGGCCTGCCTCGGCAGCCGGCCTAATGTCCGATTGCCGGCCATTACCGAGCCCCGGCATAACTTAATAATCCCACCGACGACGACGTGGCCGCGGCTCCACCACCAACGCCACCGCCACCGCCACCACCACAACCACCACTACCACCGCTACCGCTACCTCTTATCCGCTTTGTCCGCTTTATATCGGCAAGCCGAGCGAATATTGACAGTTGGATGGGCTTGGGTTTGGCTTCCTTTTTGCAGATGACGCGTTCGGTCGTCTCGATGGCAGTGTGGCTCGTCTGGCTGGTGGCCGGCGTCCTGGCCAACCACGGCGACGTCGGCGGCAACAATGTCGAGGACGCGCCGAGCCGGGAGCACGGCAACAGCATCGAGGTCGACAAGATCGGCCTGCCGATCTACACGACCCTCAACGGCTCCGTGACCAACCTCAACGAAATACTGCCGAGCATACACCTCAACCGCACCAGGGCCTTCCTCAACTGCTCCCAGGGCAGTATGCAGGTCGAGCTCATGTTCCAGGAGCCCTTCTACGGTCTGGCTTACGCGGACTTTGACAGGAACAGCGCCTGCATGACCAAGGGCCGGGGATTCGATACCGCGAGGATCGAGCTTCCCCTCAAAGGTACTTCCCTCACCACCCTCCGCACTATTAGGCTATTTTTAACTCTTCTTCGATCTCCTCTCCCACTCCCCCCGCCCGCCCGCCTCTGCCATGTTTTACATATTAAATATATCAGATTTGCGCGCTCGAGGCGGTCATTAAAGTCGTATTGAAGGCTTAATCGATCGGCGAGCTATGCAAATATTAATCAGGAGCCTGCTAAATTTCAATGGCTGATTTTACCCTCTCCCCTCAACCCTCGCCCTTCGTCCGTGGGAGCGAGCGGTGCAACGCGGATATTTATTTTTTTTCTTTTTAGAGACGATTGCTCTTAATCCTAATATGATTTCGAGCCGCGCTCTTCGCGATCATAATAACGACGACGACCACGACCACGACGACGACCACGACCACGACGACGACCACGACCACGACGACGACGACAACAACGACGACGACGAGGATAATAATAATAATAATAACGGGGTGCACTAGCGCGTCTCTCGGAGCAGATCATAACCTCTCCTCTTTTTCTCCCCCCTCGAATCACAGGACGATCAGTTTTATTTGCATATGACTTTTTACTCGGGTAATTTCAATAAAAACGTTGTTAGCCTTACGCAGAGGCCATAGCCATAATGGCTCGAGGCTCGCGCCATATAATTTCCAGGCTAGATATATTTGATAAGTCTTTGTCAATATTTTTTTCTATCCTCCCTCCTCTTATTGTCCGTTTCTTGTTATCCGAGGGATTGACAAAAAAAAAAAAAAAAAAAAATCATCATGCCTGCATAATTTATATTTTATGATGTACAGGTTGCGGTACCGTCCAAGACCCGCCACGAGTCTTTACCAACAATATCGTGGTGCGCTTCCATCCAGGTCTCGAGATGGATGGCGATGAAGTTATAACTATAGTATGCCGATATCCTCCAGCGAGAGCGGAAAAACCGGGTCCCCTGCTTGCCCACAGAGAGTCGCCGTGAGTAATGCCACAACCACTACCACCATCGCCACCACCACCACCACCACCACTACCACCGCCGTCACGCATTCCTCTCCCTGAATTTTCGAGATTATTGAAAAATTATCTCTCGCGCCCATTAGCCAGTCAGCGGATTATTTATCCATCGGAGCCCGATATAAACATATATATATATATGTACCATCCTGTAGCGATCCGATGGATCGCTGGTCGTTCCCTACCAGAGATCCATTCCTTTCGTATAAATAGCACAATTTCTCTTTCCAGCGCAGGCACCTGCACACGCACGCGTCCCCTCGTACCTGTACGTACATACATGCGCGTATACATAGATAAATGTGTTCACTGATAATATCGATATTAAAGAGCAAAGGAGGAGGTAATTCATAGCTTTTCATAACCCTAAAGGACCATTAACGTAGAGAATTCCAATCTAATTGTTAAACTAACCGGCGATCGCATGCCAAGAAATTTCATGGCTAATAAGGCCATAAAGTAACTTAAAATACTAAATAAAAGCAAAACAATGAAAAAGTCGTGTATGTTTAACGAGTGCCATTAATCCGGCACGCGGCGCTCGATAATTATTAATGCTGGGAAATTAACGCAAATGGCCGATCGAACAATTGCCTGCCTGACTGCCAGGCGGCCGATATTATTATTATTTTTGTTGTTGTTGTTCTTACTATTACTTCTTATTACCGTTGTTATTAATATGATTATCAATATTAATATTATCATTATTATGATTATAATTATTAATATTAATATTATTATTATTAATGTTATTATTATTAATGTTATTGTTATCATTATTACTATTATTGCTGTTGTTGTGTGCGTGAAAGAGAAAAGTGCGTAAAAGCGCTGAAAGCTAGCTGATAGATAGGGGGCTATGTCGGCTGATGGTCCGCCAGGAGGGGGTCGGGCGCGAGGGCGAGGGCGAGGGGGGAGGGGGAGGGAGACGAAGGAAGATAAATGAAGGACTTGTGATTCGCAGGCCACCGGCGGCGCCGATCCTTAGCGGCTTCCACATTCTCCTCATGATATGCACGCTCCTCTTCCTGGCGCTGCTGCTCCTCGGACTCGGATGCTCCTACATGTGCTTGAAGCGGAGGCCCGTCCCGGTCGTCCATCACCAGCAGTTCGCCGGCTCCGAGATCACCAAGGTCTCCGGCTCGTCGGCCCTCAGTCGCATATCCATGTTCGACGACTTCAAGATACCGAGGATCATCGGGACCCAGCAGGCCTACGGCAGCGAGGCCCACCTCGTCATCGAGCACTCGGACACCTTGCCGAGCGACTATCCCAGCGAAAGTCACTCCGAGGTACGTCTTCGGGGCCTTGCCTTTATATACTCCCTCGCCCTTCGCCCCGGCCATTACCGGACCGCCGCTCTCATCCCATTCCATACTAATTACCAGTCCGCCATTAATATGATAATAACGTAAGCTCGAGCGGCAGCTCGTTCCAGCCGGAACCGCTACACAACTCCACGTCCCCTCCTCCACTCCTTTACAAGTGCATTATTATATGCATGAAGTCCGTAATCGACTAGATATTAAGTACCTTTTGGCTTTTACGGTCGTCGTCTCACCCCCCTCCCCTTCGCCCCAAAACCTCCCCCTCCAAAACCTCCTCCCCGCCGCTCGCAACCGTTTTCCACGGTCCTTAAAGAGGTGGCAGCTGTCCTCCTTTACTCCCATCCCGCCCGTCTTCGTCCCTCCCCGCGTCAGTTGCATTCGATCAGTTCAGGCTGCGGACCAAACGGCCGCGCGACTAGCTGGCATCTTTATTTTAAAATCTGCCGTTGGTTGGCCAACAGGTGGACGAGGAGCGATCGCTGCCAGTTTCGTCGGCCGGCTCCTACGAGACCAAGGCCTTCATTCACCAGCAGGCGGAGCAGCGCGCCTCGAGCTCCCTCTACTCGGAGACGATCAATGAGGTAGAAAGCACAGCGGTAACAGCCTCCCGCATGACCCAGTCCCGACATCCAGTCTGCCCCGTTTCGGCCCTGGAGCCGAAATTCGATGTACAGATGCGGGTTAAGCGCGCCCCGGCACCCCCGAGTCCGATGCCTTCCGAGTCCGACGCCAGTCTAGCTCTGGAGCGCAATTTAACAACGATACTCGAGCGCGAGGAGTCGACGAGGACGGTCGAGAGTCCGGAGCCGCGTCTAACAACATTCGCTTACGTGCCCGAGCTTCATTCCCCGCCTAATACCTCCCGGCAACAGACGCCACCGGTTTACTCTAGAATTCTGCGCAAACAGGCCGACCGCGAGACCGCGGCGGAGACCCACGCCCCGTCCGCCCACCGGCCCCGGTCCCTGGCCTCCCTCAACACCGAAATGACCGAGACGAGGTCGCTCACCGAGGTCACCGACGCCACCCACGCCAAATACCGGGTGGCCAGCATGCTGGCGCCGTCGAACTCGGCGCACTCGGGCATTAGTCACGTTACCGAGGAGTACCGGGAGCACACGAGGGAGGAGGTCGAGCCCCTCGTCGAGCCGATCGTCGCTACGAGGCGCCCGGAGATCACGACCCACGAGGTCGACGACGTCTTCCTGCGCACGGTCACCGAGAAGAAGACCATCGAGGACATCGAGCGCCACAGGCGCCAGGTGACCGAGTACCACGCGAGGCAGCAGCCGCCCCTGCCCGACCCCAAGTGGGACGTCACCATCAGGAACTATCCCATGCACGAGCTGCCGCCCCCGCCGCCCGAGTGGGAGAACTTCTCGGACGTGAGCTCGGCCTCGAATCTCACCATCACCAACGAGCCCATCTCATCCAGGATCAGGGACGTGCCCATCGACGTCCACATACAGCCGACGTACACGGTGCGCGCGGACCTGCCGCGGTCGTCGCCCCACGGCCTCGCGCACAACGGCGACGACCACGACGCCCACGACGACGACGACGACGACGACGACGACGACGACGACGACGTCCGCGACGACGTACGCGAGGAAACGGAGCGCGGGTCCAGCAGCTGGTACAACCTCGAGCGCGTCCTCGAGCCCCAGTACGCGGCCGAGTTCACGGAGGACGAGCGGAAAAAGTGGCGGGAGATCGTGACGACCGAGAGTACGCTCAAGACCCTCCTCACGGAGGCGATCGTCAAGGAGGACTACGAGCTCATTAGGAAGGACGCGAGGTACGTTAGCCTGTTCCCGCCGGCCAAGTGGGACGTCATCATTCGCATAGTGAGCCCGGCCAGCGGCGGGCCCAACTCCACCTCCTCCCACGGGAAGAGCGGTCAGCGTTACAAGCGCGGCAAGTCGACCGAGTGGGACAACAGGTCGAGGCGATCCTCTCTACCGACGCTCTACGAATACGAGAGCGACGGGGGCAGCTCGGCGAGGACCTTCGGCCAGGATCATCTGAGAGGCTCGTCCGGGCCCGGGGTCAACGGCATCAGAATTAGGTAATTATCGTCGCATTACGCGTCCGAGGCCACTCACACATTCCTAACGGCCGCGCATCCTTAATTAATGCGAAAAAAAAAAAAAATAAATAAATAAATAAATAAAAGTCACCTCGAGTCGAGTAAGCCTTGATTAGTAAAGGCGGCTAATAATACCTGGACCGAGGCGCGACGACGCTGTCTCCGAAAGGTTCCTTTTTTCTTCTTCTTCTGTTGTTGTTGTTTTTTTTTGCACTCCGCATTCGAATGGTCAAGTTACGAAGGAGATGCTCGCGTTAAGAGAGCCGCCGTAAGATTTGCATTCTTACTCGCTTTCTCGCGCCTTCGCTCCGGCATCGTTATAATCACGTTAATTTATCCTGATTAAAGCTTTATTCCCCGGACTTAAAAGCTTATCTCTGTTACAAGTGCACTGAGATACGACAAGGTAAAAGGCTTTATCAAAAGAAAGCACCTAACGATCCAATAACGCGCTTATTACAACAGCCTTAACAAGCATTAATAAACTATAAATTAACATTACGTTTAAAAAGAAATAGCTCATTACTGTTAATCCGATTAAGCCTGAATAAAACATTAAAAAGTCGCGTCTCGCATGCGCTATAATGCCAAGATAAGCTATGCTTATCTCTATGGCTGAATAACTAAGTAAAGCGAGCTAAGGCTACGGCCCGAGACGTGCATTGGCTATGAATAAAAGAAAATAAAGCAAAGAAGAAAAAGTCTTGGATTGATGTACTGATAGACGTAATGTGTCTGGCCATAGGAAATTAAGCTCGACGACGAGAGGAGGGAGCGAGGCTGACCTGAGGTCCATGTCCGAGATGACGGTCCGGGACTTTGCCCGACTGGACAGGGACGACCAGACGAGTCTGTCGTCGTTCGAGGGCGACTCCCTCGTGCGCTCGCTCAGTCAGCCGAGCCTCGCCCGCTCCGGCTCCGAGTTCACCGAGCACTGGGGAATACCGGCCAGGAACCTGCCCCACTGGGCCATGGAGGACGATCCCTGCAGCTCCGCGGAGACGACGCCCCGGCCGATGAGGAGAGACATCCGCCCGGTATCCTCGTACGAGGAGCTCTCGAGGCAGAGCTCCGGGATGGCCGGGCAGAGCAGCAGCAGTAGCTTCGCCACGAGCTCGCGCTACACCGAGCGGGAGATACGGATGCAGAGCGCAGCTCAGAGTCGGTCCAGCTGGTTCCACGACGACTCCGAGCCCGAGATGCATATCTGAAGCTGCGCCCCGAGCGCCGCCGTCTGTCAGGCGAAGCTGACGACACCCCGACGTGTCACAGCTTCCGTCTCGGCTACCGTCCGTGCTACCGTCCGTGCTACCGTCCGTCGCCGGGATCGACCGGCAATCATGGTAGCTCCCCCCCCCCCAGTGCAGCCGCACACCCAGTCAAATACTGCAGGCGACCGATCGCGCCCTCCATTGATCCCCTCCTATCCCCCAACGCCCCCCCCTCGTATCCATTATCGCTCATTAGCTTTGCGTCGATACGTTCATGCGAATGTGTAAGCCTTTGGCCGGACGTCCACGTGCAGGCTCCCTCGAAGAACAGCCCCGCGCAACCAGGAGTTGCGGCAAAATTTAGTCGGAGCCGATCGTCAACGTTATTTACGGCGACCGACGGCTCCGCGCTGGTTTAACGAGCCGCGGCGCCTCCGACGTTCCACCATTCGACCACGGGATTTATCTCGCGCCAAACCGCAGGGAGGGTGGGAGGTGGAAGGGATGCGCGTGCAGCAGGCCGGCTGGTCAACACCTAACTACCGAAGGCGACCGCTAGGTGGCTACGGCTCGACCGAGCGACCGGGGGTGCGAGCGTAGGAGGGACTACACGTATCCGGAGCTGGTAAACGGAAACCGCGAATGACGACGCTGACTGGACTCGCCTGTGCCACTGCCGTCGCAACGAAGCGCTGCTCGTGCCCCTCGCCCCCTTACAAACTCCTCTTATTCTCTCTAACTGGACCGGAGCCATCCTCCCTCCGGCTGTACCAGGCTCCTCGATTTTCTTTTCTTTTCTTTTCTTTTCTTCCAATTTTGTCATTTTTCTCGAGCGCGTGTCCGCGCCGTTTCTCGTCACTTTACGGAACGTCCTCGAGATGTATAGGAAGGAGAGCCGCGACAGATCCACCTCCCAGCCGTCATCCGTGGCTCACCCCGCGTCCAGTCGCTCCATTACACCGCGTCGCGACTGGCTTTCCCCTACCACCTCACCCCACCTCATCACCTCACCCCCTTCCCCCTTCCCCATGAGGTAGCAGTGGTCGCAGCTCGTGGACGTGTCGAGGGAAAAGTGGTCGGAAGCGGCCGGAGAGACGGCGTCCTAACGCACATGAAATCTGGCTTCCTAACACGGAAAGAGAGAATTGCCCGGTGACCTCGAAGAAGCCCCAATGCGCCGACTGAGCGATAAAGCTCCGCCGCGCTCTTGAATTATTTATCTGACGTAGCGAGCAGATTAATCGGTTCGAGCTCGGCTCACTCACGTCCTCGATTCGATCCTTAATGCCGACTCCTCATATTTTTAGCTCAATTCAATTATATTTATCCGGCACGGAGCTCATATTAAGTACGCAAAACCCGATATGTGCCTACGCCCCCCCCCTGCCACCCCCAATAACCCCTGCCACCGATCCTTCAATAACAATTTAACGATTACCTCTCATCGCTGTATAATAATAACAATGACAACAACGACGACGACGAGGACGACGACGAGGACGACGACGAGGACTACGACGAGGCATATGTACACAAAGTCACCGGGCCAATTACGACGGATCTTTCCAAAATGCATTAGTGATAATAGTTGCATAAGTTTCCAAGAAGGTAAACACAAAATACGGTGCTGGTTCTACGCTTTTCAACCCACATCTTTTAATTCTCTATTATTATCCATACTCCTTGCCACCTTATTTCAGAAGGAATCGTGGCAATCACGCACGCCTATGCTAATACACATGTGCATTAGCGCGCCTGTGCGCCTGTGCGTTCGTGTCTGCGTATGTGGCTCCGTGTGCCTGTGTGTGAGTGAATGAACGCGCGTGCTTGTGCGGCGCCGTGCGCATACGTCTGTGCGTGTCCATAACCGACTAAGGTATGAATGTAACGAAATAATACTGCCCTGACGAGCGTGGATAGATCTTATAGGAAAACGAAGTATTCTGTGTGTAAGACTTTGATACGTACGAGAAAAAGAAATGTAGAAGTAAAGGAACGGAAGCCGCTCGCTTCCTTACTTTACTTCGACTTGTAAAAATATTTTAACGAAAAGAAATAGAATTGTAATTTGAATCTGTATAAACAAAAAAAAAAAAAAAAAAAAACAAAAAACAAAAATACAAAAAAAAAAAAAAATAACAAAATCGTCACAATAGTCAATGACGATGACAGGCTGGTGATCAATGGCTGAAATCGCTGTGCAATATTGAATTTTCCTTTGTAATAATTGACGAGAGAAATACTGGTTATAATGCCGCCCGACTTACATATTTTATTTTATTTTTTTTCTCGGGCATTCAACTCATGCATTTCCCATATGCGTACACGCCTCATTCAAGTACACTGATGGGACAAATAAAAAAGAATAATAATAAAAATAATAACATTAACAACAGAAGTAAAAAAAATTTATAATAATATTAACGATGATAACGGTAACGATAACGATAACGTTAACAATGATTAATAATGATTAATAAGGAATAATAATATTAATAAATAAATAAATAAATAAATAAAATAAATGAATAATAGTATTAGTTATAACAATAATAATAATGATTACAATAATTACAATAATAATTACAAATAATAATTACAATAACTAAAATAATAATAATAATAATAATAATAATAATAATAATAATAATAACAACTATAGTAATAATAATAACAACAACAGCAACAACTAAGATAATGTTGATAATAACGATAATAAAAAAAAGCTTCTCTCTTGCCGGGATAGTTTCTCGCTCCATTCCCCATTGCGCATCTCTAATAATGCATTTTCCTCCCCTGTTTCATTCTTGATTTTTTTTTTGTTATTTTTTTTTTTTTTTTTTTTTTTTTGTACGCGATAGCTTTAGTTGTACTGAGTTCGAAAGGTGCTACTCTGTAAATACTGAGAATGTCGCACGAGTAAGTAACGAGATGAGAAGCGAGCTCTCGAGGCCTTATAGTTTACGATAAATCGAGCGAACGGTGTCCCCGTGCATAATCGGATCAACGCTACTCGAAATACGTGATGATAAAACATTGTAAATCCACTGTATCGAAATTTCATTTGTGAAATAAAATAAATACAATAATGCTTTTAAATCGATCACCCCTCATTTATCCTTATTTTACGCATGCCCTTTATAATAATCGTGATAATAGTGATAATAGTGATAATAGTGATAATAGTAATGATAGTAATGTTGGTAATGTTGGTAATGGTAGTAATGATAGTAGGAGCGGGTGGGGATGGCCCAATAACCTTCTCGCCTGCGGCAAAGTTGCTTAAACTTTTTTCCTCGACGGATAATGATACATCGATCGAAATTGCTCGATAACTAATTATTAGGACGTGAAAGATTTTCCTCGGAATCATTTACGAATACATATAACTTTCGGATGCTTTTAATACTAGAAACTCTGTTGTATAAGAAATATTTCGTGCTCGTAACAGGTATTATCGTCATTACTTTTAGAAACTTTGTTGTAAAAGGCTAAGGAGTGGTTTGGGGTTATTGGGGGGGGGGGCAAGTAAAATTATTGTACCCCAACGGGGCTTAAGCCCCAGAAACTTAACGTTTTTCACGCGCTCAGCTCGAGCGTATTAAAGGAGCAAGAGGCATTCGCATAACTTGAAAGCAAACTTCAAGCTTTGGCTCGAAATTAAACTTTTCCGTTCGGCCGTATCCGTCGATTCGAGGAATGCTCGTTGATATTTTTATTGCGATCTGCCGCGAATTCGGCACGAGGCTAAAGCTCGGCTGAATTTCTATCGGGAAATACAAATAGTCGGCATAACGACGTATTATCAATACGGGATCTATAAATTTAATAACATCTTTCTCTTACCCGTAAATTATAGCGGAAAGGATTTCAGAGCCATTGTTACGAAATAATGAAGACTATGAGAGCGTAATGGATCTTAAATGTTTCGTTGGTAAGAGACCGACTCGGTCAATCGACATCGTCAACATCAACAACAACAACAACAACAACAACAACAATAACGGTAGCATGAAGAATATATATATCGTGGATATTCTTTCGATAAATTGCAAGAAATAACGAAGGACGTGCTCGGAGTTTGTCGTAGCGAAGGAATTCCGATAATAAAGCCCTTATTATTAGAAGATTAATTCGAGGTGATAAATTTTAATGAGAAATTCTTGCCAGACGGACGAATCCCTTTGTTATCACTCCAGAGACAGCATCCGTATGAATAAAGCAAAACAGCGATGCCAGCAATAATACTAATAATAACAATAATAATAACAACAACAACAACAATGATGATGATGATGATGATGATGATGATGATGAGACGACGACGACGACGACGACGACGACGATGATGATAACGTGAGGAGAAACGAAGGATGGCTCGGGTGAAATGAGTCCCAGTTAATCGCGCTCTTTGTATTTTCGCATCCCGAGTTTCGCCATTTCTGGAGGATTTGTAAGGCGCGAGGAGCGCGCAGTCATCGATTTATCGTATTGCGCCTCGCGGGACCGATTACGGCCGACCTTAAAAGCGATGACCGCTCTCGTTACGCAATTCGCTCGAACGGCGGCGTCTCGGCGTGCGAAGTCTTGCCCAACCGCTTCTTGGTTCGGTCCGAGCCCGCAACGATGCAATATGTGGGACGGCGCAGGGAGCGGGGAGGGGGGGAGTGGCGGGAGAGAGAGAGAGAGAGAGAGGGAACTTAACCCACTTCAATGGCCCTTAAGCGCTCGGCTGCGGTGGGGGGCTTCGGCCCCGAGCCTCCCCCCAGGGCGGGGGGAGGGGGGGCTCTCTCTCTCTCGATTTTCGGCCACTCCATCCGCGACCTGAATGATAAATTCTCGATGACCCGGCTCTGGATGCGTCCTGATAATAATTCCGAGGCTTCTTTTCCAAGAGTTTGAAATTATTGGAGCGATCGGCTTGTTGCGTCATCCGGCCGACCGGCCTAATATTACACAAGGTATTTCGCCTCCTCCACCACCTCCTCCACCACCTCCTCCACCACCACCAGCACCTCCTCCACCACCACCTCCACCACCACCTCCTCCTCCTCCACCTCCGCCCTTAAAAACCCAAATTGTATCCCGGATATTTGTTGTCCATGCACGTGCATATTAAATGCGCGCAATTACGTATGCCGCTCAGGATGCATTTTTGCACTATCGATTGCCGCGAGTATTTTTAAATTCTCCATGCGGTCAAAGGCTCGTTAAGGATGTACGGACTCGTGAATCTAAATAACTCGTTTATGTTTTATAAAATTTACACTGTCCTAAGTGAGCTGTTGCTCCGTTGGTGCACGAGGGTGGCCCGACGTGGTATGGGGAGCCTGGGGGAATAGGAGGGGCGGGAGGAAAGGGGAAGAAGAGAATAAGACCAAAGACCGATACTTCGATAGGAGAGTTGAGATTCGCGTAATTGGTGTCGGTGAAGTAGAATTTCAAAGATCCATCATCACTCGAGAGGCTAAATAACGGCCAAACAATAATCTAGTCTTGCTCAATATTCATCGTGAATGCGAATTCGAGGCAACGATTGATTCCCTCCCCCTCCCCACCCCTGAGAATCCTAGCGCTCTATCTGAACAAAAAAAAAAAAAAAAAAAAAAATAAGTACGGGGTAAAGCATGGCTACGCGACCTCGATATCATCAGCTATCGATCTTACGAGAAATCCTCAGTTAAGTATGACAATATGATGGATTTTTTTGCGCGTTTCCGAAGAATAGTAACGTCTGGTTGTAGTGTTGGTAGCAGTAATCCAAGTCGTAGGTCTGCCCCCGCCCCCGCTCGAAGCTACCGCGCGAACGAGGAAATCCCTCGGCCCGAGTCGCGGGGATCCAGTTGATCCAGGTCATCGACCTCGTCGCCGCTGCCGCCGCCGCCACCGCCACCGCCACCGCCACCGATGCTGCTGCTGCTGCTGCTGCTGCTACTGATACCCCTTCCCTACGCCTGATGAACGAGTCCTAAAATGTATATAGAATTGCCCGGAGCTCGCGTTACGTCATGGGGATCAGATACTTTCGAGCAAGTTTTCACCTGTGGACAATGCGTGACTCCCCCCCCCCCGCCACCCTCTGAGCCATTCAATAGCCCGAGGTACTTTGAAGCTCCCGGATTCGCTCATTCGTATCGATACGGATAATGGAGAATACGCGCGACATTAACTTCTACCGATAGACTCCGTCCTTACACCCCCCTCCCCCCGCCGCACCCACCCACTCGCCCATCCACCACCTTCATTATCGTTCTCCCGCAAATTGTCGCCTTCGTAATTATTTTCACAGATATCGTAAAAGAAAAAAAAAGGAGAAGAACCATCCCTCTCTCCCCCCTCCCCATTCCGCTTAAAAGTATCTTTGCTTGTGGAGACGGCGCTCGCGGGTCATGAATCATAAGATCGTACCGAGTCATGAAGCCGCGATGACATGCGATGTTAAAGCAGATTGTTTGGAATCTCATTACCTACCGCCGAGACCAAAGAAATGCCCTCGACATATTGGCTTGTGTAAACAGCTTTTGTATAAGATATGCAATAATTTTTTTAAAATAACCGATCCATATCTCCTGACGCCTCCTCGTACATCAAACTTCAAACATTCCACCCGGAAGTACTTTACTATCCAATACTAAGGTCAAACGTTCCGCTTTTTTCTTTTTCGAGCTACAGTTGACTTGGATTTGTCATTAAACCATGGACTCGTAATGTCCATAATGGCGACGGTCACGAGCTACCAATTAATTACATTAATTAACCGAGAACTTTATAATATTGGCGCTCATTTCCCAATCTCGTGGATTCGTATTCGAGCCCCTACGTACTTTCGAAATCTAGTTTCCCTTTACATTCTATTACTTTTATTTTTCTTCTCTCTTTTTCTTGTAATCTACTCGCCTAAGTTAAAGCCTAACCTTTTGCAAATATAAATTTGAAGCCACTCCGCTGTGAGTAATGCGAGTTTAAGCTTTGTACACCTACGCTAAGATAAAATCTCGCACACAGAGGGCATGGGCGGACACACGTACGGGCACGGACACTGGGAGGCACTCGCAGGTACATGGACGGTAGGTATGGATAGTAATATCTTATGATTTAAAATTGAATGCCAATTCACGTTGTTCTCATGAGAATTACTTCACGTCGAGTGTACACAGAGAAGTTTTGAATAGAATTACGAGCCGAGCTATTTATCCCTTTTACACTTTATTCTTGTTGTTGGATCTCTCTCCCTCTCCACCTCTCTCTCTCTCTCTCTCTCTCTCTTTGTTTTTTTTTTCGTTCGATAAACGTATGGGATAAAATTCACTGCATCGGAGCGCTCGGTTGTTTTTATCTTGCGTGAAACAACTCGATGATGGACATAATTCGCAAGAAAATGGGGAAAACCGAGTTTGACGTAGTTCTCGAAATAAGTGGATATCGTCGTCCGTCTTAGCTTAATGCCCGGGCACTCTAATCTTCTTAATTACACCTGCTTAATTTTCTTTCTCCTTATTAAATATTGCCTGTAGCCTCGTAATGTAATGTAGCGAGGCAGGGTGTGTACGCCTGCCACGGGAGCTCGAAAGTCCACGTTTCCGATGAGCAAATGAATTTAGTAAATGAAAATTTATTATCAATAAAGGCCGACTTTGTTATTTATAATTGAAAAGTACCTTTTCTACCTCATACTGCGCCGCGTCCGTAAAGCAACGAGGATTATTTAATATTAAATGGCCACGCGGGGCCATTGGAACATAAGCTCTTGATGGACATTGGCGAGCGATCGATCAGTTTAAAAAGAATTTAAATCTTCGCAGGTTATTTAAAAGCCACGGACGGGACGAACTTATGCGCGAGGCTCATAAACAGGCGAGGCTGCCGCTCCGTCCACCCGTACTGGATGCTACGGATTGAAAATAAAACGGGATTACGGCGTCGATTGATAACTTTCGCCCGGAATATTAGCTTTGCCCTTTCGTTTGATAAATCGAGTCGCAATAAATGAGTATTATCTCATCAACTTAAGCAGTGGGATCTCCTCTTAAGTTTGTGCAAGTGGAGGGACGACTGTAATCGGATATGGTTCAATGCCATAGAGGAATAATGAAAAAGATGGCGGGGGAGGGGATATTTCACGTCACTCGCAAACCTACAAAGAAGTCTACGTACTTCTCTTTCTTTCAAATCATTGAGATCGCTCGCCGATTAATTTTCCTTTTACTTTTCCGAGTCTTGTATAATAGTCTACGACTCGGTATAATCGCTCGACGCACCCACACCCACGCCCACAGGTACACGCATTCACGGAGCTCGGGCTCGTGCGGGAATTCCTTCTTACGGAAGTGATTTTCACAATCTGCTGAATAATATAGAATCGGACGGACGGGTTATTGCGAATGAACGTTGGCTGCTTTGGATTTAACAAAGTTTCGTCTCGAGCCGAAGCTTCTTAATCCGATATTGCCTTAACCTATAGTTTTTAATTCCTTCTGATTGCTTCATTGGCTACGAATATAAATAGTTTAACTTTCTTAACGGCCTCAAGCGCGACAATGTTCGAGTTTCTTCAATTACGGCCTTGTCGGACATTTATGCGCCCTTTGACACGACGCTGAAAGCCGGATAACGGCTTACATATTTTCCTATTCAAATCACGAGCTGAGAAAATGACGAGTGCAGCAGTAGTGGTAGTAGTAGCGGTAGTAGTAGCAGCAGTCGTAGTAGCAGCAGCAGCAGTAGTAGTACTAGTGGTGGTAGTAGTAGCGGTAGTAGTATGAGCAGCAGTAGCAGTAGTATATAATTTGTAATGTTTATTTTATTTTTTTTTTTGACGGCGTGCCATTAAAATATATAAAACGCGTCGAGGCTTACGTGTAAAATATGAAAAGTATATCAGGTATTTGAGGCGCTTTTTCATACATTTTTGGAATTGCCTTTGTTGCGTTGAAAAAAAAAATCTTTTTTTTTATCTTTAGATCTATGCGATTTATAATATGTATATATATATATAGTCCTCGGGGCAAACGAGTTATTTTGAATTATTTATAAAGAATTGAATTATTGAATCAACCCGCTAATAATAAATACGTGTCTCTCTAATGAATGACATTGTTTCATGATATTATTTTTACCTGAAAATATTTAAAGTCTTTAAAATATCTAAAGTGGCTCCGTTGCTTCAAGGGAAAGATTGTTTAAATATATAAACTTTCAAAGTACAAAAACTTTCGTGCTCGCCGTTAAATTTTTTATCATTTTAGCATAATCTTCAAAACGTTTAATGTATTACTGGATAAGAATTTAACTCCATGCAGTACTTTAAATACTTTTTTGTTTTTTTTTTTGTTTTGTTTTTTTGTTTTTCTGCTCGAGCGTAAGAGTCGTACGTTAATTTATCATAGGGTCATTATTTATTCAATATTTCTAAAAGATTGTTCTTTTAGAAGAGGACTTAGAAGTAAGGCGCCAATAACGTTGAGAAGTTAATTAATGTATACATTTTTCAGAAGGAATGTTCATTATTAGTTTATTTGCCGATATGGAACGGCAAAACATTTATTGACGTATACTCGAACTTGGCCGATACTGCATAGCTTCGAATCTTAATAAAGGAAAGAACTTTGAATTGGAGTTTATTACGTAGCAGATATCGAATTGAAAACGAAACTTCCAAGTTTTAGTCCTTGAATGGGCAATTTAAAAAAATCAGATACCGTGCTACGGTAAAAATCTTAATGACACGTATAATAATACATAATACAATCGAGACAATTGAATAATAGTAAAATTATTTTACGGAATATTTATACAGAATTTTTATTTTTATAAATAAAAAACACGTTCAATGTCGGGCAACAAATAATGTTTATATACGAGATATTGTCTGCGAATAGAAGCGCTTTTAGGGAAAAACTCTCCTTCGTCTTACGTTACGGGCAAATCTTGATTTGCGCAATTACGTTTTACAAACGGAAACTTGATATTTCTCCAATGGCCTTCCGTTGTCTTTAATTTTAGAGTTCAGCGGATCATTACGAGAGCCCGAGGATCTGTTGAGTAAAATGACGGAATCGCGTAGACAGAAGGGGAAAAAAAAACGTGTCTGCATACTTTGAAAAGACACATTTATCGATTTTATGCTTTCATTCGTGACGTTTACGTATTTATGCGTAAATGTATGGGTGTTCGTGTACAAGGTAAGGAAAGGAATATAAAAGCTGAAAGAATTCTTCGGGTCCGATGGAACGGAATTACCAAATTGCCAATATTGCGCCAAAATGAAAGAAATCATGAAGAAAATAACGCAGTTAACGCTCGGCTTTATAAAAGAAAGGTCGGGCGAACGCATGTGAAAGGCATTGGGTATTTGAAAATTGGCAATCGATGAAGGGCGGTCGTACGAGGGGGGGTGGGGTAGGAGGGGGAGGGATAGAGACTAATTTTCAATTTCGATGGCTTAGCATACTAAATAGTCGTCGTGAAATAATTAACAGGCAAATGTCGGACGGCAGTGCTTCGTTACGTGAAAATCACCGATACCAAAGGCTAACTAATGGGCTGCACAGCAGGGCGAAAGGGACATCTTAATCGCCAGCAGGAGTCGGCAGGCGGATGACATGCAAAGTAACGGCTGATGCATTAGCCCCGTCACCGCTGGCGAACGAATGAGCCGTTCGTTAAATCACGGGGCTCAATAGTCTTGTTAAATCTCGCGGATAAAGCTAACGGGGGTGGAAAGTTAATCATTGGCGGGGGTGTCGACGTAAGCCAGGATGGCAGCCCGAGTTCAAAGACGGATTGGAGCTTGAATCGCTAGAGATCGAGGGCCTATCGAAGCAGAGGGTGGTAACGGCAGCAGCGGCAGCAGCAGCAGCAGCAGCAGCAGCAGCAGCAGCAGTAGTAGTAGTAGTCGTGGTCGTCGCCGTCATGGTCGTCGTGGTCGTCGTCGTCGTGGTCGTCGTCGTCGTCGTCGTCGTCGTCGGGGCGTCCTTGGTCCGGCCCGAGTAGGAGAGGAGAGGCGCGTGCGGGCCTCGAGGACGCGTCCCTTGAGTCGGTCGGCGTCGGGACACGCGGGTGGGGGGTCGGGGTGCGCGCGCGCCGCCCCAGCCGCGAGGAGGGGGATGCGCCTCCCCGTGGGGGCGAGAGTCTCGGGGTGCCGGCGTCGGGTCCTGCCTGTCTTGCCAGGTAAGCGGACGCGTCCGGAGCGTGACCGGCTGGGGGAATCGATCGGCCCTCGACGCGGCATGAGGCGCGAGGTCCTCAAGGTCGCGCCACGTGCCCGACCCTGGTGCCGTCTCCTCGCGGCCCGATAACCGAGCCCCGCGGCTCCGTGCTCCCGCGATGACCGGAGTTTATCCCGGCGAGGAGTCGCGCGCGCCTCTTGGCTGCCACGTGGCTGGTCCCGGGATCCGACCAATCGCAACGACTAACGGAATTAAGAGACCACCGAGGCCCGGGCCTTCCTTACTCCCACCTGGACTATTGGCTACCCCGGAGTTGGGACACTGAAGCTACTATAGACGGTAAGTCGTCGGGATCTGCATCTGCAGAATCGGCACTCCTACACCCCCCCCCACCCTCCGACCCTCTCAAGCTTCGATCCCTTCTCTATATATAATTACTCGGGATTTTAAACCGAGCTCTGACGTCGGTTCCTCCAAGTCGTTGCAAGCACTTTCCATGATACCCTTAACCTCCCCCCCTGCCCCCTCCGCCGCCACCGCCACCGCCCTTTGCCCCTCTAATCGGCTAGGGCTTTTACGCGGAACGATCTGGCTCTAAGAACCTCAAAAGGACAAAGGAATTCAAGTTTGGCGAGGCAGTTTCGTCAAGCTGCCAGATAATGAGGAAGACCCTTTGCCCGGGAGGACTTATTTCTTCGACTAAGCCTCCCCGTCTCCGTTTCCGTTTTCGTCAGCTCATGGCTGACGGTATCGAGTCCTTTATTCCTCCCTGTATTTCTAATGCCGAAATAAGCTCGCTTCAAAGCTATGCGCAGTTTACCCATTGGCATCTGTACGTTCATCAGTTTCACTAACTTCTCCATGCAGACCGAACTTTCTTTATTCCGACTAATCTTTATTAAAATTCATAATGCCTACTTATAACGGAATAACTGCGTGCTCCTACTAAATTTATCAAGTACCCACGGAATAACAAAATCCCCACCCCCCCAACACGCTACTTATTTTTAATAATACAACAATACTAGAGCTCGGTGCGCCTAATGAAAATATTTTACGTCCTTAAGCCTCTTCGTAATGAATTTCATGAAACCGTGCCGTAAACACTTTTCCACTTAATAACTTATTCGTATTCGTTATATAATTGTCTCTGCCAATCAAACGCTATACTACATGCAAATTACTCGCATGTCCCTCTGTATACAATAAAAAATTCTAATATCCTTATTCTTATTCGACATTATTGCTATTGTTATTGTTGTTGTTATTCAGATAATTTAACGCTCCATGCTCCAGACAGCGCGAATTTTCAGTATCTACATTTAAATTAAAATTTAACAATGCCCTAACACTTCATTAATAAATCTACATTTCGTACTGTGAAGTTATTTAAAACCAAGGCAGCTGTTAAGATTTCATATTAAATGTTATATTGTTAGCTTTACATTACATCAAAAGATTTATTTTAACGGTTATATGTATACATTTAAATATACAGAATGCTTTTACATATATACGTATATATATATATATATATCTGTTGCATAAAGAAGCTTCGTTTTTAAAAATCACTGTACGAATCGCGTCATTCGGATCGTTTCATGTAAAGTCCTAATTTTCTATAGCCAGATGATTTAATCATATAGCAATTAGCAAATAAATCAAAGTAGGAAATGTTATGTCTTTTGTATTACAATTTTAACCTAATTAAAGCTGCAGCGCCTTTAATATTATATATATATATATATATAGGTATGTAGGTATATGTGTGTACATGCGAATGAATATTTGGTGGCGGCTTATTAAAACACTCACGTGGATATTAGAATTTTTTTATATTAATTTATTTTTCATATTTATCCCCGGATTTCTTATTACTCGTAATGACGTACACAACGAATTTTTATAAAAACAAAAGATCAAGTCAATGGTTACGAGAAGTATAAATTATGCCAACCATTTTTATATACTTTATATAATAAGATGAAATACAATAAAAGATTGTAATTGCATTTATAAGTAACGGCTTGTAGCTCATTGGGCAGTAAATATATATTTATAGTAATAGCATCATTCGCTTACAATGGACAATAAAAAAAATAAAAAAAAACGTTATAAATGAAGCTCGAATAGCCGGAAACTTTATATAAATATACGAAAAGAAATAGTAAATAATGTCTGTGCCATAAATGCTATTACGTAATTAATAGTATATGAAATTAATCGAAATCAATATTTGAAATGACGAAAGGTTCGGCGAAATTGTGCATTAGAGATTATGGTTGTTTAAATTTAATAAAACAATAATTAAAGCGCCCCGAGTATTAGTTTTGTCTATGGCGTCGATATTATCTGTATACATAAGCGTACGATGTTTGAAAATGGAATAACTATTTTTAGTATAAAGTACGTAATACTTATGAATTGCTTTAACGTGGTAAACCATTTGCTAATGTAGACAATAATTATTAATGAAATGTTTATTCAAGCTCGCGTGAAAAATAAAATCTAACTTTTAAACAGAATTATGAAAATATGGTATCAGCAATCGTATAATATGATAAGAGTTTTCTTTAAATACGTCACGAATCCATTCAATTCGAGTTTTGTTTAGTTTATACAGTGCGCGCACAATATGTACATATAAATGAAATGAGCACACGCGTAATTATACGCATTATATAAATGAATGAAAGATAATGAAACGAATAAAATGTAACACGTGTGATAACCCTTTACGAAATAAAAGAATTCATAAGACTTTTACCGTTCTCGCTGTAATCCTTAAACAAACTTATTATAATTTTGTGAATTAATTAATATTCTGGATGATTTGTGAGGTGATTTAATTAATTTTATGGCTTCATCAACTGTTTGCTATGAGTCGTTGTCGTTGTCGTTGTCGTTGTCGTGTTGTTGTTGTTGTCGTTATTGTTGTTGTTGTTGTTGCTGCTGTAATTATTATTATTATTATTATTATTATCATTACTCTACTTACAGGATTTCCTCCCTCCCTCCCCCTTTTATAAAAAAAAAGAAAAAATATTGTTATTATTATCATTATCGTTATAGCTATTATTGGGCTATAAAAATGAAGGAAAGAAGAAAAATAGAAATGAAGCTCCATTGATATTTATAGATTACAAAGAAATACCAAAGACTAATGAAACGAAGCATTGAAACGATACCGTTCAGAGATGGATAAACTAATGTTATTCAAGAACTCGAAAATTAAAATTAATTGTATTTTATTGCAAATGCTTGATTGGGTAATAAATACAATGAAGATTAGTTCAGCGGTATTAAGATTCCAACGTTATCAGTATCGTTTATGCCTTTCTATCGAACACGTATTATGTATATTAATTACTAGTGAAATAGCTCGATCAATCTTAACGTTGTGCGTAGAGAGGGGGGGGGACGAAAAAAAAAAACAAAACAAAAGACAATAAAAAATATAAAATTTTTTCAAGCACGTGCTCGAAAGGCAATTAAAGGAAATTTATTAGCGTTAAGGACGAAAATGAAAACAGCTCGGTTCGGCATAAGATCTTTTTCTTATAGTTTAATTAATGGATTCTAATTAACTGTTGATGGGCTTGGGTGTGTGTGTGTGTGTCGAGGGTGGGGTGGGGGTGGGGGGGGTGATGGTATTCGCATAAATTATCGTCTGAATGAGAATTCAATAGGAAGTCGCGTAGCTCGAAATAAATGAGCTGCAGCTCATTAAGCGAATCGAATGAGGGATCGTAAGGGAAACACACAAGCCTTTGGCAATTCTATCGTGGAAAGTTTATAAGTAAAAGTTTCCCCGAAATATTCCATGGCCGTGCACGGAGATTTGCACTTGTTATTATTTTTTTTTTTTTTTATATTAGGAAATAAGTAAACAATCAGCGACGGGGAATCGGCTCGTTGGATAAAACGAGTCCGTTGGCTAAGAATAGGCGGCGAGGAAGGAAGGCAAGGTCCGCGAATGACTCAGCGTGGCGAGTGTCTCGGCGATAAGGAAGCAAGATCCGCGCCGTCATACGCCGTCCTTGCCTCGACCCTCGTTAAAGTGAGTAGCGGCCACGTGACCGGGTTGACGACAGTAGCCGTACTCTGCAGGTGCAGCGGCGGCGTCCCGATGCTCGTGGGACGGTGACGAGGCCCGATACAGGATGAGCTCTATTAAGAGGATCAGCGGCTACAAGGAGGGTCACCCGACACCCGGGACCCCGTCCGCGGCCCGCCGTTACGGCATCCCCGGCGGGCCGACCTCCAAGAGTCTTCGCAGCCTCATACACGGCAGCTCGCCCATATCACCGCTGCGATTGCGCTCCAAGTACGAGCTCAGGAGCATCAGCTTCGAGGGCAGCAAGGTCCTCCCCTGGACCCTCAGGTAACCTCCTTCTTCTCTTTCTCAACCTATATAATATCTTTTTTTTTTTTTCTTTTTTTTTTTTTTGTACCTTTACGTCTACGCGTTTACCGAAATCGACGATGCACCTCCCTCCCTCCCTCCCTCCCTCCCCCCGCCCCAGCAACCGGTAACTAACAATGGCTAGCAGAACGGGGATGCTGAAGCGGCCAAAGTGCTGTATTCTTACGAGATCCAGCAGCGATCGATCCTTACAATGAACCTACAGCGTCTGAAATCGAGAGTAAATATTCCTCGAGTTTTGCGAGGCTAATGGGGCTTCAATAATAGACCGACGCTATTCAGAAACAAGAAGCATCCTGTCCTTATAATTTAATGCTCTTCCCCCCGCCCTCCCCCATTAACAATAACAGCTTTCGAAAGAATTTATATGGATCGCGATAAAGCCGAGCTCACCACTGAGATTTACAGTTAATAGTTTCAGGGCGTAAAGACAACGTCCTCGGCTTGGAAAAGCGAATAAAAGGAAAGCTTAGAGCTTAGGTATGCCAGCGGATACCTTACGAAAGTCCCGTCTTTCCGATAAGGTCTCGCATCTATATCTATATATATATATATATATATATATATATACATATATACATATACATACATACATTGCTCCTTTTTGAAAAGGTCCAGGAGCATGAAACGGTGTTTAATTGCGCTAATGCAAAGCCGAGCCGTCCGATGAGTAAGTTGCATTACATTTTAACGGGAGGCTAGAGCTCCGCATCCCGTCTAAGGAGGTTAATGCGTTGACCCATATTTATCACCCAAGAGAAGTAACGGTCAATAGGATTGAGTAGTCCTAATGACATATTTGTCAGGTGTCAGGATGAAAAATGTGGAGCGTGCAGCCAGTCAATGATACGTTACACATCTTATATCAAGATATTATTTCTAGTTGCATCAGATATGCGCTGAGACGTCGTGAGGGTCCGAGAGCGAGAGAGAGAGAGAGAGAGAGAGAGAGAGAGAAGGAAATGTCACGATGCCGAGCCAAATGAGAAAACAAGACCTTCTTCTTCTTACGATCCCGATTTCTTTTATTATACCTTTCGCGATAATTAAATCCCACTCGTTTTTTTTGTTTTTTTTTTGTTTTATCATTTTTAATTCATCCGTATCTATAAATGCTTCGTAGAGCTTTACCGCTTAATGTAGTAAACTTAATAATAGATTAAAACTTCATTCGTTTAGCCGTGGGCGAATAATAATAGTACGTAATGCCGCTCTGCCATACATAACGGATATTTTATAATCTATATTCTTTCATTATTGCGAGGGATTTTAATTACTTTGTATTTTTAGTAACAATACAATCGCAATCGGAGTCCTGAATTTTTTTCATAATATGTTATAATTATTGTATGCTTAGAGTATTAACAATAGCGGCGCGATTACTTCAAGCTATTTGATAGAGGATATTATTATTCACGTGAAACGGACTTGCGGACAGAATACATTTTTCTCTTATTTGTTATTATTAAAAAATTTTATTCGCTATCATTTAAATATTATTAAAATACGCATTTAACAATACTGTACAATTTCGAGCTTTTAAATCTTTAACGTATTCGGCCGCGTGGATAAAATTTAAAAATCCGCTGAAAAATTCCTCATTATTACAAAAAGCAAAAATCTGCAGTAATAAAGGAACAATTGTAATCCTGTATTTTTTCATTAAATTCTACTCCGTTGATCTGCTTTGACGGACACGCGAATGAGAGTTTTGTAACTCATAGATATTTATACTGAAATTAATCGTTCAGCCTTTCATACATTTTCTCATTTTCCCTTTTAATTTTCTTTCACCTTCGCTTCATTCATTTGTCCAATACTTCAACTATATTTGTATAAAATCTGACAAATTAATTGTCCTAATGGTCTATTCGGTATAAAAACCAACGAAATTTCGTATTGTCCTCGAGTGTTTCGCAGAGTAGTATAAAAAGAAGAAGAAGAAGAAGAAGAAGAAGAAGAAGAAGAAGAAGAAGAAGAAGAAGTAGAAGAAGAAAAAGACTAATGAAAGTAGCTGAACAATATGAAAGCGTTTTAAAAAGAAATAATAGATGAGGTAGATTATCAATATTCTAGCTAAGATTTAATTTTTTACAACTAGCCACTTATGAATTCTGGTATTTTATGATAAAAATTTACCGAGGCAGGGGATTCCTACATCAGTACGAATGTATTTTATAAATATTTTCGTTTCATTTTGTAAAATAAAATTCATCTTGAAAAATAATATTCAGTTTTTGTTATTTTTGAAAAATTACAATTTAATAATACATTACGGCTTGTTATCATACGCTATCTTCTTAAATAACATATACTGCATTAATTTAATAATTTAATTGTTTGTTGTTCCCTCCCCCTCGCCCCGTCTAATAATACATATAATAATGTACGCGTAGATCTAAGCATAAATATAAATAAAAATGATTTATTTTATGTACGCGTATAATTCATTTCTATACAAAAATTGAGTTAAAATATAAATTGAAGTATTTTCATTTCATATAGAGAATTTTAAATCTCCACGTTATATAAGTAGTTTCTCGGATTTTAAGTAGACATTTTACTTCTAACTACGTGCGATCATTTTTATTACAGTATTTACACTATTAAATTATTAGATTATTATTACGTATAAAAAGGATTTATTTAAATCTAATGGGATTTATATAATCTCTCAATATTATTTATTAACGTAAAGTTAACTAAAAAAATGCATAAAAAAAAAATTTAATTTAATTCGTTTAGATTTATTGGAAGAGTCAATTAAAATCCGATTTTCTGAGAAAATATAATTTTAATTATTGATTAATTAGAGCAATTATTCGCGCATTAAAATCAATTGAATATCTCTTGTAGCGTTCCATTTTAATGTTTAATGTTAAAATTTTCAATCAATACAACCTACGCATTCAGTATCATACAATGTACAAGCATACAAAGTGTAATAACGTATTTATTTTCGATATTCATAAATAACAACATTTCAATTAAAATATTGTATTTGTTCAAAACAGCTGTAATCAAAATTTAATTTGTATAAATAACTGAACATTCTTTATTAGTGAAATTAAAATGACGATAATGCTCGTATGCCCGTTAAAGGTAATATATATTTTCATATAAAATGATTAACTGTAACACTAATGTATTTTAATTTGTACGAAAACGATCTTATAAAAATACAAATGCAGTTAGTGCTGATACGAAAGGGAGCTGATTCAACTTACAGATTAATTTTTTCCATTATTAATAAAACTTGCCGAGCCTCAGGTAAACAAAAGTTTCAAGGTCAAGGGAAGAATTACAAAATAAATATACTTTTCTCGGTCGTACTTTTACTTCCGTATACGTTATTTGAAGCTAAGTGATACGGAAGCTGATAAGAGCAGAAATTCGAAAAACATTTCAGATTACATAAAGAAGCGGTGATTATATAAAGAAAAATAATGGACTCGCAGACGAAAGGAAGACATTTTTTCTTACTTCCTGATTCGCGCACGGAAGGAAAGACGGGAGCGTGAGTCAAGCGCTAAACCCTCGGCAAAGCCCTCAGAATCTTAAGCGACGTTCTGTCACGGCTGCGATGAAAGGAAAAAGAGATTACCGTGTCCTGGAGAGATTTTTGAAAATATCACGGCCTTACTCGTAGCAATAAATCTAAAATTTATCCATTTTGCCGAGTCGTCTGCGACTAGCAGTAGAATTTTTATATCTCCATTTATCTAACGAATACATGTTGATGCAATTGCTCGTGTAAATAAATTACTTGCCCCAAGCCTCCTCGGCGGATTACAAAGGCCATTATGAATAAAGAGACTTCAAAGTATTAAAATGGCATTTTCATTTATGTCAAGTCACCGTTCGTATCCTTTATTCCGTTTACGGATGTGGCCCCTTCACGTACAAGTACGTATGAAATGGAGTCTTTTTTTTATTTATTTATTCATTTGTTTATTTATTTATTTTTTAATCGAACGATTCGATTAATTTCAATTATTAAGGCACGTAGGGATTGTTTTTTTTTTTTTTTTTTTTTTTTTTGGGAAAAGTAATAATAATTGTAAGGTCGTTGTTAGCAGCGGCTTGGAATATCGATAATCCTCCGGACAACGTAAACTAATTACTTTTAGTAAACAGACTGGATATAAAGTGGACGAGTAAAGAAGCACCGGGGACCGTGAATTTTTATACTTGCTCGATCTATAAAGTGGACTTTTCTGCTCTGGCCGGTATTAGCCGTTGGCCGAGTTTTGAAGAGAACGCGGGCTTTGAAGAATTTATAGAGGAAGCTTAAGCCGAATGTGGATAATAAACGGGGGACGTAAGGAGGATCCGATTCCCTTATTAGCCGATAAATACTTTATCATTA
Organism: Ceratosolen fusciceps; assembly: GCA_018883505.1. Lineage (NCBI taxonomy): Eukaryota > Metazoa > Arthropoda > Insecta > Hymenoptera > Agaonidae > Ceratosolen > Ceratosolen fusciceps. The sequence continues at coordinate 3,807,423 of RCIC01000007.1, forward strand.
TTTAGTACGGGAAATTACATTGGCATTGGGCATTGGCTTCAATTACGCAATTTCAATTGCCCCGAGGAATGGACTTGAGGAAGAATGCACTTATTCCAGTCTTTAACACGTGGCGTGGATCGCCATTTCCCTAAAACTCACTCACGCTCCTTCGTATTACTGCCGAAACTGCGATACTTTGATTATTTAGGACGGGGACGTTTTTATTTACGAAAAGAAAATAAATTAAAAAACAAACGAAAAAAATACACACACACATATATATATATATATATGTATAAAACTTCACGCAAAGGCTTCGGGACAGTGGAGGGGGATGAAGCTCTGCATTGTGCATTGTTTTCATAAACAATGCAAGGAGATATCGATTTCGGCCCTATTTTATTACATAAACTATTATATAAATTAATTTTTATAGGACAGTAAATGGCATTGATTATCTATTCTGTAGCGAAGGGGGGGGGAGAATAAAATGGGCCGAGTAACGTTGTGTATTAGCTTTGAAAATAAAAAAAAAAAAAAAAAAAAAAAAAAAAAAAAAAAGAAGAAGAAGAAGTCCGTTGTGTAAGAGAAGGGAAGCGGCGGCCGTCTTTGACGGAAGCTGCTTCCTGATGGTGAAATGAAAGGTCAGCGGAGGGGGCGGGAGGTGGGCCGACGGAGCTTTCAAGTAGACATAAAATATTTAAGCTCTTATTTGGTTCAGGCGGCTTAGCCACGTCAGCCGGCCATTACGATTCGATATTGGCAATTTTGCCGCCGGCAGCTTGACGGAACTCGACGGAGTTCGCGAGGCGGGTGGAGTGGCGAGGCGGGTGGTAAGGGTGAGGTGGGCAGGATATGCCGCGCAGTCTTAAAGCCCAGCAATTAAGCTCTTAGCGATTAAACCGCATTGTGGAGGAAAAGTCGATCGCGGGCTTAAAAGTAACCGGGCGTCGGTGGCTCTGCTTCCTCTCGGGATCAAGCCTGCGGAAAATTTTTCACCGATACTCCTCCAGCCATTATTGGCTATTGATATTTTATACTCTGTCGTTATCTGCCGACGGCTTACCCCGTGCAAAGAAAAAAAAAAAAATCCAATGCTTCCTCCCGAGCCCATCCGTACACCCCAATTTACGCGACACCTTTCGCATTCTATCAATTACGTAATTTGCACGTGCTTTGTATAAAAAAACAGAAAAAAACAGAAAAAAGAAAGAAATTATTTCCCGTCCACGTAGGCGGATCAGGGAAGACCTTGATCCTGCTTATCTTACGTAAATTGCAGCTCTATTTATTTATAAAACGCATAATCTGTCGACGCTGGCCAGCTATCCCCGTCGTGATAATAATATAACGTGTAACGTTTAATGCCGCCCCTCGATTTCCGTGTTACGTAAATGCCGAGTCGAACAAATTCCCGATAACAATTTATGTAAAACGTCGATAAAGAACGTTGGCTCGCAACTTGAAGTATTTCTATTGCCCAGTGAGTCCGCCTTCGGCCGTCGAGCGATTATTCTACTTACGAGGACATTCGATAGAATAAAACGTTTTCAATGCGGGAAATATAGGAGGATAAGTAACGTCATCGGTACGCGCCTCTGGTCCTCTCCTTACATAAGAGAGAGAGAGAGAGGGAGAGAGAGAGAGACCGGGAAGTGGAAGCGGTCAGAAATGACACGGGACCGGCCCCAATAACCGCGGATCCTAATCGAAATCAAGGGATGCTTGCGTATTTAGGGACAAGCGCATCCGTAAGCGTATCGATTCGCAAGATGAGATTTCATTACAATGGCGCGGTTGAATTTCGTCAGTCGGCCCCGCAAGAGCATTGGGCGCGTAACCGAATGGGAGAGAAGAATTAGAAAGAGAGGGGGGGAGAGTGAGCGGTCAAAGAAGCGACGCGACACTCGAGCCCCGATATCGGCTCTAAACAATATTCAATTTCGCGCCTCGTTCTCGAGATTAAACATGTAATTTCCTCTCCGGGTGCCGGTACGAGGAGGGGTTGGGGGAGGGGGAGGGGTAGGAGAGAGAGAGAATACGATAAGTATCGGGTTATTATGGCTGGGTGAGGTCGAGGTTGAGCTTAGCCGAGCCCGGCTAAGAGGCTATAAAGAAAGTGTAAATATTTTTCGGGCCGGGATGTAATCTCCCCGGAGCGCGAGGATCTTCAAACGATTGCGATCGAATCCGAGTTGAGGTAACCCGGCTCTCGATCGCTCGCTTTCATTATCGATCAAACGAGCTCTCTCTCTCTCTCTCTCTCTCTCTCACGCACGCACGCACGCACGCATGCACACACAGACACTCTCTCGAGTGCGAGCGCTGCCAACTCGATTATGGGTCCCGATGATTATCCGGAGGCATTCTCCGGGCTCTCCCTCGTACCGGAGGCCAACACCCGGAGGCGGAACGGTTCCGGGACACTTTTCTTTGAGTACCGCTCTCAGTTTCCGGGATCCTCGAATCCCATTGTCTTCCTTTATATTTATTCCCGATAGTAGGCTATATTTTAATTTGCTTTATTGCGCATTTACACTCGCCTTTCGACGAATTTTAAGTCGCGAGCGCGCGTGCGCGTGCGCCTGTACGCCTACCTAAGCAGAGATTTATACTCGTCAGTCAGGTACAGTAGCGGCGCTAGATACAATGAGTGGCTGCGAGTCGATAAAAATACTCTCCTTTCCTTTAGGATAGCACCGTTTCATGTGTATATGCTTACACCATCCGATCCGATCCGATGCGATCCATCGGATCCATCGGAAATCCATATTAAACGAAGACTTAATATATATATATATATATATATTACGGGCCAATTCGCATAATACCGTATCCTCCTTTCCTACCATACCTTTTACCGACCATCCATGACACTTTCCATCCAGACGAACCATTCGTGCCGTTTACAGGCACGAAATATACACAATTTTCACGCCAATACATATTATTATTTGTCTTTCAAGTGAAGAAAGTCATCAAACTTCTAGAACAGAATTGAAGCGATACTGGAAATAAAGTAATTATTTTGAGCGTAGGGCGTAAATGGGGTCGGATCAATGGGTTTTAAAGCTCTGACAATTACGTATATTAGTTGAAAAGGTACATAAACAACGTAATATGGTTTAATTACACTTTCACCGAGATTTCGCGCCTCGTCCACGTGCCTCCTCGTACACGTGCCTCATTACGATTCTCCTATCACATGTTACCACTGACTCGCCTCGATAGCTACGCGCTCCTGCAAGATGTACTTTTACCATTCAAGGTCCTTTACAATTATTTTCAATCAATATACGTACGTGTGGGCGTGTGCCGCTGATTCGGACCCGCGGAGTCCTATATACGCGCGCCGTATTCGTCGACGTCGTACAAATCGTTTTTAAATTGAATCGAGGAATCCCTTACGGCCGTACACATTATTTGAAATATGCATTTGCAATTTCGCAGGATATAGATATTTTTTGGCGCGGATGGAAGGGGGGGGGGAGTGTAAATTCGCTCTGTAAATTTCTAAGCGTTCGCTGTAACTGCTTTGTCTTGAGGTAATGCTTTGAATTTAATATTAAGGAAACGTCAAGGCCACTTGAACAAATCGCTCTGGCCGGAGTATATTGAAATTAAATTAACATCCAGCCTCCATCTGTGGTGGAAAAAAATTTTTCTTCCATTTCCTGACGATTTTTCCAACTTTTCATACGATCCGCCGCGAGGAGAACCTCTTGGGAGGGAAAAAAGAAAAAAAGAAAAAAAGAAAAAAAGATCGTTCTTCGAGTACTTAGTGAAATTCATAGAAATCTCAGCGTCCGCGGTTGGCCTAACAAATTGTTTCATTTATATAAGGTACGATCTACTTCTCAGCTAAATTATACCGTAATAACCGGATTCTAATTGCCAGTTACGTTGCTCGTTATTATAATCGCCGCTTTCCAATGACTGCAACGAGTGCATGGCTTTTAATTTAATGAAAGTGAGGATAGGGGGTATAAAATGCAGTAATTTCGTTGTTTGGAGCTAAGCGATTCCGGTGTGTGCGTGTAAGTGCGCGTGTAAGTGCGCGTGCGCGCAAGCGCGCGCTCATTATGCGTGCGCGTACGGTTCGTTCGATCAATGATTTCTATTGAAATTGAATTTGAAATTGTATTGCTGGCAATGAGGGTCGCCTATTTAATAAGAAGCGCAATCCTTATAAATTGAAGATTCGGGATAAAGATTTTATGAAATATCAATTTCGGACAAGCGCTATCAACAAAATTTCCATAACGTTCGATTCGCAGGTTCTTGAGGCAAAAGTGGCTACAATGTATTGTCGGCAGATACTTTTAGCCAATGCTAAGATGCTGCATTTAGAAAGAGGAGGCGGCGGCCATGCTTTGCCTCATTTCCTTGTAAATGTAAAGCTTTTCAGTTTTCCAAATCCAAAATGGTAAATCGTTCCCGTAGCGATTTGCTGGCCATTTGCGAGAAATTACCCATAGGTATTTCAGGAGCGTTTTTTTTATTATTGACCCATTGAACTTTGAAAATTTTTTTTACATTGTCGGCGATTTTTCTTACGCGAATATGTGACATGGGATAAGCGAGCCGGAGGGGGGGGGAGTATTCTTATGAGAGAGACTGAGAGAGAGAGAGAGAGAGAGAGAGGATTTCAATCAGAGAAAAATTTCCATCCTGAGGAAAGTAGTCGAGATATAGAGGAGAAGAAGAAAGTCATTATCCAGGGAGGAGGTTCTTTTTCAAGTATCTTTTCAGGAAGCGATGAAATCGTCGTGGGTAGCGCCATAAATCTTTCATCTCTTTCTCCTTGAGCTGGATTTTTCGGTTTTGAAATATTTTACTCGAGAGCGCGCGCTCGGTATCGGTCTTATTACGTCTTATTTAGAAGCGATGCCAGCGATTCTCGACTCCCGGACTCTACTGGTCCACGGCGAATCACGGCCACCCAACGTAACATCCCTTTTAATCATCCAGCCCCTTTTATCCTTTATCCTTTTTTTTTTTTTATTTCTTCTTTAATTATTTATTTTTTAATAGCGGCGAGGGACGAAGGCACGCGGCGGCACAGGTTACCTTGCCCCAAGCTTCCTGGATCGTCGGCTTCCTCCCGCCGACTGTCACCCACACTGTGCTCTCGTTCGCACCTTAGCGCTTGAGATGAGCCTATCCGGGGATGAGGCTCGCATTCTCTCGTTCTGAATCCCTCATTGACTGCACATTGAAAGGTCCCGCATCGAGATTCGCACTCGAACGAGTCGCTCGCCTGCAATAAGAAGCGCACGTACACTCCTTTTGACGCTGGCCTTTTGTTCAGGCGGAAGGTCGAGTGCCGCCGGGTTATTTAAATACCCCATGCGGAAAGAGTGCCGCGGGAGTGTCGCGGGAGTGCCGCGGTAGTGCGGGTGGGGGCATGGGTGGTGGTGGTGGTGGTGGTAGGTGGATAGAATGGGGGCGGAGGGGAGGGTAGATGGGATAGAGAGAGAGAGAGAGAGAGAGAGAGAGATAGAGGCGCGCTAGGAGCCTAGTCGCGCCGTGATCTCGGATCGCGGATGTGAGTGACGTTTGTGATAATGCCAGGCAGAGTTGTGTCGCCGAGGATTGCTTTCCTGAGGGCTGCTGCTGTCGATATATCGAATGCGACAACAAGATTCCATTGTCGAACCTCTATATTTATTACCCGGCCCAAGGTCTGCGGTTCTTTTCGCTCTAGGAAATACTTATCCTGTCGGGGACGTCAGAATTCGAGCGTTAAATTTATCGCCCCGATACCGACTGTCAGCTCACCGACTCGATACCAGCGCCCCTTTTATTTAGATTTCCCAGTCTTTTACCTTTTTCAAGTAAGTTTATTGGCTCGGCGAGTCGCGTGGAATCCTTCGGACGCGACTACTCCCCCCTGACTTATCCGAATTTACAAATTAAATTCCCTAATTTCCGAAGGACATCAAAAAAAAAAGAAAAAAAAAAAAAAAAAACCCTCGCTCCCCTTTCACCGTGGAATTAAAATATTCATCCAGGAAAGCGGGATCGCACAACATTTTAATAAAATGTCAGCTATAATGCTAGTGTATATGTACGTAGTTGGCTCGTAGTTGGATCGTATTGTAAATGCAAGAAGAGACTAATACAGGGAAAATAAAGTCTCCAGTATTTTAAAGGCTAAATTTCCTTTCTACTAGTATTCCGGTAAATATGTTTGCATACAAGCCCGTGATTTATTCTCGGAGAGTCGCCCAGACGAGTTTCATTATCAAGTGAATAAGAAGAAAGTTTTTCAATCTGTCGTTCCGTAGGTAGTCGCGGCCCCCGCTCCCGCCCTCGCTCTCCTTGAGTAAGTGTAAAATCAATATAAGAGAGGATCATTACGTCCGCCGGCTTGACAAATTCACTATTCCGAAAAACAACGATCGTGTAAACAAGCCCTTCTACTGATTATCCTATTTTTAACGCTAACCTCCTGAGAAATGAGCGTCGTGCGAATTCTCGCTCTAGCTTTTCTAGGAGGGAGAGCTATACCGAGGGATACCGAGGGAGACGGAGGTGGAGGAGGAGGAGGAGGAGGACAAATAATCTACTCGAATTGACTGGAAAATTTATAATGTCGACGGAAAGTTTTTATTTCACCGCGCGTTACAATCCTCCTCTTTCTCTCTCTTCTCCCCCCCGCCACCCTTTTCTTTGACTATGCTCTTACTTCCCCCAGGAATCGCTTGATGTTTTCTTCGCTCAGCGGCTGAAAAGTACCGCTCAGTACCGCGGGATCAAAGGGCAAAACACGTACATATATCAGTGGCCGGAATAATAAATTTAAAACATTGCACCGAACTTTCCAGACATTCGCTCCTTAATTTGGCCTTCGGAATTGGATTTCGACTCGAAAAGCGCTTAAAAGTGGTTAGTCAATCTTGTAAATCACATAATGGCACTTATTCAAATTTCGTTTATCCGATAGTTAAAATTGATTGCTTGTGTTGGGACATTTGCATAATATTGACCTCATTTTACAGCTTAAATCATGAGCTTTTCTTAGCCGAAAGAATTTAATGATATGAAATTTTTAAATTTATGAAAACCATCGCTCGATGATGGATATTACGTGTAAACTAGCAGTCCGATCGATATTTCGGGCAAGTAAATTTCAAAATAATTGACACATTAGCCTTTTAAGGTTTATTGTTTTTTTTTGTCTTTCTCTCTTACTTTCTTACTTTTTACCAATAAATCTGAAATTCTTACGAGGGTAAAAATGCGTAAAAATACAAAATCAAATGAGCCGATAATATTATATTTTCATACCTTTTCTTCGTCTTCGTATATATATATATATATATAATTTCACTTGTTGAAAATATTTATCAGCTCGTTGGATTTATCAGCGGCAATATCATTAGGAATTGTGCAGAAGGTTATTGGGATAATAAATAACCTTAGCCACCAGTGGCAATTCCGCACGTAATAATGTAATTTAAAAATAGCTTTATAAAACTGACGGGACATTAGAGAGTAAAACGAACCGAGGAATCCGAAAGCTCGATGCTGCTGTTATTCACGATTAATTCCCTTGGTTCGGAATACGGGAAAGAAAAGCTGTTCAAATGACACGTAATCTTTATAAAATTTACATTGGACAGATAAGGTTGCCGGAGCGAGACTTTGGCTGCATCGACTATGCCCCGTAGAGCCCGAATAAAAAGGAAAACGCGTGGCTGATACGAGGAGACGGACGTCCCCATACGTATTATTAAGTAATTATAAAGCGACGGAAATGCTTTTGGAATTTTTAGATACCGCGGATTCGGCCAAAGGCCTTATCCAGCATTCCGAGGGAGAATAACGATCAAGCGAGCCCGCGAGTCCTTAATTATTATTATTATTATTATACAAAGTGGAAAGCGCCGATATCGGATAAATACGCGCCGGCGTTATTCTCAATTCGAGCAATTAGTTGCAGGGGCGCATCCCAGTACTGCGAAGTAGTACTTTAACGGGCGAAGGCATATTTTATATTAGTCGAGCAGCCGCGGTATATTTACGTAACGGCGATTTAAGCTTTTAAGCATTTTCCTTTATTCGAAAATCCATAATCTCCTTCCGCCCTGACGCCCGACGCCCAGAAAAGATTACTTTTTAACAAGAGATTAATTCCGTTCTTATCTTGAGGTTACAAACTGCTGGGAAAAAACCGACGAGTGGCTTATCGCCGTCTAATCAAAAGCTACGCCAAACAATGGGCTTTCGTCACTCTGCTCTGCTCTGCTCTGCTCTCTCTCTCTCTCTCTCTCTCTCTCTCTCTCACTCTCTCTCTCTCTCTCTCTCCGCTCGTTACATTAAAGTCGACAAAATCAATACGCGCCCTCGAATCTTCCGGGCTTCCTACCCACATTCTACCCTCTACGGATGTAAATGGCGGACGATGTGTGGAAGAGTCGGACGTACCCTGGGGAACGGACGGTCTCGCCGTGCGCGAGGAGCCCGCGAAAGTAGCCGAAAAGAAATTATCAGTGCGGGATAGAGGATCAGTGGGCTGCCAGACGATCACAGGTTCCATCACAAGCCCTGGAAAACTTGCAGATTATCTGCTGCCGAGATAACTCTAGAGCTTGTTCTACTAGGCCGGCGAAACAGGGCGATAAGATGAGAATTCCGAGCTCGGCTTTTCGCAACTCTGGTTACGCAGACAAGATAGAAAAGATAGAAAAGGTAGAAAAGGTGGAAAAGAAAAAAAAACGACAAGGTTATTGGGGTTAAGGAGCGAGAACGAGGAGATGATGAGCGGGGGTGGGTGGATTGGACGAGCGGGGATGGACTGCGTATATGAAGGAGCCGAAGTGACTCGACTTGGATAAAATATCCGTAGCGAGGAAATTTAATTTTTCCCAAAGGGGACCTCAGCATCCCCGGAGTCTCCGCGTTATCTGCATCAGAGGCTCTTATCTCGTTACTCTTGCCAGTAGACCTCCGTTACGCACCCCTCAGGATCGGGCCCATAAAGTTCGCCTTCGCCATTAAGTCCAAAGATCATTTTCTTCCCCCCTCCCCCACCCGCCACATTTTTCTTTTTTATTATATTATATTTACGAAGCCAGAGGCAGCGAGCAAATCTTAAAACGAGGCATTAGAGCGAAAGGTGGCTTTTCACGGGGCGACAAAGTCGTATCGGAAACGCCTGAGTTAACCTCAACCGATTTGTTATACTGCACACGTGCGCACAAGCCCTTTTTTCCTTTTGTCGACCGGAGCTAAAGGCCTCGGTGCAAACGGCACACAGAGGAAATTTACACTTGGAAAAGAATTATTGGAAATTTCTCCTTTTAATCCATATGCACCTATCTCTCGGATTCTTTTTTCCTCCCCCTCTCACCCTCTCTCTCACTCTCCCTCTCTCTCTCTCTCCCACTCACGCTTTTCCGCCCTTTTGTTATTATCTGATAAAAGATCCAGGCCTTCGTGACTAAAAAAAGTGATATCTTACGAAGCTCGTGTCCAGCGCATACGTGTCCTTTGCATTTTCAATTAAAATTTCAGAATTTTGCTGGGGGTGCGGAGCGTAGTGCGGGCGCTGTTGCAGCACGAGGGTATCGATTATTTAACAACGTTGTCTCGGAGCTGCACTCGGAATTTATAAAAATACCGGATTATATCCCTGGTAATTTCTCTTTTTCTTTAATTTAACTAGTCTAAACGCGATCAATCTATCGCATGCGAACCCTTTGTTTACTCTGATTATTAATATCGGCCGAGACAATAAAATCATAATGATCATTGCAGTCTACGGAAAATTCTTTATACATTGTATTGGAAAATAATACGTTACTTTACAAATAATAAGAAAAAGAAAAAAAAATTTATTTCTCTACTTAATTATTATTAAGTTTACTATATTATGCTTCGACCTTTTTTCATTTATTATTATTCAATGCATTATTACATTCAACAACGTATTTATTATAATAATATAATTTTGTCTCATTATCTTTTATAAAGTATCAGTTTTAAAAAGATGACTCGTTGTTGTTTAATATTAGGCATCATTAGCATGACTCATGAGAAATTTCACTTTAAGTAACTTCGAGACCTCATCTTTATTTACATCATATGAAAGTTACTTGAATACGATGACTCCAACCGCATTGTTTATAAATATAAAAAATAATTCTCGCCAGTATTTTCATGCAAAAGTTCGACTATATATATATTTGTACTTAGTCCTCCGCTTTCTAAAGAATTGGGAACAAAGTCTTACATGTCAGATATATTTTTCTTACGAAATGTACGTGACGAAAAGTAAATAAAAGAAATTACAGGTATTTAAAAGGTAAATAAAAAAAAAAAAAAAAAAAAAAATCAAGTCCCGTTATTTACGACTCGGATTGATTCGATGTAAAAATTTTCGGTTAATTGTGCGGCTTAGCGGTTGTGCAGGCTTAGGGATTAACGTTAAGGCGAGTCTGTAAATCAATAATTACATTTAGCAACAATAAAGTAATTAAATTGGCAGGGAGGGAAAATAAACAAACGTTGAGAATGGAATTACAATGCAAATGAAGGCTGGGATTGAGGATCGGGGGAGCCGGGGCTTATACCGATATCGTCAATACAGATACGTAGGCATAATCTCTCCCCTGCGCCGCCACCCCCCTCCCACCACCAACCTCCCCCCAAGAACCCCCTCGCGCAAATGGCCGGGGGGACGGCGAGGAAGCACCGCGATCGCCGACACCGCGACCGACCGAAGCATTAAGATTATTGCGAGGCCATTAACATTGTCAAACACAGGAATGAGGGGCGATAGATTAAAAGGAGCAGAGCCTTACAGCTGAATGGTCGGGGAGAATGAGGAGGACCGCATTGAAAAGTAATTACGGTTAATTACGGCGAGCCATCGTCACTCGAACGAGCCTAACATCGTAGGATAAGGAGCGCGCGCAAACTCGCGATAATATCGGTCTTTCCGCATTCGATAAATATCATCGATAGGCCGAGGTTGGGGCCAAGTGGGCTGCAGTGGTGGGGGGAGCGAGCGCCGGTACCGGAAGCTTTAGCGGCAAAGAGAGAAACGCGCATCCACGCGGCCACAAAGAGCAGCGCTGCCTCCGTCGGTCAGCGGGGAGCCGAGGTAGGGGCGAAGGAGAAGGAGGACGAGGCGCTGGAGAAGCGCTCCACCTGGAGAAGGGGGGGCGGGGGACGCGCGCGCGCGCGCGGGGGGGAAGGATAGGAAAAAGGAAAGCGGCGATAAGGGCCGCGGGCCGCGGGACGCGGGACGCGGGGGAGGGAGACCCCGATGCGCCAGGCTTCCACTCGCCCGAGCATGATCGAGATCGATCGCGACACAAAAGAGCCGACGGCCGGTCTTTGCCCCCGCCGGCCTCCCTCCATCCATTCCCCTTGCCACCCCCCACCCCACACCGGTCGACCAAAGGGTTAATTATAAAGCGCCGATAGACCGGATGAGAGAGAGAGAGAGAGAGAGAGAGGACTGCGTTGGCATTCGTTAAGCCACTCGGACGTGGACAGCTGCCGGCCAAATAACTCGTCGCGGGTATTCGATGCCAGAGTTCCGCGGGGAACATTCGGCCGGGCGGACGGAATCCTCCCTAACTCCTTCTCTCCTTCTCTCTATCCTCCTTTCCTCGTGCGACACGTGTCCGCGGTAATTTGCAACTTATGCCCGGGTCTCCTACTCCTCCTCCTCCTCCTCCTCCTGGCTCGACAATCCCTTCGAGTAACCCCCGGTTATTCTATTAAAAAAAAAGTGACAAATTAACGCAATATCGCGCGGCCCATACCCTCGCCCGGCAGTAGTAGTGTATTAACAATAAAGTGGTCGGGGGGGGGGCGAGGAGGGTAGGAGGTGGTGCTTATAAAATTAACGAGGCGTTTTTAATTAATTTCTCAGTGTTGGATAAGGCTTTTGTCAGGCCCGAGGCTCGTTACCGCTTCTATGCAAATCCAATATGACGTGGCCCGTTCGCATGAAATATAAATGAGCCCGAGTGTAAAGCTCGAGCTAATGTTTACATCTAACGTGTAATCGCGTAATGCACGGGAAGCCTGGCGTAATAAGTAATTACCTTTACTTGCGAGAGAATCGGGAGAGAAGACGTATTCTCAGGACTCGTTAGAGCGGCCGGGCTTTATACAGGAGCAGCAGCCCCCTTTCATCCTCTTTCGTCCTCTTTCGTCCTCTTTCGTCCTCTTTCGTCTCTCATCGCTCGATCCTTAAGAAAGTATCAAATTAATCTCCCAGCTAATTTCAATATTTACCCCCGGAGTTTATAAAATAATAATGGCCGCCGCGTAAATAGACGAGGCTCGTTAGGGTGGGCGCGGATGGGTAAGAGGAGACGGGACGTTTATAAAGGAACAAAGGGAGCGATGAAATCCCAGGGAAAGGAAGCCTCGGCGACTTGCGCTAAATAACTCGCGAAAATAACGTCGCGATCGTGGCTGAGCCGAGACAAGGGTTACGAGAGGCCGAGACAAGGCGAGAGGGCAACGGGGGGACAGGGAGGGGGCGGACAACGCTGCCGGGATGATAAAAGGAACGAAAAAATTGTGGGATCGAAGGCCGAAAGCTCATCTTTCAGCGATGATCTTTGCGGGATTTCGCACTCGTGTATGTTTCGAGATCGCAATGGTTTTTCTTCGGCCATTAAGGATCGATTGGATATTGATGAATTACTCCGCTGTGGAAAGGTTAGCTCGCTTGCAGTAGCTCACCGGTCGCGTGCGAATTTCAAAACCAATCGACGCTCGTGAATCTCACCCCTCCGACCCCCGACCGCCGACCACCGACCCGTCCGTGACCATTTTCAGCGCACGTGGATTGGCAAATTAATGATTGCCGGTGCTCTTTGGCACTGGCTTCGCCAATAATACAAGTTATCTAAGCGATTTGGCGAACGGGGCCTCCGGCCAAACAAAGTAATTTCCCCGCAAGGTTTAAATTGCTTTTTAAAAAAGCCGACAACAAGTGCGCCCGGGGACTTTTGTGGCAAGAAAACGCGCGGACCGGACTGACCGAGACCGAAATTAATCTTTTAAACGTCGATGATGCCTTTCTACGGACTAATAAAGAGACGCTATTACCGCTGATGAACTACTTACATCCCCAAGAGAGCGCGTCTTTGTCATTTCTCAACCTTTCTCAACCTTTCTCAACCTTTCTCAACCTCTCTCAACTTTTCTCAAAGTTTCTCAACGTTTCCCAACGTTTCCCAACGTTTCTCATTTGCGAGCGAGTTGTTGGGGCGTAAGCCGCGATTTCAATTACACTGATAGCTTAATTAGGTAATTTTATGGTGGGAGGCGGGGAGGCGGGGAGGCAGGGGGGGGGGTGAAGGTCTGATGGTAAGAGTGACGAAATAGCGAACGGAGTAAAAACATCGAGTAATCTGATGTTTAACTTGTATGAGGGTATGAACTCAAATAGGCATTCGCCGAAAGCGCTTGGATTAAAGTGTAAAGGCGAAAGATAATATATCGGAATGCTTTATCAGGCTATAGAGGAAGGGTGGAGAGGGGAAGGCTATTCAGAGGCCGGGTAAGCTAGTCGACCCGTTTTTTTTTTTTGTTTTTTTGTTTTCTGTTTTCTGTTTTTTTGCGTGAGCTGCGCGTAGATGGATAAATAAGGGATGATGGCTGAGAGGGGTAGGGGGAGGGAGAGTCGTGAATAGGATGGAATCGTGGCCTTAAAAGCTGATCGATGCAGCAAGCCGATATTCGCTCTTTTACAGTTGCCATGAAAAGCGACGGAGGTGACTTATCCGGCATTGTAAGTCGGAGGCGGCAATAAAAAAAGGCGACCGAGGGAGAGAAAAAGTTGCGAGTACGCAAGTCGTGGCGCCGCGGCGAGGTGAACTGCTGCTGCTGCTGCTGCTGCAATGTAACGCTCGGTCCGGCCCGAGGAGAAGGAGGTCAGGGCGTTAAGGAGCGCGGAGCGCGACCATTGGATTTTCCCGCTGCCGACAATAATGAAAGGGAGCGACGGCGAGGAGGGAGATCGGCTCCCTCCCCGTTTCACGAGCTCGCGCCCTCCCTGACCGACCCTCTTCCCTCTTCCCTCCCGCGCCCGCCACCGCGGCCGAGACATTTGACAACTCATCGTCATTCATCGTCGGCTCGTCCCCTGGCGCGACGATATAACCTTACCCGACTTAAGGATGCTCCGGTGCTCCGGCGCTCCGGTGCTCCCGTTGACGCGCCAGACTTCGCAAGAGGATCCCCCTCGAAATACCGGAAAAGCATCGCCGAGGGAGCGGAAGTAGGTCGACGTCCTACCCACCCCCCCCCTGGGCTCTTTGGATCGGAATCGTTAAATTTTTGTCGGACTCACCCGGCGAAGGTCGTTTGCCAGAGCGCCTTTACGGAACAATCGGGCCAACCGGAAGGACAATGGAAAGCGCCGGGAACACTACGTATTCCCGGGTAATTTGAGCTCCCTCCGGCACCGAGCCGCCAGACCCTGCTAATCAAATACTCCTCATCAGTCGTGATAATTGATATTTATTATTCTCCGCCGGCGCTCGAGTGCCTTTAAGTGATAATTATCGCTCGGGTGCATCAGCCTGTCCCAGCCACACGAGGATTTCAGGAGAAATTTCACTCGATCGTCTCCGCGACCAAATGAATAAAAGCTCAGACCGTACGAGGCCCCCTTATTAAATCCCCTCCCTAATCGAACCGCCGTAGTAGTATTGTTTTATTTTATTTTATTTTATTTTATCTTATTCAATGTATTGTTAGCGTGCGGACGCTTAGAGGGACGTGAGATGCGGAGCACGTGCTTTGCGACGAAATACATAAAGTTTTCGTGAATTTGTATTATTTAAGATCGTGCAACGATATCTCGCGTCGACGTCTAGCCTACTTTCCCCATTGGCACGATATCTTAAAAAAAAAAAAAAAATAAACAAAAAACAAAAATACCTCATTAAATACATTGTATTAACATAGAATAAATAATCGTTTGGTTATTATACGTAGTATAAGGTTTTGTTATAATAACGGAGCTACGGGGAGGTTATTGGGACGTTAAATAACCTATGTATGCAGCGTTTTGTCCTAGACTCGTGCGAGCTCGCATACGCATCTAAGCTAAATAAACGTTTGCACGACTTGCCGATGTTAGGGAGAATACGACAATTTAGCGCAATGTAGGCTCGTGCGCTATACACGCAGCCCGGAGTCTATAATATAATCTATAATGTAATTATAATTAAAGATTCAAGCCACGTAGGGGCTGCTCGCTGTCCAAATATTCCATTCGACCTAAGCTCCAGAGCTTGTGATTCAAGGCGAGAATTGTTATTATTATTATTATTATTATTATTTTTAAAGGGTCTTTAAAGGAGGATGTCGCGCTGCAGCGGTGATCGAGATAAGTATAGGATATAGATTTTAATTCGTGTAGTGCGCCTGCGACGATCTCGAGGCCCGCATTTAAAGGGAAAAGACAATGGGACTCGTATGACGCGGCTTCATTCTCTAGGTGCCAGAGGAGACTCGCATTATACTTACGCGTAATGAAAACATTACAATGACTTCGACGAGGCGCAAGTACATGACAGGGGAAGTAAGCATCGAGTACAATGAATATCTCGGGAAGCGCGGAAAGCGGTTTTGTCGGTGACGTCAGGTCAGGTAAACGCTCGCGCTTAAGCTTTTCCGTCTCTCCCTCCCTCCTCCTCCTCCGCCTCCTCCTCCTCCGCCTCCTCCACCACCGCCACCGTCCCTGCCGAATGGGCGAGAGATGCTCCCGAGGAAGGCGGTATCGGTGTCAGAGTCGCGCATTGACGGCTCGAGACTTTTCGCGTGCGCCTAAGTGGCGCAAAGTGCGCTCGAGCCTAAATAAAAGATAAATAAAGCGATTCCGACTCACGGAAGGCAAGTTCTTTCTATTCTCTCCCGGCCGATTCCGCTTCGGAAAATTGTTCCAACTTTTTCTTCTCCCCCTTAATTTTCGTATTACTTACACCCAATTTCATATCGCTTGATGGATTATGATCGACTCCGCTTGCCCTTCAACGTTTATTTTCACTTGGCATTACCCCCACTCATCCCCACCCCTCACCCCTCCCTCATCCCCCCTCATCCTTACGAATTCCTGTGCAAAGTTCCACCTCGCTTACACGCCACCCATTATCACTTACAAACATATTGTTTTACTTACTTGTCAGCCGAAAGCCATTGATCAACTTCTTTTTTAATTTAATTAAATAAGATCGATTTCTACATTTATTTCCCCCAAGTACTAATTTTCTTCTTCTTCTTCTTCTTCTTCTTTTCTTCTTCTTCTTCTTCTTCTTCTTCTTCTGTTTCGTATTCTTAACTGCTTTTATCACTAATATTCTCACAATTGTTCAATTGCAAGTATACTTTTTCAGACGACAATACTAAACGACCTACTATATAAATAAATTAATTTACATACGTGTGTAGATAATTTTGTTAAGCTAACAAGATTTTGATCGAGTCGCAGTAATATTTTCCTTTTATTCGCGTAGCTAAAGGTCGCTTCAATAGATTTTTTTATTTTGCCTCAAGAGCTCGACAGCGTTATTGAAGGACATTCCGATTTCTCCTACTCAACTACGCATGCACCCCGCCCCGCCCCCCGCCCCGCACCCCGACCCTATCTCTCGCTCCATCTGTACTCAATACACAGTGAACTGCACGTGATTGTAGAAGGCGAGCGTGAAATCCCCTCGAATCGGAATCCAGTGCATCCTCGATATCTTTGTCGCGTCGTGTGTGAATCAAAGTCGGGGATGCCCTACAAAATGCCTTCGACGTGTCCTCGAAATATTTTGACCGGAAGTCGCTTCATGTCAAAATCCTCGGAACGAGACGAGACTTTCGTCAAATGATACTGGACAATTCGAGCTGAAAGGCGATTTACGATAAGCAATTTGGCTCAGGCGGAATTTAGCTAAAGCCGTCAATCTTAGATTCCGTGTCGAAAGCGAGACAGTAATGAGTGAAGTAATTGACACTTACGGCTGAATAATATCTTTGTCGATCCACGAACGACGTTATTGTATTTCCCGTTCGCTCGAGCTAAATATAGATTATATTATAAACGCGACTAGGATTAACTGGATTACGGACTAAAGAGATAATTATATAAGCTGGAATTGTTATCGAGATGTAACTCCGTACGATTCCGTAACAATAATTGAAAAATCCAGCTCTGTCGCGGATAAAATCGATAGTATTCTAATTTAGAGTCGAGTCCCATGGACCGATAATAAAATATTAAAAATAAGTCCAGTTATTGAAAAGGTCTGGAAGATTTTTATTTCCCGGCCGTGGGTCGTGCAAATAAGTTCAATATATGTATTTGGAGATAATTAAAATTTTTTAATGGAATATTTAGTTTGCGGTCTAGCTAATAAAACCTAAATGACGTATATCAATATTTCAATATTTAATAAATTCCTGTAAATACCGCAATTTTTAATTCCTTTAAATTCATTACGTTAACAATTAATAATTTATATTGAATTATTAATTTTCGGTAAAGTACAATTAATTCGCAATACAGGTATAAAAAAAGTATTCGTATACCGTGACCTATAAATATTATGTAACAATGGAAATGTAACTAGTAAATTACGTAATGTTACGGGCATGAACGGTAGATTTTTATATTAAAACAAGTTCATTTTCTAATATCCGTTTGAAGTGAAATAATGAAACCGGCAAAGTTTGATTAAATTTAACTCGTTTATGAATTTACAACTGATTCAAATACGCTACATTGTGCCTCCGTTAATTCGAAAGTAAATTTATTTCTGCAAATGTCTTGCATAAATGCTTTAAATTTCATAACATGTATACCTTATCTTCAATGTACAATATTACATATATATATATATATACATCGAATTTTCTAGATTTCATTAAACGAACAAATTAAAGAATTTGTAGGACTGTTTACATAATTTCACGAAGACTCCCTTTATGTCGGTGTACTTTAATTATGATTATCAGACATTAATAATAGAGAATAGTTGAGGAGCGAAAACCTTCGATCATATAATTTTATCATTAATCTTTATTGAGCTTGACTTTTTCTTTGTTTAGTAAAAAACACTCAATTGAGTGAAAAGCTCTGTTCTTATAAAATACACTTAAAAAAATGTTAAAAAATTAATTTCTCTTTATTAAAATAAATATGTGGTGAGTTCAGTTTTTTAGTATAGTTATCACGAAGCAGAATTTATATAAAATATATTACGTTGATACTTCTGTAAACTTTAATAATTCAATAGATAATACTCTGATGAAATAGATTGATAATAAAATTTATAATATTGTTGATGTAGCTCATAAAAACTGTAATATGATGATAGAATATCGTGTATAGATTTTCTAAAAAAAACAAAAAAAAACAACTGCTTATTGATTCCAATATTAGAAATAAACATTATTTATAGCAGTTTTTCTTATAATTTCAATTAATTTATTATGCCTTTAAATAAAAGAATATGGCGTAAGAAATCACTGTTTTTATTCTGTTTTCTTTTCTTGATATAATGTGACCCTATAAGTAATATACGTGCTTATGTTTCAAATGTATTTGAAATTTATAAATCTTATTCAAAACGTACGAATCTTATAACATTTTTCTTACTACACTGCACTCGCGTACATTCATCATTGATTTTTCTATAAATATTCATTCTAATAGAGAAGATCTGTTATACAAGATTTTTTTGTGAATGTTGGTTTAATCAATTAAAATTTCTATCATAACAAGCAATATTTTTATCGTTTGCTCGAGGGTGATTTTTAATATTTAAATTTAAATTGCAAATGACTTTCAGTAAATAAAAGAATAACAATGATAATACTAAATGTAAATTGATTGTAGAGATGAACGATAATGTTAGGAAGGCTTGTTTTTACCGTATAAATTAAATTTAATACATTTTCACGTGAAATGGGAAACCGATAATTAGATTGTTGAATAGATAATCTGAGATAAAATTTTGAAAAATATACAAAGTCTTCATTAAAAGCATAAAAATTTTTTCACATTTAATACAATTTTTTCCTCTTAATTTTTATTTCGAGCTCGCATTTTTGCTGCCAACAACAATAAAACCTTAACGCTTTAGCAAAAGTAAAGGAAAGTTATAAATTCAATTAAAAATATGACATAAATTTCATGACATATTTATTAGAGTTAGCAGCTTTGGTATTAATATTTATTATTTACTATTTATTTACATTTCTAATTACAGTATTATTTATTTGCCCGCTATATACATTATACATATGTTTTATGGTACCCAAAAGATTGCCACATAATAGTGATATATTTCTGGAAACGATTAAGGTTTCAAATATAAACAAATTTCACACACTTATACAGAATATTTCATCTTCTGGGATATAATAATAATCTATTTACTTGCTAAATCGATGAATACTGTTAGCGACAATTTCCAATATTCGTACTTCTTATAACTTAAGTAACATTTAATAATGATAAGACAGTTACACTTACTTTCTCTGTCTAACATAATATAAAGTTTAGCTTGCACTTAGACAATGAGCCCTTAGTGTCTTTATAACTTTTAATTAGGTTGATATAATATGGCAAACTTTTTGATACATAAGCATCCAAGTAGACTTTCGATATCAAATTAATTCAGCTTTATTCCGTCTAAATTTTTATGGACTTTGGTTTATTAAATTTGATAATGTATACTAATATTCATGTAATTTATTTTAAGAAATATGTCATGAATAATATATTTCTCTAAAAATTTTTAAATTCTGACCTAATAAAGATTTTTATTCCGTTAGGAAAACAAAGATTATCTCGATCTAATAACGTTGGAAGTACGATATTTTTTAAAATAAATTGAATTATAAACATTTTTAAAAAGGAAAAATTTTTTATGTACATGAAAGTTTTTGTGTATTTTTAAAAGTTTTACCTTAATTATTAAATAATATTTATAAGAATTATTAGATTTCTACTTTATTCACTGTTCACGTTAGACAGTATAATAGGAACAAAGTAATTCAGGTATTTAATTTAATCTATATATACTTCAAAAATTCAATTTCAGTGTTTATTTCTTTAGAAAACTGCACACACATGTTGTATTATTATTATTTTTCCACTATTCATGATATAGAGCAATGAAAATACAGTTTCTTTTGTATTTCATATTGTGGATTAAAATTAATGACTTATATCTGAATAATATAAATTAATTTTGTTTTTTCAATTTTTCTTGTTTATCATAATTAGTATCTCAAACAAAATGAAATATTTTTATACGTTAAAAAGTTGTATTTCCTGAACTTCTTTATCTGACTGAAATTTTTATTAAGAGTAAAAAGAAATTTTGAATATAAATATAATATTAATATATAATATAATATAATATAATTTAATATAATCCAATTATTACGTTATAATCTAACGTAAGCTTTATTAATAAAGAATAACAACTACAATATTTCGGATGAATTTAATAGAATTAAATTATTCAATTATTCAACCATTATATATTATACAGGAATTAGAATAATATGTATACTTTAGAAAATTGTGTTAAAAAGGTCGCGTTTAATTCGCTTAAAATATTAAATGTAATGAAAAAGTTGAAAAAAAGTTGTTGAAATTGAATAAAAAAATGTTTGTTTCAAAGTAAAGCCGAAATTTCTACGAGAATATCATAGAGGCTTGATGTATTTATAAATTTTATACGTGTAAAAGTATGTTCTAAGAAAGTCTTATTAATTGTATTTTCGCTATATCTTGAAAGGTCAACTATATTTTTTCATTATTTGATGAATTGATACAATTATTTATAAAATGAATATTTAACGCCAAGAAGAAGAAGAAGAAGAAGAAGAAGAAGAAGAAGAAGAAGAAGAAGAAGCAGTACGTATAAAATAAAGTCGCGACATGTATTTAAAAAAATAAAATACACCGTGTAGTTTTTATTATGTCTCAATATATCGGAAATCGCGTTCAAAATCAGATGCAGTAACGCCCTCGCACCCAAGCCTGACATCCGAAAGCAGCTCGATCGGTAAAACATTGTTCTACCTATCCGCCATCGGACTTCAAAAACGCGAGTTACTTTATCAACGTTGCTCGTATCCAATGATAAATATTATCCTTATACAAGCTGCCGATAGGGCAGTCGGATACTTATCGAAAAACACGTAAAGGATGATCTGGGACAAAGTCATTCTAATTATTTTACATATAGATTTTCTATGGGATATTGCACACTATAAACAAATTCCTCATTGGAATATATTCCGAATTTTGCTAAGCAGTTCATTATACTGCTATTGGATAAAGTATGAAATACATTTAAATACGACTATATGAATTATAATTTTTATCCTAACAAGATTCACTTACTCTCTATTAAAGTATATGTGTACAGTAACGTGTAAGAACTGTTTGAGATTGTAAAAGGTAAATGAATACAGCAATCTTGAGTTTACATTTCTACTTCGCTGCATCTGCTTCACTGCACATATTCAATGGCATGAAATTCTTAAAAAATTTTTTCTTAATATTCAGCAATTTATTATGAATTTACGTCTAATATTTAACATTGTCATAAAGCGTTGCAGAGTATAAGTAATCGTAATATTCTATATGGTATTAGAGTTAGGATTATATTTAAATCAATATAATTTTATGTATAAGTATAACTTGAAAATATATGTAATTTTTGTGTATACCTAACTTCATAAGTTATTCAAAGTATGAATAATCACTAAGCCAATAACAAACATTTGCATGTATTTGCATAAAAATGTAGTTTTTTGAAATTTTCGTAATTCTTGAAAATTGATCGGTTAAAAAGGAAAGAAAAAGAATAAGCAAAAAAAAAAAAGCAGTACGAAAGAGTCATGTACCTGTGACACAAATATTTTTCGCTTTATTTAAATTGCATTACATTATTATCATAAATAAGTTATCTGTAGTAAGATTATGTTCATGAGCGCAACCTACACTCGCTTTAGCTGGTGGAAAAAAAAAAAAAATTTCAAGTATTTCTTTGCAATTTATACACAACGGATATTCTTAACATTTAACGAGCCTATAAAAAAAAATGTAATTCATTTAAAGTACGAAACCAAATAACTTTACTTTACAAAAATAAGATCATTTTACGTTTAAGCAAATACTTGCTTTCCCGAGCATAGCGTGTACTTGAAAATTTCATGGCGACACGTTGGGCCAAGAGTATTTATTCATCAGGATAAAGCAATTGCGACACCAATAGACTATTGAGAGTATTGGGAAATCGAGATATCCTCGTTATGTTGCTCTTTTAATTCATCGGACCTGTTTGAGGAAAAACAGCGGAAAGCGATATTTATTTGTTTTGTTATGTGAATTTATTTGTAACGCATACCAATCGCTGCATTTCATTTGCCTTAATTATATTTGCAAAGCATAATTTCTGCTCATAAAAAAGTCACGTTTGACGCTATAAAAACTTTAGCTTTCACGTACTTTCGGCCAGACATTGTATTTTTCTCCGCGTTACAGCGATAAAATTTACGCTGAACCTTAACGGAGTGCACAGATCTTTTTATGGTAGAGAATAATAGGTGTTTAAACATTTACTCTTATATAAAAACGTAGTGATATATTGAGGGAACTTTCTTACTTGCCGAGTAAATGTCAGATCTTAATGTTAGAACGGTTTCCCGTTCCAGTGGGACGCGGCTCCGAAACATTGCAAAACAGTTACGAATCCACTGTCCAATGGTAAACATTGGAAAATAAGTTAAAAATATTCGGAGCGAACACGAATCATCGAGGATAAGTTAATTTCAGTAGGTAATGCAGGAATTGGCGGGGCTGGGGGTGAGGGAGCGCGTTGGTAAAAATCAATCGGAGCGCACAACGAAAAGAATTACGCTCTTAATAATTTCCGTATGAAGGGATATCGATGAAGGCACACAAACAAACACGCGCCTCGTCTCGTTCTAATTTCGTTACAAAAAAAAAAAAAAAAAGAAAAGAAAAGAAAAGTTTCCGCATGTAATTCCTCGCGTACAATCGGAACTAGGGTGTAAAGCCGATATAGCCAAAGAGACGCGGGCGGATATTCAAGAATAAAGCACGATCGTACGTAAATTGGGTAAAAAAAAAAAAAAAAAAAAAAAAAAAAAAAAATTTCAACAACCTCAGAATGCACGGCGCCGATTATTATTATCATTTGCTAAAAATACGTGGGAATACGTTTTTTTTTTTTTTTTTTTGTTCAAGCTTCGACTGATTGAAGTGAGCCCGATAAAGTGATTCGTAATCGATAGCCGAAACGATGATATATTAACGTTCTAATCTATTATTCTATCCACGGCGTATCCTTACGCGCCGCACAATTAATAATATATGCATTCGAATGCACTTTTTTTTTTCTTATTAACGTAAATAATCGGGGCTGCGTGGGAGGGGGGGGCGTTTTAAAAATCTCACTACTCTCGTTTGACGATCGTCAATGCTGTCGCTCGGGAGCTTAAATAATTTATAAAAAGAATCGTACGTATGGCAGTTCCGAATGGAAAATAAGTCACGAAAGCACGAAAGCACATATCGTTACAAGGGCCATCGACTCTTTTACCTCGAGACGAAAGACTACTTACTACTCTCCATCCTTTCAATTGCTAATGCATTTTAAAAAAAGATCGATTCAGCCTCTTCAAAGTCGCGATTTAAAGAACTCTGAATAAAGAATACACGGCGAGCGGGATTATGAATTTCTTATGCAATAATTCTTAGCCGCTATTTTCATTGAATATATAAAACATTTATCTCTACTCTTTGGCCTTACGTTACTTATAATGCTTATAATCCACAGGCTACTTTGAAAAGTAGCTCGATATTATACAAAAACCCTTTTCTTATTCTGAAAATTAAATCCGGCAAGGGCTGCATCCGCGATATTATATCATCTAAAATGATAATTATTCTTTTGCGGAAAAACGCATTCCCTTTTTCCGAAGCCACGGGTATGCAAAATTTAAAGGCCGCGATAGCCTTATAACGGAATAATACGGAGCTCTAATGTTAATATTAATATATACGCGTATAGATAAATGATAGAGGGCAGGAATAAGCGAATAAGCTCGACACAATTCTTTCGGTTTGAAATTAAATGCTCTGTAAAAATTAAACCTCGAGCTTCGATTTATTACAATTCATTAATTAAACGCTTTAATTGTGCCGGTATAATGACTTTTGACGTTTCTTACAAATCCTCTAAATCCAGATTTGAGAATTCATTGGACGCGTTATCGGTAAAAAACTTATGTCGTTTCGATTGAGTATTGGAAATCCTCTTTTATTTTGTCGTCGTTACTCATCGTCGTGAGTCCCGACTAGACGCACGCCATGCTAATGAAGCAGAGAACTCTTTAATCCCCGGACATGGGTTGTTCCCCTTTAAATGTGACCATACGTTTAAACTTCAAAAGCCCTTGCCGCGACGGAGCTTCCAGTTTCGCGTTGCCTTTTCTCCGAACTCCAGTTTACGAGGCGCCATAATGCCGAGAGAGTCTATGAGAAAACAATGAATAAGAGGCATTGGGAAAAATTCGGCCCAAATTGAATTCCAGGAGAATCCACTTTCACGTCTCTTGTAAAGCGACCGCGCTTTTTACAACGTAATGACTGAGTCGGCGAAACTCCATCACCCCCCCCCCCCCACTCGATTTAAGTGGCCTATGCCGTGTCGAGAAGGGCTTGGATTGTCGAGGGCCTGGGGGATTGGTGGTGAGGGGAGGGGGAGAGAGAAGGAGCGCGTATCGGCTGTACGCAAGCGCGCGGACAAACTTACCTCAAAACACATAAACTTATAAGCGATTGGAGTTTGGTTATTTGTCAACTTTGTATTATCCTGACAAAGTGATGAATGGTATCTAATACCTTACAACGTTATATCCGGAATTTAAATTCAATTACAAGAAATATATTGAATCTCGAGAACGTATATTCGTTGATCGGATATCGCAATAATAAAATTTGTATCAGAATTACTTGGACTTATTATATTATCGTAATCAGTTCTAATCTATACTTGTAAAAATCCTTGTGTACCCGGTACTCCGAAATTCGTTATATTGTGCTTTGTAATTACAATGTTGTAAGCATTGTAAGCAGACGTGCTCGATACGAGCATTTATAATGTTAATTTTCTGCGTTAAGAATATTTCATTTACCGGTAGAAATGGCAAAAAACTTCAATGCATAAGACATCATGAATATTTATGAAACTAGTTTGTACGTATTTTAATTTTGTGCTAATTAGCCGAAATTTAGGTGGGATTAGTAGCTTTTGCTTTATCAGAGGTACATTTACGTACGCTAATGTATTTCAATGAGAATAATGCATGCGTTTTATTTATTTGTACCCTATCCTGGAGTTGAATTTGCGCGGAATCGAATTTCTCGATAGGACGAAAATTTTTCAACTCCAAGAGCATTTGAAATTTCATAATTTAATATCCAACGAATGATGAAAATGGTTTAATTGATTTTCCACCCCGTCGGAGATACCAAAAAACAAACAAACAAACAAACGGACGAACGAACAGTTTCAAATTTATTGTAATTAATGCAATTTTTAATCTGTATTTATCAAATTTAGTAACGATCCCGCGGTTCGAGGATATTGAAGTACAAGTACGTTCTTCGTCCGGAGGTTGAAACCCAAAAAAACGTAGTATAGACGCTAGGATTCTATCGCTTCTTCTTTCCATTGGTTATTAACGGCTGCCGGTTAACGTACATCAAATCGTTGATTATTCGCATTTTAAATTATATTCTAACTGGAGCGAGCAGAAAATCCTCAGCTCCGATTAAATAAGAATCACGTAATGATGAAGCTCGTTATTGTATTAATGGGGATTAATACAATTGCAGGGCTCGCGGATATTGAAAGGCTGGCGAAACGTTTAAAGACCGTGCGAAAATCCGCGGGAATTTTCACTTACTCATCAGAGTAAGCGAGGGCTGCTGCTGCGTAGGCGTCGCGACGCGGGGATAGAGAACTGGGAATGCAAAAGGTCGCATATGGCGTGCGGGTCGAGTTGCTGAGAGTTGCAGGGTATTTCAGATCTGAATATTTACCGAGAGTCGGCTGCAGAAGTTACCTTATAGAAAAAAATTCCCCGAACACTCGATAAGAGTGATATTTGCACATGTCATTATTGGGATGCTCGGACAGAATGGGCAAACTCATTAACCGAGCGCTCGCACGCTGCATTTCTAATGATATACGCGGACAGCAGGGCTGGTGCGCTGGTGCTCTTCGTTAATTGCACGGTAAGCGATGGAAATACCGGGGTCGCGAGGAGACGGAGTCGGGTGTTTAATTGAAACCGCTGATTTCCCAGGACAATAAGTTTAAACTCGGGTCGAAGAGAAGAAGATGCGCAATCGCGGCGGGAGAGCCCGCTCGGAGTTACCGGGGAGCGCGCTCAGGGCGGCGCAGCTCTCCTCCGACTTGGCTGGAGGAAGGCAAGTTGTGCTTGCGGCGGGTAAACGAGATCGATAGCCGAATCGTCCCGGTGATGATATCGCGGTCAGCCGAACGACTCCAAACAGTTTGTCCTCGTGACACCGGGGTTGTGCATCCACGACCGAGTTTCGCTCTTGGATCCCGCGGTTTTCCCCCTCTCCCACCCTCTCTCTCTCTCTCTCTCTCTCTCTCCCACACCCTCGACGCCTCTCACGATCGCCTGCCAATTCAATTCTACTGTTTTCCGCCGACGTTACGCTGTCGGTAAGGGCTTTCACCCACCCCCGTCGCGCCAAGAATCACTGGGTGGAAGGAAGTCCGGAACTCGGATGTTGACACCCGCTCATCGAAATGCTTTTCTTTTCTCTACCTCAACGGAGAAGCAAAAAGATCTTTGACCCGATCTAGTACGTCCACGCTTTATTATGCTCGTACGCAGCTAGTATACTGAAAATTCAGAGTTTACGCCGACCATAGTTTCGTCTCTCTCTCTCTCTCTCTCTCTCACTCTATTTATTAAAGCTCCAGCTATTCGTGATTTTTTTGTTTTGTTTTAACAAGCAATTCAGCTTTTATTTATTTTTTTTTTTGTCGACGACTCTTTGTTTGTCCCTGTAGCGACGGCAATTTCCCCGACAAATTCCCTCCGACTCTTAATATTATTTCCAATTATTTTTAGCTCAGAGTAGAAAGAACTTCTCGCAAGATATAAATCTTGTGAAATGGCCTACAATGGCTTGTATATTTTAACCGAGCATACCCCGGACTATCTGATTAATAATAATATTCGAGCCTTTCTTACACATATGCTGCTCATTTTCATAATATAGACATTTAATGGCACTACATTTTACGATAGTTTATCTTATTCGTTCGTACGTACGATCAATTATCAAATTATCATATGCGTTATGGCAATATAATAACATAATTGTATCATTAATTGTAAATAAATTTATGAATTTCTGTACGAGCATTATTGTTATCGTACGATTCCCTCAGCTGACATTACAGGTGCGTGTTTACGTAAGGACGTGGTGTCGTCGTCCATAGTGAATTTATCAAAAAACAATCCCTTCATGAAGAATAGCGCGAAAACCCACGAGTCCAACGACACGTGTTAAATTAAAGCAATTGTAAATCATAATTCGACAATAAAATACAATAATCGCCATCAATCAGCTTATCTTCTTTTTCTGATTTTATCCAAAAAAAAAACATTAATTTAACGAAGAGCAATGAAGTAATCGCCTCTAGTTTTATCGCCGGGCGCGCTGCAACATTTGTTGATGAAAGGGGGAGGGGAGTGTACTGACTAGCCTTTTTTTGTCTTAGCTAGTAGTAATTAGGGAATTAGATGGCACGCCGATCGCCATCTAAACGCCATGTATTGGCGGCTAATTGCGCGGATAGATGACAATGGATCAAGTCGCCCGTACATGATTTAAATGTAACTAAGCACAAAAGATGGCGTCTTGACCATTTCGCGCTTTAACAAATATATTAAATTCAATAAGGTTTCTTTATTCAGTATATTCATATTATTATGAGAGAGAAAAATCAATCCTAATTGTAATAAAGAATTGTAAAGGATGAAAGAATTCCGAAGGGCTAATAAAGAAATATAATAAAAAAAAATAAAGAAAAAAAACAGAAGAATACTTTGTAACATGAAGATATTTCTGCATTTACCATTTGAATTTAACATACAGTTGCTTATTACGAAGGATAACCTATCGAAATAGGTCGTGCAAAATAAATGTAAATCAATTTTTGGGATTATTTGAAGTGAAGTATTTTCAATCCGTGCATCCATCGCCGGAGTTGTCGAATGTTTTGGAAAAAATTTCATTTAATACCAAGCCGTCGATAAGAATTGATTAATTACAAGAAATTTCTATTACAAGTCCACAGCAAGTGGCTTTCATTATAACCTAACGTGTTTATTATACGTGATCCTTTATGACCTTCAAACGACTTTTGTTGAAATATTTTTTTTTGTTTTTTTTTTTCATTAACAATTTACGGATTCATTGACTTGACTGGCCGGTGCACGGAAAATGTTTTATTATAACTAAACTATGATGCTAATGCATAATTCGAACCACTTGATTACCGCTACATTATTTTCCACTACATTGTCCGATCCATCCTCAATGCTTGCGGGAATAAACAATACGCGTTTATTTAACGCGTTTCACTTTTTGAGTGCATTAATAGATAATTCAATTAGCCAGTGTATCATTAGCTATTTATTTGAGAACTTTATTATAAACACGAGAAACCTTTATACCTCTCGTACGCGTGACAACCTTTTAATCTTCTATAGTTTAACATATCTGATGCTTGTGGAGCTTTTGAATAATGCTTTACACTATATATTTAATGGCTTCTAATACAACCAAGAGGCTACATACTGAAATAGTTATCGCAAAATGAATTTATTCAGCAGGGCATTTCTTATAGAGGATAGCCAAGTAAGAGCATACAAATACGTTAAGTTGCGAGTATAAAATAAATGAAAGGCAAAAATGCTTTATTTCCTTGTCTTTTGTTTTACTGCTTAATTATTGAAAACTCTGGCTTATGTATACATCAATAGAGAGCTTTTTCTATTCATTACTGACAAATAAAGCTACACTCGAATTACGCCTACGCTCGTATAAATAATTCTGTTTGTTCTATATTATTGATTTGTGAATCGTGACGCGTATAAAAAATATCACCGATTCGGCCCCTCTCACATTATTGATGGGAAATATTTTCTAGGCTAAGACACAATTTGTCTCTTCGGTCGTAAAAAATGTAATTTCACAAGGCATCGATAAATAGAATTTCTAAGAGAAATACATTATTTATAGTGAAAATTATAGTTTATCCTTCTTAGTGATACGCTACTTTTATATCCTCCCTACGTAAGCACAATAATTGTTAAAATATGCAAATAGAAACTTCTAATGTACATATTATCTAACGTACGTATTGCATTTTACAAAATGTTAATACGCTCGAAGCAGGCTAAGCCTTATTATTCCTTAAGTTTATAATACAACGGCGCTATTTAATCTACCCTACTTTCTATATTTATTGTTTAAGAGTGTTTAAAAAAAAAAAAAAAAAAACCTACTGATTTGGCAACGTCTCAGTAAATGTAAAATCCTTATTTTCCGAATTAAGCTTTGCGTATAAATTATAAAAGAATCGTTAATGTTGTGTAGCATGCCAAAGAACGAAACGAGTAGGCAGACAAAAAAAAATAAAAAAAAATAAAATAAAAAAAAATACTTGATATCATTTATCTAATCGAATACATGAAATGGATAGGTCTAACTGCTTTTAAAATTCTACCTCAATGTATTGGAATAAATCAATTTTCTGCGTCTCCTAACTTTTTCAATCTGTTTAGCGAAATCTCTTACAATTAAAAACAAAATTAAACTTTAATACATTCAAAACTGCCAATATCTTTTCTTTTCTTTTTTCTTTTTTCTTTTTTTATTACTTATCTCCGGATAATTTATAGATTACGTAACTTCAATTATCTTTATTAAAATTTTCAGAAGCACATTGTAAAGAATTTTTTCATAAATCATTTTCTCAAACATTCATTTTACTAAGAAAATATTAATATTTAGTGGATAAAGCATATATTACTTTTTATCATTCGTTTGAATCGTTACTTTTAAATTCTTCTAAGAATTTAACGGTATAATTGTATCTTCCTCTATTCGGCAACTAAGTTTTTTGCCGTATGTAATCGTATTATGCGCCCATATTGCATTTATTAAAGGGAATGTATGTTTTGTATAATTTCTGCGTACGTATGTATGAAATTTTTCCTATGAGCTAATAAATTATTATAACTGGCATAATAAAGGATACAGAAAGAGATCAGCAAGCAAATATTAAAATCTCCGGCTAATACATATGGAATAAATGTATTATACTTTATTTAAATTCATCACTATGTAGTACATTCTTCCCCCCATTCCCGTTGCAAGGAAAAAAAGTCGCTTTCTACTCACTTTTCTCATTATTTTATAATAAAAACGAGCGTTAACGACTATTAAGGAATTTTTTTTCACAAAAAACTTACAGTAATTAATAATTAAATTCAATTATTTTTTATAATTATTCTTCTTTAATTATATTGTACGTATAACATTGTTAATATTATCGTATTATGAAGCATTCATTTAATTAAATTAAAAAAAAAAAAAAAAAGAGTTGAGATAAATAACAAAATATTTGAAAATTCTGAAATATACAAGGATTATTGCAACGAATTTAATGAACTGTAATAAACTCGTAAACGATATTGTTTTCGTAGTTTGGTAATACATTTATTCATTTTTCGTTTAGAATGAAATGGAATTATTACTTAGGAACGACTTTTAATCAGAAACACATTGTTTTCAATTCAGTTGAGAATTACAACATTTCTAATTAAAACAAATTCTACTTAAATATTTAATATTTATGCAAGCACAGGAATTGTTAAGCACAAGTTTCTTTTTTATTTCTGAAGTATGAATTTTTTATTATTTATATTTCCAGATACGTTTTATAGATTTTCAATACTTTATAAAAATTATAAATTTATATTTATTAAAAATTCGATTGTATTAAAAGCTCAAGATATGATTTTAATTGTTTGCTTATCACGTGGTTTATTGAACGTGGTTTGATTTTCTTTGTATTTTATGAAAAATATGTTTTAAAAATATATTTAAAAAAATATTCTTTTTTTATATAAACTATAACCGAGCAGGACGATATAAATTTATACGTATACGCGTGCGAATGTTTGTAATAAATTGTTAATCCCATATATTAATATTGAGAAAATGCTCAAATTCAATCATAATGTCAAATTTTAGCATATTATACACAATTCAATAAATAATAAAAATGTAAGAAAAATGTAAGGTAATTCAATAATAACTGACACAACTCTAACATAAATATAATATTTTAATAGCGAAAACGAGTGTTGTGGAAAAATGTTACTTTAATAATTTAATACAATTCCATCGCTTTTGGAACGTTTAATCTTCTTATTTTCTAAATGTCATTTATAAAATTTGTGGTTCGATAATTTGAACAGTCCCATGGACAATAAAGTTCATAATATCTTTAAAAAAAAAAAAAAAGAAAAAAAATTGTACAATTAAACAGTTTGAATAAGAACTTTGTTCTGATTGGATTCGTCAAGACGAAATTATATAACGGATGACGAGATTGGACGAAAATATTGAAAATATCGAAAATATTAATACCTCCGGTAAACATCTCCGTAATGCTCAATAAAATCTAACGAACTCTTTTATCCTCCGTTTTAATTAAAATAAATTAAAAAGACTTTTTCCTCCATTCAAAATTTTTTTAAAAGCATTATTTGCATATTTTAAGACCTTAACTTTTGCTTAGAGGCTGGATTCTACCGTGATTTAATCTCTTATATTGATAAGACTTACAGTATTCTGTGTTTGATGTAGAAAATCAGGTCCTGGCGGTCGTGCCTGGATATACTGCTTTACCACCAAAGCCTTTAATTAACCGAATTTGAATATTTTGTACTTGAATTTCAATCGGAAGTACGTAAATCAAGAATAAATATTTGTTTATCCACAATATAGAATATATCAGTGCTGATAGAATTATAAATTCTCTATTAAAATGCAGGCTTAAATTGTTTACGCGGACGTATTATAAGCATGTCCTTGCAAAATCTGTAATTTGCGAATAATGTACTTGTAAACGATGAATCAAGCTTAAAAATATCACTGGTTATTGGTAATTAACGTTCTTTCTCGGCATACGTCGGCATGCGTTATAAGATTTACTGAATATCTCGATCCTATCGAAGCTAATTTTTTTTTCTTGTAATTATACAATTGGATATTGGATCTTTGAAAAATAAATAAATAAATAAATAAAATAAAACAACAACAATAATAGTAATAATAATAATAATAATGTCATCAAGGTAACAAATCACGTAATTTATGGATTTATTAAGCTTTAATTGGAAAGCGTATTCCCCATTGATATCTCACTCGTGCTAATGGAAGTGTCACATGCATAACGTCCGACGGATCGACGGATCCCCGGCGGAGCGAATAAACGCAACCCAATAAATCGCCGACACGTAAGAAACGTCGGCCGTAACATATCATTACGTTAAAACAAAAGCGAAATAGACGAAATCCTTTACGACCCAATGGCCCTCCTCCTTTTCTTGCATATATTTTTCTCGAGCACATGCAGGTAAGCAAATAAATGATCTCGTCGTCCTTGAAAGCAAAAACTTATACCAATACACTTTCCGTTGCTCTGAAATTCGTGGGAAAAGTAGAGAGGAAAAATGTAGATCCACCGGTCGTGGCCCGTGGCAGCATCAGAATCAGAAAAATCCCTTGTCTCGTGGCGTGATCGAGAAAAGTCTCGGCTCCTGTTCGCAGCCTCTCTTTCGCCACGTACCCTATGTATGTAAATAGGTTAACAGCGTATGCGGGAAAGAACCTCGACATCGTCCGCGAGAGTAAGGCGATAAAAAACCGAGGACGGGGGAGGGGAGGGACGGAGAAATAGGAAGACGTATAGGATTCGTATCTTAGAAGGGAGGGGCAAGGGAGGGAAGGTAATTGCGCGGAATGCAATGTCATCCGACTGCTCGGGCGTATTTTATGCGACCACCTATGAAAATAGGTAGGAAGCGGAGAAATGTCCCGTTGATGGAGTCCGAGCTCTCAAATCACTCCCAAGGTCTACCTGGCCGACGAAACGTTACTTCTCCCCACCCCCCTCACGGATCTCCGGGACTTTTTCCGACCGCTTGCCGCGATTATTGGCCGAGCTTTATTTCGGGAGCGTTTAACCCGAGCTTTCGCGAACCGCTATGGAGTATTATATTTAGATGCTTTAATGCCGCGCGGAAAAAGTCATCGGGTTCGCGGAAAGAGGCTTTTTGGAAACTGCAGCTTTATAATGGAGCCGGCCATGCGTCAATAACTCCTCGTCTTTTCCCGACTCGAAAATACTCCGTAAGTAAGGCATTAGTCATGCCACCGCCGCTTCTGCTGCTGCTGCTGCTGCTGCTGCTGCTGCTGCTGCTGCTGAAAGCCCTCGCTCGATTCTCAAATTTTACAGCCGCGATGCGAACAACTTCGCGTCTCCCGCGAAAAAAATGCCGCTGCCGAGCCCAAGCTATTTATTGTAAGAGAGCCGACGCGAGCGCACCGGAACTAATTCGCCCATTGCAAAAGACATTACATTCAATATTACCTTACGATATAATATAGGGTGGAGCGGATGTAAAAGGGGGGGAGGGGGAAGATAACGCGAACGCGTAGAAAATAAAATCTCATTAGATTAACGGAACGTAAAGTCCGAATTCGCTATTGTTAACGCTTGTGATAAAAAAAACAAAAAAAAAATTCCGATAATCCGATGAAACTGATTAGATGAAGAAAAAAAAGCTCCTTATAACGCTCCCAAAGGCGGATTCGAGATGAAGAGTTTTTTTTTTTTTTTTTTTTTTTTTTATTTTTAAATCCCCGCTGCTCTCGTATTTATTGAATCGTGAAAGCATTAAGTTTTCTTTTCTTCCCCCCCCCTTTTTTTTTTTATATCGGAGCCAATACTTGGGGAAATACAAGTATAGCGAACAATGGAGTAAGCCATGTAATGGCTTACCAGGACTCGAAGCTTTAATTTAGCCGTGTAATAACGGCTCCTTTATGTATGTATATATACATATATAATATAACGTGTAATAAATTCGGTGGAGCCCCAATTTTGTCAATCTTATTAACTTTACGAAATAAAGGCAAGGATGGCCGAACGATGGTAGGAAGGAAGGAAGGAAGGACGGATGGACTCTCGAGCAGCCCTCGATGGATTTTCGCTCCGTTCACATCAAGTTTCGGAAAGTTAACAAACAAGGATGGATAATAGGTCAGTCGAGCCAACGTTATTCGGGGAGTAAATCCGTGCAGCAATCAAAACATCTTCGGTGCAGTTTAAAATGCTCCCCTCCATCGATCCGTATCTAACATCATCGTACATCGACGATATACCGCGGCTACGCAGTACTTAGTGAGTCTATTTGGGATAGCTCGGCCTACCCCCTGGCCCAACCCTCCTCCCCGCCCAAGTCGACCAGGACGTCAGGTGTCCGCGTGATTAACTTTAATACAGCCCGGCTGACTAATGAAGGTGCCAAGTGCGACCCAGCTGACCGCGGGGGCAAAACACTCGCTCACGGCTCTTGGAAGCGCGGCCCCTCCCCCCCTCCACGCGCACACACACACACACACACGTACGTACACAGATCTCCATCCCCGACGACGCCCATCCTCCCTCCCTCCCGAGCCATTAATTATACGTAATGCAGCTGGGAGGTGCGCTCAATGATCTTTTGTCCGTGGCCCAGCCCAGCCCCGCGCCCCGCCAAGGATTATCGCTCCTGGCGGACACCGAGTGAGGGAAGAGGGCGTTAATGTCGGCGCGATATTTATCGTTCGTTTTGAATGGCGCGGGTGGGTGGGCCGGCATTCAAAGGGTGTCGACAAAAAAAAAGGAGCCGGAAGCACTGGCTCTGGGGTGGCTGGGTGAGAACGTCGGACTCGGCGGAGGTCAAGCGCTCGACGACATCGAGGCGCGAAATAGTATGTGAGGGCAGAAATGGATTGACTAATTCGGCCAAACAATCTCACCGGACTCTCGGAGCGGGGGGAAGGGGCGACAGGAGGAGGAGGGGGACTGGGAGAGAGGAGGTCAAATATTTACTCGTGACGATGTCGCGCTTGACGAGCGTAAGAAACGTTTCGCGGAATTAAGCCGCGCAAATACAAGATATGATCCCATAATTATGTCGATAAGTGTGCTTTTACGCGCAAGTCATTATATTCCGAGGAATCGATTAGGACTTGGAAAAGCGTTTGAATATTTCTGAGCTGACGTAGGTTAAAGATCGAGGGACCAAGGCTGCGGAGGGTACATCGAATCAACGTTCACAATTAAATTGGAAAAACATTATCATGATTTTGTCCTATACTATGATCACCAATAGCAGCTCCGAGATCGAATCCGATCAGCTTACATAGATTATCACTATAATTACAGAGAGAGAGAGAGAGAGAGAGAGAGCGTAATTTATAATTTTCGAAAATTAAGGAATAAAAATATTTGCAGAGATAACTTTCGAGCCGAGGTGATTTCTAGCCAATAATCAACTAATTAATATTACATTTCGGTATAATTGATTAAAGCGGTAAATCATTTTTAGTTTACGAGAAAATTAATTTTCTAATAATTCACAATTATTCGTAACGAAATGCATAAGACACGCGACAGATAGTAGGAGTTTAATGAAAATTAAACTCAAGTATCGCGCTTGGACAATCAAGTAAACTCGAAAAAACTGATATATTCGCATTTTTTTTCACTTTTAAGTTGTCGAGGTGATCGGTATTATTTTGCCGAACCAACAATAATTAATAGCTAATTATTTATAATAATAGGTAAGTACAAAGGACGCGGATATTATCCAGGCGTCATGTTTAATTACGAGAGCGGAAGATTTATGATAATGCACGCAATTGCTTTTCGGTGGCTGGTTTCAACGAATTTCCAAATGCATTAAGATTACGTTGCGAAGACTCGATGGAGCAATAAACGTATATCGATAATATTGTTATTTACAAGGTTTCCCATTATGTCGCTTACACACACACACATATATATATATATATACACACACATATACGTCTATTTGCAATTTATTCAATACAAATGTGTCATTGCCAGATCAATCTTGGTTGAAGCACAGTCAATTAAAGCCACTGTAACGATACATAAATAATTAACTCGGAAAGAACATGCAAGCGAAGGAAATTTATTTAGCCAAATATTCCTATGTTACGGTTATTTTATTATTTGTATTTATTATAGAAACGAAAAATTACTTTTATTCATGGCAAAATACGTTTGGCAAAGTATTATTATGCCGATTACGTTGAAAGTATCAAAAAATGTTATTCTTAGCCGTAAATGAACGAACTGGCTTCAATAAACAAATTGAATAAATAATCTAACAGTTTGCGCTGCTATTAATTATACTCGATGTTTCTTACATGTTTGAGTGAGTGAAAAATGTAAAGCGTAGTATAATATGATAACATCGACCATACATTTATAATGCTTTCATAGTTTTTAATTATCTGATGGATGTACCTACGTACGTTCGTAATATTTTTGTAAAATTCCCCTTCCAATAACATTGAATATTATTCTTCGTATTATTATTACTATTCTCATCATTACTAGTATTATTTAATTGAAATGTTATATTGATTAATTTAAAAGAACGCATCAGTTTATTGATAATGTCTAAAAGGCTAAGGAAGCTACAAGAAATATCAAGTTTCATAAATATATACTAATCGAATAAAGTATATTAAACTCGAGATAATTGCCATTACAGTCTAATAATGTAATACAAAGTAATTGCAATCGGTGCATTTCAATAACTAATATTGCTTGGTTATAACAATCGATCCACGTAGATTGGTATGCGTACGAGAGGATACACTTACACTAATAGTACGGGCAAATGAATTAATTGTGCATTAACGTGAATCGATTTGTGTTCCATGTTAGGATAGCAGTTGTTCTCAAATGATATCCAACAATATTCTCGAACGAACTATACCTTATAAATAGAAAAATTTTCTACCTTTCCGAAAAAATACCTCGTGGCTCGTTGTATGCTTCCGAAAGGAAGTCTACGTGTTTTTATATTGATTAAGTCATGATCATGACGGACTACTAATTCCCTTATAAAATACAACCCTTATAAAATACAAAGTAATAATCTAATGCTATATTTATTTATATACATGTACACGGATATATTGTCTAAAAAAAATTGATGAGAAATACACTTGAATAAACTGTAAAGCATATAAAGTTTAATTTGTGTTTACGTGCAGTTTTAATTTGAAAAAAATAAATAGATAAATAAAGGTTTGGAAGTTTTTATCTTTTCAACTGCAATTTAAAAATTGTGTAAATTATCTATATATATATATATATGTGTGTATATATAAAAAAAAAAAAAAAAAAAAAAACTCCATCGTATTAGAAGAATTCGTGACTCAGTAGAATAAAAATTTATATTTAAGACGTTGTAACTTTTAATTTTATTCAAAAGTTTTTTCAGAATAACGAGTACGATCATAATACTTATTACGAAACTTGCGCTGACAAATAAAAGAAGTAAATAGTAAATAAATAGTAAATAAATTTTAATTAAACTGAAGACGAGCGAATTAGAAATTATTTTTTTTTTTTTTTAATCTCTTAGCACGAAAAATACTATTTAAATCAACTCGAGCGAGTGTAAAATTAAAGCTGTACGAATGTGTGGGTAGAGCGGCGCAACTGACATATCTGCAAAAGTAATTATTCCCCGAATAGAATAAAGAAAAAAAATGTTTTTAATTGAAGGATATTTAGTTGAAAATAGAGAAATGTTTTTTCTTTCTTTTTTTTTCTTTTTTTTTCCCTAGTATTAAAAAGACAGGCGTGTGCATGTGCGCATAGTTATTTGTCGAAGTAGCATTGAAATAGCATTGGAATATTGATCTGGAGCGGCTATCTGAAGATGGATAATGATCGAAGAAACAAACGTTATCAGTAAATTGGCATGAAATGGCCTGACTCTTGACACCCACACATGTACATACATTACAATGAGATTGTAAATCGTTGATCGATATGGAGGTGGTCGGCGATATTAAAATGACGTGAGCCAAGAGAATTATTGTAGAAAATTATATACGCAGTACTCGTTCGCTCAAAGGCGAATATCAATCATAACAATCATAATAACAATCACAATAACAATAGATAATAACAATAAGAATAACAATAACAATAGATAATAACAATAACAATAGGAATAACAATAAGAATAACAATAACAATAAGAACAACAATAACAATAACAATAACAATAACAATAATAATAATGATGAATGGTATACGTAATCGGCAATAGGGTATTAGCGAAATGGAATTTCTCGGCAAAATCAGTGCGCGTCTCGGATAAATAAAAACCAGATGGTTGATTACTTTTTATCAAATATTTAGAGTAGATGAGCGAGCGGCTCGTCGTCGCCTCGGCGGTGACTGAAAAGGCACGTGATCGAGGAATGCGGATAAATTTACGAGACCGAGCCGAACGCACAGCAGGTGAAAAATAGTTTCTTCCTCGATAATGACGATCAGCGGCTAATTACTAAAGTGCAAAGGCTCGTCCGGACCCCGAGAGAAAGTAGCATTGCGCTCCCATTAGCAAGAGCAGCGCATTGCCACAAGAGCAGTAACCACAACACGAACAACAACAACAACAACAACGACAACGAAGAACAACAACGGGGTAGAAAGACGATGCTCGTGAGAAGCCGTGCAATGAATGAGAAAGGAGGAGTACGCGGGTAGTAGGTAGCCAGTGGAGCGAGGCGAAACTAAAAGGTCTCCGCGGAAGAGTCCAGGAAGCCCTGAGAGAATTGGAGTTGGAGTTGGAGCTGGAATTGGAGTTGGAGTTGGAGTTGGGAGAGGATCGGTCGTGCAAGCGAACACCCGAGGAAAAATTCGAGCGGTGATCGGAACGACTCGCGGCGCCAGACGGAATCGAAAATACGGGAAGCCCCGCGGCGCTGGCGGGGCGGGCAAGAGGCTAACGCACCAGGAGGCGCACGCAGTCGATGCACCCGGCGCCGGAGGTGGTAGGGGCGCTCTGGCTTACGTGGTGCGCGGGCGGCGCCAGTCGGCCCGAGCCTCTCCGCCGGAGCGGCCGCGCGCACTCCTGCTGCCTTCGACTAACGCAAGACGAGCATCGTCCGCGTCGTCTCCTGGAGGAGCTCGCTACCTTGTGGAGGGACTCTCGTTACCGAAATAATCGGTGAGTATTCGATGGACGCGCTATCGAACCCCCCGATGATCCGACAAACCATTTTGACAAGACGGACACTCGCGATTCCTCATCATCTAACAAATACATCGACTCGCTCTTGGCGCCAGATTCGCGAGATCCCGGGCACCGGTCCCACCCTCCTCCCTAAGTCGGGTCGGGGTGGTGGTGGTAGGGGGAGGGGAGGGTTAAGATTCGATTTACAACGTGGTCACGTTGTTGCGTAGAGCAGCTAGTGCGAGGGCGAGTATTTTGGTACGATAGCGGTCACGTTCGTAATATCGGCTAGAATTCAATATTCGTGCCAATAGATCACTGGCTAATGCTAGTCTTTCGACGATTTTCGAGGCTCGTTACGAAGGGAAATGCGCGCAATATGCCAACGTTTCCGTGAAATTACTACTCCGTGGTCTGCGGAGGGACCGGAGGAGAGGGAACGTTTATCGCTGTGATAATGATAAAAAGTGGAGTGGGCGCGTTACCGTGCGAGAGGTGCGCTAACGTCTTGCCAATAATAAGTATCCATAAATCGGTTGCGGATCGACGATCGAGGCCATCCATTGTCCGATAATCCATAATCGGCTCATTATTATACGTATAGGGTAATTGGTGTGGGTAGGCTCGAGACTGCGAAACGCTAAATTAAACGAAGACGAAGAAGTACGAGCGACGCCACTTCCGGCTCCGGTTTCCCTTTACCAATACGAATCCTCGACGCATCCTTTATCTCTCGGTGCTATTAAATAAGCAAAAGATGAGGGAACGTATTCGGAGTCTGACCTGAATATCCCCGACGAGCAACAAAACCAATTTCTGTTCTCTTTAACCTTATCTGCGGATTTGTCTGCGAAAAACAAGCAGGAGCCAAAAGCAAATTTACACTCGCCTCCCCTCCCCCCCTTATCTCTCTCTCTCTCTCTCTCTCTCTCTCTCTCTCTCTCTCTCTCTGCGCGCAAGCGTTTATCTTTTGCTAGTGAATGCGCGAGATGACGTCTCGTACAGTAGCAATAGCTCCGCGGGAATCATTACGGGAGCTTGATAATAACAATAACAATAGTGACAGGTAGATATGGGCGGAAAGTTATTTCAGCTGCAATGAATTTTTGATTTTGTTATTCGGTGCCGCGTCGCTTCTGCATCGTTTAATCGGAGTACCGAACTCCGGGAGAGCCGGAGATTTTTTCATGCGATGCCTAATCAGATTAGGCTCGCTAATTACCGCGGCAAACTTCAAGAGTGAGCTTAAATTTTTATTGGAGAATGCAATCAGATTCGCTTCCGAGGCCTGGCTAATTAAGGGGCTCGAAATAGCGAATTTTACCGCTTGGCGGTTGAAACGTCAATGGGCTGGAGGGAGGGGGGAGAGCGAAGGGTAAACAAATAGGGGAAGGGGTGGGTAGAGTGCGATGTCAAAAGGTCAATCCCAAACGCGCAGGGGAAATATCGCGTAAGGTAACACGCAAAGCGCACAGCCACAGCCACAGTCCCGCACGCAGCATTACATACGCACGCACGCACGCACGCACGCACGCACGCACACGGGCAAGCACAGAGATGTGCCGTAATTCATATCTTGACGTATCAGGCTCACTCTATTTAACGTTTACAGATTCATTATCAGCGGTAATAACGAGCGCTCGCCATTTTTCTCTTATTTAGCAAATAAAACGAATAATGTTTCATAATAATACATTTTTCTCCTTTATCCTTTCGAGGTAGTAATTTTGGTTGCGGCTAGAATAGAAAATCACGTTACACTAGAAAATTTGTATTGTAAATGAATGATAGCCGACACGGAAAGTACTTAGGCAAATGTATATGTTTAATTTACTTGCAGCTGCATAACTTTGCCGAGGAATAGAAGAAAAAAGATAAAAGATAAAAGAAAAAAGAAATCGTTAATTTAAATTAATATTCAATTCATATACAGACCGGACAGTCCTTGCTTGCTTTATGAATTATTCAAGTTCTTCAGTTCTTCTTCTTCTTCTTCTTCTTCTTCTTCTTCTTTTTTAGTTTTCCCATTTTTTCTTGTGCTTCTTATTTTTCCTTTGTGTCTGTTTTTTTTTTTTGTTTTTTGTTTTACACGACATCTCTGATGCATTTATACATGGAGCCTCCGTGTAACTTATGGGATATTGGAGCAAGAGGGAAGGAGGACTCAACTTGTTAAAATTTTCAATATTGACGCTCGCCCGACTGTTTTTCCCTTTTTATGTGACACAACAACGCGTTCGAGTAGCCGTTGACCCAGTAATTTTTTTATGCATATTAAATTCTTTCATATCCGAATACACGGGTTCTTCGAAAAAATATTTCTAATTTACATTGCCAAGCTACGAGGGTGCTTTTAAATATCACTTTAGCCCCCATCAGTCTGTGAGCCGAGCGAGCAGCGAAATCCAATCGGATATTCAAAGTCTCCTCGACGACGATGTCGTCGTCGTCGTCGTCGTCGTCGTTGTTGTTATTGTCGTCGTCGACTTAACTGATTCGTACGCGTCGACGGGGGAGGGGAGGGGGAGAGGGTAAAGGTCGTGGGGGGACAATGATGGGGCCGGCCCGTGTTCCGATTCACTGTTCTGGCAAACAAATGCTCTGGCCTCGTAAATCTCGTAGAAAAAAAAAAAATAAATAAATAAAAAATAATGACATTAAGTCGTCGGGCAGACATTAGCCAGTTAATCCCGTTTTCATCGAAACTGGAGCCACTGAAACTCGCGGCAAAGCTGGAGCCGTCGACCGACATTATTATGCATGCAGATATTCCTTGGCAGTGACAGTAATTGTCATGGCACGAGACACGAGTCTCCGTTTAATGCGATACGCCGATCAAAGGTAGCATAGGGCGATATATAGGCCACGATGGCCGGGATCATCCCTTACGGGATTGCGTCCTTGGCCAAGGATCCCGTCGCTCGTCGCTCGCCCATTGGTACGTGATTTCGCAACATCGATAGCGTCGATAGCGTCGATAGCGTCGGTACTCGGTCTCGGAGGCTTCGTTCGACAGGTGTGCCATAACAATAATAATAATTTCACCCGACAAGGAAATACCTTGCCTCGCTCTATATCTATTGCTATCATTCTTACCGCGTATTTGAGATATTTTTCTTTTCCACCCGAAGAATAGGACTCGAGCTCCCCGAGGTTTCCTCTAATACCCTTACCTCCAACCCCGATAACCCCATTGGTCGTCGCGTCGTCATCGGCTCTTAAACTATACGACT
The DNA here is from genome assembly GCA_018883505.1 of Ceratosolen fusciceps. NCBI lineage: Eukaryota > Metazoa > Arthropoda > Insecta > Hymenoptera > Agaonidae > Ceratosolen > Ceratosolen fusciceps. Next base: position 3,850,142 of record RCIC01000007.1, read on the forward strand.
CTGCCCATTGATAGCGAGAGTTTGGAATAGTTTAAGGATATACTAAGGGCTTTGAGCGCTTATCTATATACATATTGATTCATATATATATATATATGTATATATCTGTAGTAGCGTGAAAAATCTCTACGGAAGATCAACTTGTCCGTAATGAATTTACTTGGACTTGGAATACTTGCTTTTGGAGCCCCTCTAATGTACCGAAGAAAACCCTCAAAATCAGTAACTTGAACTTTGGCTTGCCTTCCCGGAGCTAATTTTCACAATTAAAAGCTCCCGTCGTACTTCAGACTCGCCTGCATAATAACGTCCAAGTACAATAACAAGGATAGCATTGTTTCGCTTGAATTAGGTAAACTACGTGTTTTTTTTTTGTTTTTTTTTTTTTTTTTTTTTTTTCTTTCTTTCTTTCTTTCTTTGCACATTGTTGCACTGGAATTTATTCGAATAAGATTTTACTAAAAAAAGCATTTGTCCGCTCCGAAAGGAGATGCCCCGTAATCGATTCGCGGCCATTATTAAACAATCTCCTCCGCTATATATCTTTATAATTCTTACACCTCGGACCTTAATGCCCGAATGGAAATTATCGTTCTTCCACTTTTTAATCGATAAGAGTCTCGATACGTCATCGACGCATTATCATTAGCGCAGTATTGTCATTTTTTATTGGCATTTATATGGAAGCCGTAAAAACTTTACGCGCTCCCATAAATATCACGAGCGCGCATCGGTATTAATATATAAAATTACATATTTTTTATAAGAAAGGAATGCTATACGCCTCGGCCCGCCTACTTTGCAAGTTTTTATTAGAGGAAACCTTGCGTACTCTGTCTGCCTCGTAAAGTAAAAGCACAAAACAAACGTCCCCGCGAAACAGCGAAAGTATAGATAACTCTTTTCTATAATAATAATAATAATAATAATAATAATAATAATAATAATAATAATAATGCATGAAAACCTAGATATCGAGGAGTTGGCTTCGGAGGTAAAAAAAATAAAAAATATATATATATATATATATGTGTAGACGTTTTCAGTGAGAAGAAAAATAAGTTGTTCGCCGATGTGTAAAAGTGCATTTTTACATGAGCGCATACGTCAGTTCGAGTTTGCTCTTTCTCCGCGGTAGCTTAATAAAATTCATGGATTCTTCACGATTCGGCTCCCCTTCCCCTTCCCCCTCCCCTCCTCCTCCTCCTCCACCCACTCACTCTCACTGTCCGGAAGCCCTCCGCCTTTCTCCTCCTCTACTCGACCCTTAGTTCATATGAGATACGGCAACACTTGTGCAACCAACTTCTAATACGCATAAACCAAGCTGTAAAAAGTATCGCCTACGTCTGTGAAGTGAGACCGAAAGGTGTAAGGGATAATGAAAAGGGCTTCGTAAAAACATGCATTTCCATCGAGGCAATCTCATGATTATAACAGGAACGAGTTCTCGAAACATCGGTATTTTTCGAAAGCTAAATGCTAATTAAGCACGCGTTAAAATACAGCTTCAGGACATTAACAGCAGTTTTCCTTTTATTAATAGTACATGAAAGTTTTATTCCATTACTACACAATTAGAGGTTCTTCCCTCATGTACAATAACGCTCAACATTTCACACATTTTCTCTACCTTGATAGATTATAATTTATGACATAATTATTAATTTACCCCTTAAAATAACAATAACAACTGCGTCATACTAATTACGAATTAATAAGTTAATTACCGAGTGCACTTATTCTCGGATGATGAATATTGATACATTGAATAATTAACAATTGATATATATGTATATATACTTTAATTATTGACGTGAAATTATTAGCGGCTTATTCTGGTTTCTGTAATAAAGCAAGAAAATATTACCTTTCAAAGAAACGAGAAATTGCTGCCGGGCGTTTAAAAAAAAGTAAAATAACAATGGCTATGATACAATTTTCCTTTTTGCTTTTGAATATTCGAAAATAAATAATCTAAAGTTAATATTGTCTCTATTAATGGATATACGCAACGGGACACTAAAAATAAAGTACGAACCGATGTTTTCGAAAATAGTAAAATAATAATGACCATAAAAGTGATTTAAGAGTCTTTAATATACATTATTTATTTATGTGTTATGTTACGTGAAAATCAAGTCATTATTGCCATTATGAAATTAATGCAGTCGAATAAGCATAAATTGGATATTTTAAAAATTCTTTATTTTAATTTTTAAGTAAGAAGAAGTGGGAGCTTGTGAATGAAAATAATTGTCATTTCATATTGCGGGCAACCATATCGATTTGAATTATTCGTTTATAATAAATATTATTTAAATTCAGAGGAAATGCGTACTTTTTAAAAATATATATTACATTATTTCATCTTATAAATTTGACAGCTGAAAATTTATATTTAAGACGCGTACATTAGCGAATTCGTGTCTCAAAAGTATAAGAATATCAGCTGACGGGTTTGAAAATACATTTATAGGAAGCCATTTGCATAAAAATCCGTATATTCTTATTTCATTCGGATGAAAATTGAAAATGTAATTCGAAACAAATTAAGCAATCATATAAACATTTGTAAAGCTTAAAAGTTTTTAAATTTATGCTAATTGGATGGGGGGGGAGGGGGAAACAAAAAAAGAATTTGAACTGAAAAGTCTGACGTTAAGTAGTTATTAAAACATGTTTTTCTAGCACAAATCTTATCTGAAATTTCACATTTAATAAATATAGATTTTAATCAACGAAGTTTTGTATTGGACAAGTGTAGTGGACGTAAGAAAGTGAAGAATAACGTAATATTATGTAAAGCAGGTGATTTATGAATTTCGTTATATCGTTTACGAGCTGTTGTGCTTTATTGCATTAATTGTAATTAACGTATTAATTAAAAAAAGGATGAAAAGAAAAAAAGAAAGAAAGAGGAAAAGTAGAAGAAATAAGCTGAGAGCCGTAAGATGTGAGAGACTCCTCCATTAGTGTTGAAATATGAAGCTTTTATCAAACAAACTTATTTATCCTCTTATTTTATTATTATGATACGCACTAAACTGGTTAGATGCCATGGACCGGTGTTTATTCACGTTACCCAGTTTCTTAACATCAAATGAAATTTCCTCTCGAGGCTTCCGCATTACCGGCAAATGAAAAATCTCCCGACAGCGCGCGCGCGCGACCTTAATCTTCCCGTTATAAAAGCAATCTAAATAAATAAGGGAATGATTCGGAATTTAAAAAAAAAAAAAAAAAAAAAAAAAAATAGTTGGGGTGGGGATGGGGAGGCTCCGGTAAAGAGTTTCAGTCTGGCGATTAGAATTTCATAGATGAAGGAGGGCCTCAGCAGCCCGAGGCTCCTCTCGGATTTCCGCTCAACAAGCGCTCCCCGTGTTTCCAAACAGCGTTCCGACGTCTCGGTGCTCGGAGCCAGTCGGGGATCGATCGAGAAGAACCAGCAGAGAGGGACATAGAGAGAGAGAGAGAGAGAGAGAGAGAGATGCGAGAGGGTGAGAAATCACTGGCAAGTGGCGCATCGCGAGCCAGTCGCGCGGTTACAGAGAGATTATTAAAAGGCCCGGGTAAGTAGTAGCGGTCGATTCGCGTCAGGCCGGCGACCGTCGCTTCAACCCCCCCTACTGAAGCCGAGTTTCCCCCAGCCCCGTCGCCCCATAGGGAATGCCGAAGGGTAAAAAAGAGGCTTGATACGCGGGACTCGGGATGAGCTTCGTTCGAGGAGGGCAGAGTTGAACTTGGTAACGACTCCGCTGACGTCCCTTCTTGACAGCGAAGGAACGCGTACCCACCTATCAACTACCCCCCAACCCTCCCCTCACCGGCCCTTCCCGACCCCTCCTTGACGACGTCTCGCGTTATCCGTGTCTTCGTACGTGAAACGTGGGGGTGGCGAGATGAAGGTGGGAAACGCCTTGGCGGGACGAGGATACGTACGAAAAGCCTCGGGTTGTCTCGATGTGTCAGAGCGTCGGGACGGGAAGTCGGATTGATTGACCGGAAGAGGTTAGTTGCTACTAGACGCGACGAGACGACGACAACGACGACGTTGACGACGACTACGACTACGTCGACTACCTATCGGCTAGTCGATAATCGCCTTTGACTAGACTTCCTCCTTTGATTCGATCCCCTCTCTCTCTCTCTCTCTCTCTCTCTCTCTCTCTCTCTCTCACTGTTTGCTCACCGCGTGTCCCTCGATCATTTTTCCCTCGAATCTATACACTCTGACCGCTGAAATAATAAATAGCTACTTCCTCGAGCTTTTCCAGATATCTTTTTATTATTGATACGAAACCGCATATTTATCCGCTCATTTCTTCTGAAACGCATGCACATCTGCCAATTTACGGTCTCGCAAGATCTTATTCAGCCGAGCCGAGCCGAGCCGAGCTCTTAACTAACGATACGCACTTATCGCTAATATTATATTGTTTCCACGGGCACGCTTGGGAATAAACTCGAGCAAGTTGTATAACACTCCCTTTTAATATAGAAAATACCTGACTTCTTAAACGAAGCTCTGGAATTGAAGTCGTTGTAGTGGAAAAATTTACTCAGACTCAGCAGGAAAAGCGCAGGATTACAAATAAAGACTTTGATTAAGCTCAGCGTGACAAATTAAAATTAAAACTCTAGAAGATTAGCGCATTTATTCAAGAGTATTACGTAATTTCTCTTACGGGGCTTAATCTTACATTAAACAACGTTATTTTCTCGTTTTATCACGTCCCTCCCTTTTACTCGCGATCATTATGTAACTACAGGCGAATAAGCCTGTTCGCGAGCATACAAACCTCAATGAAGGTATAAATACGCGCAGAGGGATAGGATAATCTCGTATCGGGTATCAGTTAACAAGTAACATTAACATCGTATATCCTTTCAATATTTAATTATAGCCATTCAATCCGTCCGTGCCATTATATTGCTTGGAAATTGTACGATCCCGGGAAAGCAATAAATCACTAATCAGCAAATACAAAAATATCGATACAATTTTTCATTATACTCCCGTTATTATTATACTCCAATAAAGATACGCAAGCTTTTTATTAATTTACAATTCGCTAATGATTTAAGGTCTCCGTCAAGCTCCCGTAAGTTAATTTACGAATGAATAATGCGTCGTTTGTGTAACCGAAGTCACGAGCCTTTGAGGATTGTTAGGCCAAAAAGGAAACGAGAGAATCAATTTTCGGTAAATAATTTAGTGCCTTTGGCAAAGAATTCTTTATGAAAAATGGGCGAACTTTGCCGGAATTCGTGCGCCGTGTCAATTAATAATTACTTCGTCAATTTATTAATTTTCTCGGGAATGAGATATTTATTATTTTGTAAGTAGTAATGCGTTAGACACGTACGTGGAAGATGCGAACCTTGTGTCGTGACCCTTAAGACGGGGACGTCCAGTCCAAATTATCCCTATCGCTTTTCCGACCCTAGGGAAGAAACTATATTAATTGTCCTGATGATAATGTGTCGGTGCTTGACTTATCCATATTATTATTGGCTTACGGAGACAAAGTGATTTACAATATGTAGTGTGTTATTGCTTCTTATTCGTTATTGATTCGGAAACCATTGGATCAGCTTACACGTTCATGAATATTATTACAGCAGAAACAAAAACTTGTTTGCGCTTATTACTGGTTTTGTTGTTCACGCCAATGGCTTCATGGTACGAGTGCCACATTGATTAATCATATCGAAAAATATCAGGAATCGAAAGATAAGAGATTATTGCAAGGAGGTTTAAAAGTTTTTAATATTAATAAACAAAACAAAACAAAACAAAACAAAACAAAAAAAATACAAAATAACAGTGGAAGCTTCAATGGATAAAAAGATACATGCCGCTTGAATGCAAATGTTTTAAAGTCGTTTTTAACTAAAGCCGAGCATGTGTAGTGCCGAGTCATCGGATTTACCGATCGAACCCCATTCTAATAGGCAAGGAAAAAAAAGATGAATTAAGCCGCGTGAATTATGACATCAATAAAACGATTGTGCGATAACAGTTACAAAGCTCATTTCTATTTTTTTTTTCCTTTTTGATTTTTTTTTTGTTTTTTTTTTGTCTTTTGTTTTTTTAATACGAAAATATCTCACAAAATGAGAAAAGGAGAAATGCAAAAAGTTTTCTACTTGAATTGTAAAACCAATTCGCTGGCCTATTTCAATGGAACGCGCGTCGATTCAACTAACAAGCGGAAGATCGCTGGATTATTAGCATTTTTTTTTTTTAAATAGTTCATTTACTTCTTCCTGGGATATTTACAATTATTTTTATAAAAGCGAAACAAAAATACCTCGAATACACGCGACCCGGGATAAAGTCAATTATTCGACATCTGCGAATTTCAAATCAGTATTGCAATTAATAACTCAATTGTTTTTTAATATTTTTTTCTTCCATGAAATCTAAAATAAATTCATTAATTTTCACTAATTACTTACTTATTCACGTATTACAAATAAACTTCACTTTGTGAATTGTAATTGTTCTTACAAAAAACACGGTAGAGTTAAGCTTCTTATTAAAGAAAAAAAAAAAAAAAAAAAAACATCAGAATGTTAATGTGCAGATGGGTAATGCGTATTAAATATAAATAACTTAACGAGAGTATTATTATAATCGCGGATTTTTAGTTTCCACATTAGATACTGTGAACACGAACACGTGTTTCCTAATACCAACAGTTCTCGTACATATGCATACAATTGACATATAATATAATGAATCTCATTTCGTGTCATTTCGATTATATTTAACTTTGTTTTAATCATAATTTGGTAAATAAGTACAAGCCACTCGATGGAAACAGAACTTCCAAATGGCTTATGTTTATTTGCAAAGTTATGATTAAAACAATGTGTACGTTTTCAATTAAAGTTAAGGAAAATGTAAAATACGAGAACCGTCAGGAAGTTAGGGCTTGTGAATGATTTTCCTCAAGTTCATAGACAATATTCTTAATATTATTTACGTACTGAGAGGTGTGCAATGATACAAGCGAACGAACGAACGAACGCCCATGACAATTTGGGGTGGCGGTGGGGGGTGGAGGCAGTAAAAATGAAGTACTGTTTATATTAGGTCATACTGGAAAGACTAGGTTGGTATACAATTGAAAACGTAACATCTCATTGCATACGGAATCTGTAATGATTAATATCGAAGCCTCGCGATTCCGATGAAAGTTTGTTGACATTAAAACGCAAAAGGAAAAAACGGGGTCAACGTATTCGATACAAAGCATATTATTTGGCATTTGTTATGATGGGACTTAATGTGGACGAGTGGATCGATGCTAAGCGTATCGAAAAACAAACAGGAAAATAGAAAAGTAGGAAGAGTAGGGGGGGATCGATGCAGCTCATGCGAAAGGACGACAAAGAGAGAGAGAGAGAGAGAGGGTGGGAGGGGTGGGATATTTTTATTGAAAGAGTCGCGTCGCAACATTTCCTAATTGGCGTCCAACTTTTCCCGTGCTTTCAGTGCGTCCCGGCCACGCGCGAGATGAATAGCAATTGAAAATATAGCGAAGCCATGAGATAGGGAGGAAGCACTTACAAATGCGTGTTTCGCTTAAGTAAATCATCGGCGAGCCTGTATGCAGGCGATCGGACACGAATCCTCAATTCGCGCACGTACGCCACTCGGTAGATATATATGTATATATATGTATAAATGGGGTGGCCACCCGTATATACCTATCGAGCAGGTATTTCGTGCAGATAAGGAACTTTACGCTTCAGCGAGCTTTTCGCTATTCCCCGGCTTTATTTACGAGGTGACATACAAATATAAAGTATTCCGCAGAGTTCGTTATCAAAGTTTAAATGCGCCGGCCTCTATTTATCGGCGGCGCTACTCCCTTCGTTACCTCGAATCTCGGAAAACTCCACGCGTTCAATCAAGCGCTAATTATTCCATTACTAATTTCCCGCTAATTTAGCTATTTCATAATTTTATAAATTACAAAAGCTCCGGCTTTTCTTGAAAATCCCGTATCCTACGTAATAGTCGAGCACAGCTTGTTTGGACTTATCTTTCCCTGCTTCTAATCGCAGCTCTCTCTCTCCCTCTCTCCCTCCCTCGCTCTCACTCACCATACTTTACGTAAGTACATTGATAAAGCGCATCCTGTTCTGGCTTCTTTAAAATATCACTTCCCGTTTAATAATATAGATTATGTATATACGCATATTATTATCTAAACCAAGCGATTCGACCGCTTTATTCGCTTTTCCGTACGTCTGAGCCTGCGTGTTGCGCAACGCACGTGTCCAATGATTTCTATATTTTCTAAAAGAATTCGGCCGTAATAGCGTGCTTCAAACTTATTATTTATTGGACTGCGAGGGATTATGAAATTTAATCATTGCCGTTACAATATCTACGCGCTTTCTTTATTTTCGTCCTTTCATAAGCGCCATTTTTCTTTAACTTTAATTTCCTTATGTAAATGATACATATCTGCACTTTGCCGACTTTCCCCTTCTCATACGTAAGGCAATGGATTTGGCAATTCACGAGTAATTAAAGTAAGATTGATCGTTTAACGTGAACTGATTAATCGACGCGCTTCTTACGAGGAACTGGTATAATTAATAAACAGCGCGTTTTTGTTAGCGTGGGTAACGATGGGAATAAAAAGAATTATGATAACAAATTTTTCAGATCTCAAGGCGAACGTAACGTCCTTACGTCCGATCGCTTAAAATACTTCATCAATTTTATATCTCAAGCGAAGTACCGAGCGAAGTACCGAGCATCCTCGTAGATTGTAATTATCATTGGCTTATATAGAACTTTTTGCTTTAGAAAGTAAGAATATTTGTCCGCGGGAGAGAGAGAGAGAGAGAGAGAGAGAGAGAGAGAACTCGACGAGTCTCGAACGTGTAGATCAAGTCCGTCGCTGTACCAATTTCTCCTCGCCGCCTTTAATGAAGGCTGACTAGTGAAAAGGAGGAGCCGCCCTCCCTCCTTCCCACCCCCCCACACCATTTAATTCGATAAAAGTTAATTCGAGGTCCCTTTGAAACTGCCTTCCTCCTCGAACGAATGAGAATTCTTTTATAGATTTTACGGGAATTGCGTGTCTGCTTAACGGGACTTTATGATTTATCGTACCGAGGGGGCTATTAATCATTAGCCCCGAGCGATTATTCACTATTTCATCAAGTCGCCCAGACTCCTTCGAGCTTCTTCGTACTTTCGAGATTCTGCATACTATCGCGCTAATAAGTCAACTTTCTCCCGAGTTTGACATTCTTACGTGGAGGCTTAAAGGGAAGCGAGAAGCGATCCGGCGAATCCGGGGCGATCCACAAATCATTATCACGAATATGCCCGTGAAAAACATTGCGTTGCCTTCTCGTTTCTATGATCGAAACAATGCCTCGCTTAAAGAGCTGTCTTTCGACGATAAAGCAAACAATTACGTTAGTAATTATCGGCATAATCAAGGTAATACCAAAGGTGTGATCAATATACACATCCAGTCACGATCTTTCCATGCCCCGTTCATATTAATAAATGTAACTGCCTATCGGGGCAGATAAGATCGCGTTGTCCACGGTCATGTACATTCGAATGGAATTCCCGAGTCCGTCGCTAGAGTGGTAAATGAGAAGTGGGGGGGGGTGAGAGAAAAAAAGAAAAAGTAAAAAAACCCGACGATGTAATGACAAGTGCCTGTACAAACGATATAATACGGCGAAATAGATATATATATATATATAAAGGAATAGCGGATTGGCGCGTAGGGCCGTAGCGTTAAAGCGACGATTGGCTCTCTTTAATAAAAATATTCATTTTAAAGGCTGATCGCGTGGGAGTAGGACAAACAAAGAAAGGTATGGTGAAGGTCATGGGAAGCGATGCGTGAACCGATGGAAAAGGAGAGGGAAGTATGTTTCCTCTGGGGGTGAGGGTACGCCGGTGGTCGCGAGTCTCGTGAGATATTCCATTTCTTAAGGAGAGATTGACGTGGGGGAATACGTCGTCGTGAGGATGATGGAGCGGGTCGCGACGCCGAAATACTGGCTCCGGGTATGTGCGCTCGGCGAAGAAGAGAAGGGAAGCGAGGGGAAGTCGAAGGCGGATCTCCGAAAGACTCGATCGCTCGGCCAAATGAAGAAATTGACGTGAACGAATGGAGGAGGGGCACGTCCGGCTCGGGTTTGATTATCCCCGGAGCTTCTTTCGCTCGTCGTGTTTCCTCGTCTTTTCTCGTCTTTTCTCGTCTTTTCTCGTTTTATCAAAGTTTATTGGGGCTCGGAGTGCCGAGTCGACGCTTTCCATTGTCCTGGGAGAAAGAAAGCCTCGAAGAAAGTGGGTTATTCCAAAGTTGATACATTCGAATCTATTAATTCGATCGATTAGTCGTACCGTAGCAAAAAAAAAAAAAAAAAAAAAATGTAAGGGTCGAGGGGCGGGAGGAAAAGTTTACAGCATTAAGGCGGAGGGATGGACTTTGTCGCGAGCTCTTCTTACTTGGCTAATAATAGGGAGGAAGGGAGGGTCGGAGGGGGAGGGAAATCGCCGAAAGGGCACTCAATTAACGTCGCTGTCCGGCGATATTAATATTGCCCCCCACCCCCCCCCCTGAGAACCCCCTCGCCGCCGAGGCCCCGTCGTTCCACTTTAACGGCACTGTTTGGATTCGTTGCGAGCTCTCGGTACGCGCGACCTTGAAAAAAAGTAGAATTAGCTCGAGCCCGTAAGTTATCGCCGCCCCGTAAAATTCTTTTGTAGCCGGTTAAAGCCGTGGACGATGACTTTTTGTTAAGAGGCAGGCATTGTGACATGCCGCGAGACAGGCTCATTGTACGCGTCTTGATAACGAATCGAAATGTAATGTCGCGCTTAGGCTTTATATGGGGGGGGGGTTTGTTTTTTTTTTTGTTACGAAGATTATTACGAGGAATCGCTCGTCAAGGTCGGATTCGATTCGGAATTCGTATGAATTCAGGCTCTACAACAACCCCCTTTCGATTTCGCTCGAAAGCAAGGCAATTTATGCCTGGCAGTGGTGCCGTTGCTGAATGTGGCTAAATGTAGGATATCTATTATTGAAAGGAATCGCGTATAAATAGCGCTAATAGAAATAATGGGCTTATATATATATATATATATATATTAGCGTGTGGCAATATATCGTACCAAAATACGCTCGCTGCTTCGGAAATTAGAAAACTAAGAACGAGAGCGGCCGCGGATCCTCAATTACCGGCAGTTATAGGCAACGGAGCAAGCTTTTAACGAGCTTTTCCAATATAACAATAACTAACGTAAAAGCAATTAGAACGAGTGGGATCGATGGGCGGAGTGTGGGCCGAGTTGAGTACAAGGGGGTCGCCTCGTGTAGCAGAGAGAGGATAAGTTAAGAGACCGAGGACGACGATTAATTAAGAGATCGCGAGTAAGTTATGCAGATTTTAGCGGTTAAAGCTCTCTCTCTCTCTCTCTCTCTCTATCTATCTATCTATCTATCTATCTATCTCTCTCTCTCTATCTCTCCCAAACACCCCCACCCCCAGTCGCTCACTCACTGACAATACCCTCGCATGGCGTATCATGCTCATTACAATCAATTGCAGCCGAGAAAGTCCATTCCAGAACGCATTTGCTTGAAAATTCCAGACGCAACGCATCCGTCTTGGAATTCCCTCGCAAAAGAAGCTAATAGCTCGGAGCTCGTCCGCGCGGAGAGGATACCGCTCGAGAGCTGGAAGAAACGGAGGATGTCGAGAATGGAAGGAGGGCTCCTTCCTGAATAATCGGGACGACAAAAAAAGAAGCCGAAGCCCGGGCCTCCCGCGGGAGGAGTAATAAGGCCTTGAGAGTAATAAGGGGAAGGAAGGGTCCGGGGGAGGTTATCGGTAGGGGGAGGGCGGGGGTCGGGGCGATAGGGGGCTTCGAGTAGGAGCCGAAGCCGAACCGGCCATAATGCTCTGCCTGGATATGAAGCTCGTGTCGCGGCTACGAGGTCTCTCCTCGGGCTCCGGCTCGAGCAACGGCCTCTCGGGGCCCGGAGCTCAGCAGAAGAAGGTCCCGCGACGTGGAAGCGGAGGAACCCTGAGCCCCGTGAGCGACGAGCGCGACTGCAGCGACGACGAGGGCATACCCAGTATCAGGATCGTGAGGGACAGGTCGAGGTCCGTCTGCATGCCCGTCCTCACCTCCTCGCAGCTGAGGCATCTCCACAGACGCGCCAGCCACCACGTGTACGTCTTACGAACTTATTTCTTCATTAGCCGTAGCGCGGCTCGTCCTATTCTCTCTCTCTCTCTCTCTCTCTCTCTCTCTCTCTCTCTCTCTCTCTCTCTCTCTCTCTCTCTTATCTCCCTTAAGGCTTAAGGGCTCGAATAGCTCCCGATAACCCATAAGGCTCACGTTGGATCGTATCTGTAGATCACGCGAGAAATTGGGCTCGATTTAGCCAAAGTTCGCCCGGAGCTTTAGGATAAGGAGCTCCCGTCGCGCTCATCTGTCCCTGGTAATTTTTCACCAGGACTTTTGTAAGTACGCGACACCCATGACACCCATGACACCCATGACACCCCCCCCCCCGCCGCCGACCCACCCCATCATGCCACTACCGAGCGAGCCAACTTTCATCGTTTTCGATGATATCTGTCAACTACGCATAAAATATCCTTATCACAATGGATCGATCCCCGTTCAAAGCCTATACTTTTTCACATTGGCCCCATAATGAATTAACCAACCAACAGAAACCTCATTTGCGAAATTTAATTCTGCTATACGATTACCATTTGGCAGACGATAACTTTTATCTTTGCCCCGACGAATGCTTCCAAACACCTTATCTAATCTAAAATATCATTAATCTGACAGCATTGGTAATAATAAATAGCATTAGTAATAATTAATAATAATTACTTGTCGCGATATTATTTTATTTATTATTATCATTAAAATAACAGTTGTAATTAATTTTGTATTAAAATTCGTTAATTGAATTTGATATTCGATAAGATATTCAAACGGGTATTAATTATTTTTACCCATTTCGGGAAAGCTTGGAGAATAGTGTTGGTAAAACGTAGGCTTTCAATAAAATACTACTTCGCTATAACATTCTGTATGATTGTAATTGTCTTGGAATCGGAATTTGAAATTTTTCTGCATTTTTAATTGAAGCCCTCGGTTTCGAACGTAATTTTTAATCATCCCCGCGAATACGTAAAGAGGAGCGGAGATCGATATCTGGATATATTTAGTAGGATTTTAATAAAAGTCAACTGGGAATAAGATGCTCAGGTGAGTGTAAATATTTCTCTTTTCGTCAAATATTGTCAAACTGTCTTCGAGTATTTCCTCTTGTCTTATACGGGCTTGAATAAATATTTTATTAATCCCGGCGGCCTCGCGCCCAAGCCATTTCCTCGAAAATAAATCATTTTATTAACATAATTTTATAGTTTACGAAGTATAAATATTGTAAATTTAATAATAATTCTGCGGATGTCATAGACGTATATTTTTCAAACTGAATTTCGAAAGTAGGTTATATATTCCCCTCCTCTCTCTCTCTGTCTCTCTCTCTCCCCCTCTCTCTCTCTCCCTGTCTCTCCCTCTCCCTCTCTTCCCTTGAAATGTATGATTTTTAAAGTTTTTGATCTAAAACTTTTCAACTTACAAATACTTTTCCATCTCATCTACTTTACGAAATTAAAAATATCTGTACACGTGTGTCCGTGCCTGTATGTAATATGTATATATATATATCTTTCCTCAAATTAGATTGTTTATTTGTTCACTTGACGTGGCTGCGCTCGTCGCTCTTCTTCTCTACTAATTCGTAACTGTTTTTTTGATAATTATCCGCCGGTGCATAATTTCATCTTGCGGATTGTAAATGAATGAGTTGAAATGAAACGAAATGAAAAATAAAGTGAATAATTGATTGAGTGTAGCGAGGACAGAAAGTAATAGGACCGATACACGTGCAGAGAAATATGTAATAAATTCTAATAACAATTTTTCATATACACGACATTATGAAATTCTTGTGATAAAAAGAAAAAAAAAAAAAAAGAAAAAAAAAATATTACGACAATTGGAATAAAATAAAACGAAGAGTGGGACGACCTATGAAGTGGCATGATATGTAATTTTACATGTACAATAAATAAGCATTGGGAAATTAGATATCGACAGGGTCGGGAAAAAAGGGTTGGCTCAACCATATTTTTTTTATGCATGAAAAGAGCAAGTGATTATTTGACTAGTGTAGGTCAATCAATTCGGGAATATAATTAGATATTACAAAGCCAAGGGAATAACCTCGTTCGAGCAGTTTTAAGATACCGAGGCGAGGAGGACAAAGCATCGGTGATTAGTAACTCTACATGTAGTGAATGTGTATGCCTACTCTTTCGTTCCGTTCCGTCTCCTCCCTCCCTCCGTCTCTCCCCGCCCCCCACTCTCCTGACCGACCACCAGCGACCGCCACCGACCGCCACCGACCGCCACCGAGCGCCACCGCCCTTAAATAAACCGATTCGCAATGAAAGAAAAGGCCGGAGTCCTGGAAATGAATGAGTCAGAGGGTCGCCGAGGGGCCGAGCCACCAGGAAAAGTACGAATTTACCCGATCACGCCCTCGACGTGTATTTATCCAGCGTGAAATCATTAACTTTAACGAGCTCAACGACGCACTTACATGTAAACATACGCTCCAAACGTTATTTCTTCGTTCCCACCACCCTCTCTCTATCTCTCTCTCTCTCTCTCTCTCTCCAACTCGAGCGTCGATTCTCAAGTCGAGGCCTCGTCCGCCGATAAATCAAGTGCTTTTTTTCTTTAACAAATGACGACGTTGTTTACATGTCGTTGTTTACCGCTTGCTTAATTAGTCCGATCGTCGAGGTGTGACAGGACGACGCTCGAGTACCTTCCTCGGGATATTCGATGCGCGCACTCGGCAGCGTCACTTTACTTTACTCGACTCGACTCGACTCGACTCGGTCGCTTTTCCATTGCGACGAGCAGGAGTTTAACGAAACGAGTTGTTGCAGCTCTCGGGGCAACAAAAGAGAACGTCGGTATCTCCTGAAGAACTTCCTTCAGCTCGTCATTTTAACCAAAGTGTATGCATCTGTTTTTTAATTGGTTGACGTCTCTCTCTCTCTCTCTCTCTCTCTCTCTCTCTCTCTCTGTCTCTCTGGATAAGAGAAAACGGGACGACGAGAGGTACGACGAATTCGACGAGGAGGATACGACGTCGAAGCGTTACCGGGAGGAGAAGTCGCGACGAGGTTGGCCACAAAAGTCATAAATACATCGACCGCGGTGAGACTTTGGAAGAAAGAGGCGAGTATTCGATATCGAACGAAGCTTTCTGAAGTTAAGGGTTAAGGCGGTAAGGGGGTTGGGCGGGGGGAAGGAACGTTACTCAAAGAAGAGCGAATAGAGATAAAGGGCAGAGCAGACGCAGAGCAGACGGCTCGTTTTGGAAAGTTCTCTTGGTTTCTGCGACCATCAAATTACTCTATTTTACCGTTCGGGAATGAATTCGGGGGCACCTTGTTCCTCCGGCTCCCCCTCCCCCCCGTGCCAACCGATCACGTTGCGAGCTACGGCGGATCACGCGCGGAACAAGATGCGGAAGAAGATATAGAGCCCGAGCTGCTGGTACTCAAAGTCCGAGTACCGCGCCGGGAACTCATGTTTTCAGCGCTCTTCGCTCTCCCTCAACTCCCCCCTCCCCCCTACCGAGCGGGTACTTGCATAATCGACACGTGACCGCCGTGATCGAACGTATAACTAAGCACCCGCATTCGACTCTCCGCCGCCCGCCAGTCCGCCTAACTAACTTCCTTCCTTCCTTCCTTCCTTCCTCCCTTCCTCCCTTCCTCTCTGCCCTTCATTATCCGTTCATTATCAATTCCGACGCCCGCTATTACCTGCTAGCGAAACACGACAACCGTTCGTTAGAATTCTTATTTCTTACTCAATGCTTACCCGGGGCTGCTTGCTCACCGTCCCCGGCCCCAGACTTTTATTTTATAGCGTTGTTTTACGCTACGAGGAGCCGGGCTCCTCTAACGCATGTGGGTTAATGCTTTCCGTCCCATGTTGTTTATCGATACTTTTTCAATTACCTCTTATCCTCCCCCCCCACCGCCGCATCAACCGCCCCTCCACCCGATTACATTCGAGTTAATTTCATATTTCGGTGCTTGAGGGACGGAGGGGAGGAGGGGCGGAGGAGGGGCGGACAGTAAAGTAGTGAAGTAGCTGACCCTTGATTACAGCGATGATTCGATTGAATCGGCACCCTTAAACGCAATAACAATCCTGTTCCTCAAGAAATCGATGTGAATTTCTTCTCATCGGCCAAACGCGTTCAATGCTGCTCGGCTACGCTTCCGATAATTAGCAGCATAGAAATTAATTTAATTTATTTATCCTTTACGTATAAACGGAGCAGCGAAATCGGTAGATCGAGGGAAGGTAGGAGGAAAGCGGGTTTTTACTCGACCTTTCGAAGGACCTAATCTGATCAGACGAACTGCAGAAGCTCGTCGGAAAATTTAAAAGAACAGCCCTCCACCTCCGAGCCACGGGAGATTAATCGACGCCCTTCCCGAGGCATAAAACGCGCCTTAGAAGAGGGTTACGACGTATAGCGCGGGGCCGGCTAATCCATCCAGCCTCCCTGACCCCCTCGGATTCGTCAAGACCCGGCGACAAGGAGTAGTCGCATTAAGTCGCCGTCCCGGGGAAAGTCCCGCTCTCTCTCTCTCTCTCTCTCTCTCTCTCTCTCCCCTGTAAAATCGAAAGCAATCAGGAAAGCCATTAGGAATTTTACAATCTCCGTAATCTCGGCCGAGTGCCGACGCCAATGAGACGGCCAGTTAAATCCAGTACCTCCGTCCGGAATGAAATACTGGCCAAGCGGAGGGGACGGGAGAAGGAGCTCGGGGGATCGGACAGGACGGCAAGTAAATAATAACGCTGCCGCCTCGCTCCCGGACTCGAGCTCTTATCTACGCAAAAAAAGCTATGCCGAACTTATAATTGCCCCGGAATCGGGATCGAATAATTAATAGCGCCGATTAATTGACAATCGAAAAGAATGTCTAATTACAGGAAACATTTTCACGCTTGATCTCTACGAAAAGCAACGTATTTGTCTAAATACTACTAATTACATTTCTCTAGGCGATTGTTCCAGAACATCCGACGGGATCTCAGAATTATAATGGGATTCGCTCGCGCGAAAATAATAAGTTTCTAGAATTACGTATAAAATTCGGTCAAGTTTGTTCGGTCGACCAAGTTCATTTCGATACCTATTTTGCGATACCATTGTATCCTTTGGGGTTACGCAGAGGAGCCGCGCGCGTCATCGGACATAACAGTACGCACAAAAGAATTCTAATATACTTAACGATATAATTTGGAGATAAAGTAAATGGCTCACTTGCTGCTCCTGTCGTGCAATCTTACTTAAAAAATTACCTTCGTCGAAATATTTAGAACTTAAAAGGTTCAGTTGACGCACGCGTTCGATTCAGATATTATGGTTATGTCGTAACGATTATTATTCACGTGGTATTAATTTAATTAAACGGAGTCTGCGTAAAATTAATTCTGAATTTCTAAAATTAATTCTGAGGAATTTTTGTACACGCAAACGGCTATACGTCTACAGTCGAAGTATTACGTTTCAAGGCAATTTGTTCAGTTTATTAAGTTAGACGCAAGGGAAACGGATTGTATATAATAACAACGAGACGCGGAATATTCAACGGCGTATCAAATTTTATTTAATTTCGTATCCTTAATTAAAGAATCGTTTCGGCTTTCGTAAATTCATTTTTTACCGGAATAACGGCAATGTGTTTCGCCAACATGTTCGGATGCCTGAAAATTCGACGTATTGAAGCCCCGGTGGTAGTCGAACGAGAGAGGAGAGAGGAATTCCGTTCCAATAAATCATTCTGCTATATGATAGAGAGGAAAAGGGACAACTGCGGATAGTACGCGGATAGTACGGGAGTGAGGAGCGGAGCTTTCACTGGGCATGTGAATAATAGTAGGGGAGGGGGGAGGGGGAGAATGAAACAAGTCCATTCGTTTCAGCGGGAGACGAAGAAAAGCGCGGGGGGAGGGGTGGAGCAAAAAAAAAATGAAAAGACCAGAGTGAATGAGAAGCTAATAGAGGGGGTGGCCGGCCCTTAGCCACCTCGATTTCACCTTTACGAAGTATCACCCCTCCTACACCCCCCTATGTGCGAGACCGAGAAGGCCGCTTGGGCACGTTTAAGCATAAACGGCAGCTCTATTGCTACCCGTGGAGGCCTCATCGTGATCCTGGTGCGCGCACGAGCTCGTTCGCTTGACCTCTTAAGGGTGGGTAAGGGGACGGGAGGGGGAGAGACTTTTACTTGGAAACGAATTAGAGGGTAGTTCACTCCCCTTATTCACGTGGCCCCACTTATTCGGGAACTTGCTTTTATTTCTCTTAATCGAGCTCAGCCATAAATTTCGATCCCGAGCTCCGAAGGCCACGATCGCAAGACTACTGCCAAAATCATCGGCATCTCGCTCGCTAAAGGGTCTGCCTTCTGCCTTCTCTCGTCTATTATCGTTAACGGTCGAGCGTAAGCCATTTTTTTTTTTTTTTTTTGTACACACAATCCTTAATAATAGTACCACTTGCCGTATAAGCTCGGGGGGCGAGCTTTCAATAATTACCGCAAACCACGCGTTAAAGGAGAAAAAATAAAGATTAAAGAGCGTATCGGGAGGGAAAAAATCGGATTATAATTTCGCGATTAATAACGTGTTTGCGTCTTCGGGTGGAAAACATTGATTTTAATTCACCTACGCGACATTAAGAATTTCCAAGCTTCCACGTGTCTTGGGGCCAAGAGGCGTTACCAAATCCTTTCCCTATCGGTTCTACGAGAAACAAGTGGCCTTGGAATAAATAGCCCGGGGGGCGATACGTAGGCAGAGGAATATAATGTGAGAGCGCGCGAGAGCGTCAAAGCACGTCTTGACACATAGTCGAAGCACTCGACGATCTTTCTCGGTTTGTCCGTCCGCGAATTCAGAGAAAACTGAGTGAATCGGTCTGTCCCAGCCTCTCTGCCCCTCTCCCCCACACTCCCTGCGCGCCCCGACGGATTATCATCTTCGCACTCGGAAGAACGACGGACCGCCATTAATGTCTGCCTTTGTTCCATGGGATTCCCCGGGTCCTTCAGCTAAATAGGCCGGGTGGGCGGCCGCTTCGAGGTGCGACCTCAACCCCTTCTCATTAACCCAGATATTTACACGTCGGTAGGGATCGCACAGGTGTGGGAGGAGGGGTGGGGCTGGTGCCGACGGCGATCCGCGCGGCCCCCTCCTCTGGGGCTAGAAATTTTTACATTCGACCGCTTCGATCTTGGGGAGGAGTGAAAGGAGAGGCGAGAAGGTGATGGGAGGGGGAGACGTAAGGACGTCCGACGCCTTCCGTCGAGATCCTCGGGGCGGGCCCAGCTTTTCCCTTATCCCAGCTAAGGATCGGTCCAAGGTTCAAGGCTGCCTGTTATTTAAATTTCCTCGCTCCATGGCTGATTAAAAATTCTTCCCAGAGACGTTGCAAGCTCGACTACAAAATTTATTATCTCGCGTCAAAAATACTCGACTTCCTCTACAATAATTCAACGAGCTATTTCTCTGTGTATACCTTATCCTACTTCCACTGATTTTATAGCCTTTTCCTTTTTATTCTTCCTTTATTCGATACTTTGCAGTAACTTAATCAAGAGCCTACGCCTTTTTCAGCGTTTTTTTTTTTTTTTTTTAAACTACACACTTGTGGCTAAAAAATGCACTCGGAACCCCTTTGCCTTGCACTATAATACCATCATCTATGACGAAACCATATTGCTTAAAAAAAAAAAAAAAAAAAAAAAAAAACTGATATATAATATAAGATCGTATGGCTTGTACAGTTGAAACGGCCAATGTATTCTATTGATCCCAATTAAAGTTATTTTTTGAAACGCAATCCTATTAATTAACGAATTCACAATTTTTTCGTTTAAACAATAATATTATAATAATAATAATAATAATAGCAGCAACAATAATGTAATGTTGCTTAAACAGAAGAATGTGTTTCGTTTAAAAAGATTTACAGAAATATCGAGGTCAATTTTTTATTACGCGTAAAATATCATTTGCTCGTTAAACTTACAATTTATATTCAGAGGTTTGCATAAAAACGTATTAAATAATTGCGTTGGATAAAGTAAAGGGAAAACTTTAGTTACGTTACGGCTTGTCGATTGTGCCCTTCTCTTTCACAAGATTCCGCTGAAAATCCATTATATTCTTTTAATAAAATTTTCAATTATAAAAAGTATAATATTATTTTAATAAACTCTACAAATAATTATATATAAAGAAGAAAAAAAATAATATACCGGCGATTGTTAATAAAATCCCCTTGTAAGTTGTATTCATACCGTTTCATAATCTTTCATACTGCTTATTTTGAAAAGCAAGTTTCCCCTAAATATTTCAATAATATTAAATTACGTCTATTACGTGATGCATTGAAAACTTTTCTACATATATATATATATATATATACATATTGAAATAATCCATAAAAATTTTTGGGAAATGTTAAAAATGTGCCAATTATATCTGTCCAGCAATTTATAATTAAATAATGTACACGCTTACTTTCCAAATAACTTGAAAGCATTTCTTAAAGATGTTTAAAGGTGCAAATGCACGCGTGAGAGTTACTCGTTCGGAAAATTACTACAAATGCATGTAATACGAATGCAGAGTTCACAAACTATCTAAGCAATACATAAAATTACAAGGTATTGAAAATTATAGGATTTAAAGAAGGTAAATTAACGGGGATATACAAACATTTGCGTATTGTACACAATTCAACTAATTATGTAGGAGCATTGAAAATCTAAAAAATAAAAGCTCTTTCCTCTTTTACTGAATTCTCATGGCTTACTTCTTTTACGTATTTACGTTCGCATTTACGTACTTTTATCTCCGTATTGTATTCCTTATAATCTCCGGAATTATAATAACTAATTAATCATTGTAATTGTCAAGGCTTTGGCGTGCCTCGAATAGTGGAACGCCATTTTCTTGTACGTCATTTTTAATCCGTCGAGCGCTAGTGTCCGACTTCTTTCAACTCTATTATCCCTGCAGATGATTTAAGATCGCCGATATAAGCTTGTCACACCTACGGCTGACAGGGGGCGTCTGTTTTTGACTGGTCATTCGTACAAGCCGATTCGACCCTCAGTCCAGCTCCGCACGCCAACCATTAGAAATATCATGAGCAGTTTCATACGTATATGTTTTGAAAAATATATAAATATAGTCCCCGACGTCGCTGAATACCGACTGAACTCAGATAGAAATCGGCATAATACGTAATACCGGGTTAATACCGCGCTACCTCATTAACATCCTCATAACGTTATTCATAACTTCAACTAGCCCGTACCGTAACGGCCATTTTCTTCGATTATACTAAGTGCTACTGCTACTTTTAGACTGATGACCATTTATTCTCGGGACCTGACATACGCTTACACGCTCGTAGCCGACCGTAATCCTCTCTTATTTCTTACGGATCGTTCTGTTAAATATTTTCTACAGCTGTACAATACGCGCAGCGCCTATTAATTACGTATTATAATTCGCTTTGGGCCTCAAAATTTAACGTTATTATAAAATCTAATATAAAAAAAAAAAAAAAAACGAGAGGTTGCAATTAATTTGCCAATAGTAAATATCTAACGAAACTTCACTAATTATTGTACTCTTTGTAATTAATAATACAATAGCAGGGCAATTAAAGTAAGGATGGGGGGTGGGGGGTGGGGGGGAGAGGTGTAATTTTCGTTAATATCGTTGTTTGGTCTTAAAAATCATCGGCAAAGGTGAATTCGTATCGATAAAGTTGAATCACGCACACATCGTGTACTAACTGATAAAGTACGAAAGACTTTTCCAGGTTATCGTGGCATTCATCGCTCATTAATACAAGACCTAGTAACGAATTCGTGTCTGGCAGTGAGCGGTAGCCTTGAAAACTTAAAACATAGGCATCGTGCGGAAAAAACTTTCAGCTAATTGCCTTACAGAGGATCGCGGGCCACGTAATCGATTAAAATAACGGTTACTATAGGTTTTATTGATGCTCTTCTCATACATATACATGTGCCTCTGCTTCTCTATGCGAAAATAAGGAATAAATAATTCATTTAGTACTCACCTATCTTACTTATTCGCATCAATTAAATAAATCAGCAGCCGCGTGTAATAACAAGTACGCTCGATTATTCTTATCGCCGTTATACAATTCCTACAAGTCACGCGATTCCGAGGAATACGTATTTTTCCGTATTTTTCCGTATTTTCGCCTAATTTCGCGTATTTTCGCGTATTTTCGCGTATTTTTGCGTATTTTCGCGTATGTTCGCGTATTTTTGCGTATTTTTGCGGCTGGCGCGTTATTATTATTCCGCTGAAATTCGACAATTTAAAATCGGCGTTAAATTTTTTTCTCTGACAATTCTGAAGGAAGCCCTTGCCGAGGTTAAGATTTATTTACATACATAAATGCCTGAAAAATCGAGCCTGCAAAACCTTTCGGACCATATTCGAACCCTTACACGGGAGACGGAATTTTCCGGATTTAAAATTTTTCTTCCTTATAAATTAGTCGGTAAAAAAGAAAATAAAAATAAAAATAAAAATAAATACTAATAATAAAACAAAAAAAAAAAACTAATCGAAATGTGCAGCGGAGTAATAAATTTACAAAATATCTGCATCGGCTCAGCTTTACCATAATTTATTCAATACGAAAAAAAAAAAAAAAGAAAAAAAAATCCCAAGGCAGCTATTTATTCGTAAATCCATATACAATATATGGTGAAACTAATTCAATAATAAAGTTGCATTTCTTAAATCGGATCGTAAAACTAAAAGGTAATTTCAAAGTGCGATGATTTACATAATATAAACAGGAAAGTTTAAGCGCTTAAACGTAAATTTATATTATCTTAAATAAATGTATCCTCTATGGCACGTGACAGCTGTTTCGACCATAAGTTGCTCAACAAAATTAATAAATATTACTTGTTAATGCAACCGCAAGAAAACTTAATATCGCATTTTCTTTTAAGAATCTCGAGAATATAGGGCTAAGACAACTGAAAGCTCTTCATATATATATATAAAAACTCGTAATCTACATGTAAGCTTCGAGTTCGTACGCGTATAAAAGCTTTATTATTGATTAAAACTTTATAAATGACTACTGCTCTTTAATAACAAACACACTGATCAATAAAAAATATTCCTAATATGCTAATTAGTTATTTCTACATTTTTTAACGAATCCATGACGCTGATTTAAAACAATAATGAATATATTTCTGGTTAACTTATTAAGAATAAAGGTTAATAATGAATGGCATGGCAGGTGATACGTAAGGTAAGCTCTTAATTTGAAAGAATAAAGTTTTCTGGAAATGAGAAGGCTCTAAACAGGCAAGCGGCGCATACAGAAAAATTACGGAATTATTCAACATTTAATTTCTATAGAAGAATTTTAATTAAAAAAAATTTAACTTGATAATTTATTTTATAAATTCGTATGCAAAGAGTAGCGGTCGGAAAGATTATTACAAGCTCGCGATGTCGCATTGTGTAAAATGTCATTGAAATGATGAATCATAGAACAAATTCATGGCTTTTGGGTAAGTCCTACACCCACACAACATTCCCATGTATTTTATAAATATTACGAGTATCACTCGACGACTTTTCATCGAAGAACAGCGAATTACTCGACTATTCTACAGAGTCAAGAAGAGTCCTTACGAAATAAAAATATACAATTATAGAGAGAGAGAGAGAGCGGGGCGGGGCGGGGCGGGGTGTATTTAAAACACTCTACCAACGACTTGCGATTATTATCTTCTTCTCTTTTTAATTTCAGTCCGCGAAAGTTGCGTTCAATTAAAAACACGAATCGAAATACCATTATAAATATTATAAAACGCCTCGCGATGTTAATTATTTTCTCAACGTTCAAGATTATTCGTTAAAATAAATTTACGACGAGTGCCGGGACACGACATAACGCTCCAAATAACGACAAATTGGACTCGGGAAGCCCATGCGCGAACAAAGTGATTCAAAAAAAAAAAAAAAGAAAAACATATTTTAAATACAAGAGTTGACAAACTATATTATCCGTTCCTCTGAATTAAACTTACCCCAAGCAAACCACGTCGCAGTCCACGTACCTCGAACTTTCTGACGAGTCTTTTTACGTAAAGTACGATATTTTATAAAGTCTGCATTAACCAAGCGCATTGAATTTTTAACAATTTTCCGACCATAGCTCAAACTTGTTTACGACGGTCATTTTTTTTCTGAATTTCATTGTTTTCGTTATATAAAGTCTCGCTCTGTAGATGGACGAGATGAAAATTCGTTGTTCGATAATACCAAAGTACTCTTTTCTTCCCTTTTTTTTTATATTACAGTAGAATTGCGTTCCCCACAAATTACATCGACGCTCCGTATTTTAAAGAAATTCTAAAACAAGGCTTTGGATGCTCAGTTTATAGAGCCTAAGGATTTCTATACTAAACAATTGTAAGATAATGCTGAATGCTGAATGCTGAATGCCAAATGCTGAATGCTAAATGCTAAATTTAGTAAATGTGTGCACGTTATTTACAATTTACATTAGGCGCACAAGCCACTCAGGCTATAAATTATCCATTCATTTGTTTAAAATAAAAGAGTTCGAGCTACAAGCCGTGCGGAATATAGTTGTCTATTTAAAAAAATTGCTTTAGTTAAATAAAAACAAAGGGAATTAATTTTCAGCGGCTTGATATTCCTAGATTAAGGATAATAAATGGTCTTGTAATTCAAAGGGAATCTATGATATCAATAGAATGATAAATTATTGAACGGCTAATACTAATGCGAGCGATGCGCATTTCCTATCTGAATTCAATCAATTTTCATACATTTCATGCAAGCATAGAGTAATTATTACTCTACAGTATATAAAATCATCTGAAGCAGCCGACTTACTTACTTACTTACTTACTTACATACGGAATGTATTTTTTTATTTTTTTTTTTATTAAAAATATGGCCCCTGTATGGCTGCGTTATTTGAAAAATTTCAAATTTAAATACAGTGAGATGATGTATGTGCATAAATTTAATAGGATAGTCCGTATTGCTTGTGCAGAGACGATGAATGGAAACTAAAGATACTCAAAGCCCAATTTTTCCGTTCATCAATGAAGAATCCGTGTACGACTTTGATTGTATAATGTTTTATATTTTTATGGCTCACTTGTATCGGCTCGGGGAATCGGCGGCGGGTAACAATGGAAAGCCGCGAATCAATAGCGAGGAACGTTAGTCGGTTTTTATTGAATAGATTCTATCGGTTAAAAAAATCATCTCACAATTAAATGCCGGAGAAAATAAAGGAAAAGCCTATGATTGGAAAACGAAGTGATTGCTATTCTTTCAAGGCATAACTTTTTTAATGAAACCTCTCGGTTCAATCCTCTCGGTTCTTATGTTATCAATTCAGTGAATTCCCCGCCCCCACCCCCATCCCCTTTGAGCATTATTTTAACGAGCAATTAAAATATTCGGACGGAAATGGGGAAAAAGGAGACCGCACGGAAATATCGTCGGTCCATCGATGATACATACATACGTATATATTCCCCCTTTGGCCGTATCGCCCATCGGTCGCCAAATTATTGACCTTTCGCGAACCTACTTGCAAAAACTTGGCTGACATCACTCCGATTCCGAAACAGGGTCGAAAGTATGATCGCCCGGCATGCAGCGGGGCCACCCCACCCCCGAAAGGAGCGAGGGGCCGACGAGCCAACTCTCGACGGACATTTCCGCCGATCCGCGATATCTATTCCTTCCAGTCGTTCTATTTGTCCCGGATTTACGAAGGGACGTAAGAAATTAGATAAATTGTCCATTAGCTGTACTTAGACTTAGAAGGTCTACCGACAACAATGACAATCTCACCGCAGACAAGATCTTCCCGGGCATAGCGAATGCATGAAATAATTACAGCTTATTGTATAATTATTGATAGGGATGATTAAAGTTATCTATTTGACTAATTTTTTGAATAAGTGCGCCTCGTCTAACGTTTAGTTATTTCATTGGCTAAGCTTTACGTGAGCCAAGGAAAATTCTGATATTATTCGACTCGAATCGCCGCTTATTTCACTATACCGTTCTCGTTATAAAATGGAATAAATAAATATTCCTCAGTCACGAACATTAATTATCTCTAGAGCGTCGTAGTAGATTATACGATGCGCCAATGCTTTAGACAAACCGTTATTATTTGTATTTTACAATTCCTGTCTACTTTATATTTCGTATAACCAATCTCACGACTAAAGGTCATTTTATAGCTTTTTCATGGATACCAAATTGTTTTTTCTTCCTTGTTTCTCTTTTTTTTCTTCTTTTTTTTCTTTTTTTTCTTTTTTTTTCAAATCTTTTCAGATAAGCTAGGCTTTATTAAATTTATTTATAAGATTTCCGCTTCAATGTCTATTTACTATAAAAGAAAAAGATTCTTTAGTAAAATTTTAATAAAGTTAAAACGTCTTTTTAAAAGCAATATTCATTATCAAAATTTCAGCAAATAAGCCATTGTCTTGTTAATTTAATTTATTATATATTTGCTTCAATTTTTAATTAAAAATTAAAAGTTAATTTATTAACTTTAGATTATTAACTTGAGATCATTTGCAAATAGAGACAATAATATAAGTTAATTAATTAATGTTCCGTACGCGCGCACACGCGCGCACACAGCGTGTATACATATATATATAAATATATATATATTGATATGTAAACGCGGAGAATATTATAATAGCCAATTTTTAGCACAATGAGCCGGGCGAGTATTGAATTTTTAACATAAAAATAATAGATATTAAGAGCGTGGATGTCCTTGAAAGAGTTACTTTTAAGCCTGAATCTTCATAGAGCATAATGTAACATGCAACGAAAAAAGGTTTGACCTCCTTAAATGCAGAGCAAGTTAAGAAGAACCCTATCAAAAAACCAGAGCAAGATAAAATGAATAGTTTATCTACGTGTAGACGTACATGCACGTAAGTACGTGCATACAGATTCAGATAGGACACTGTCTTATAAGACTAATAGATATGCATCTACTTGCGCGCATGTCTGTAGGAAAATTCTGTTTACGCTATTCTCTTCGCGAATCTTAAGCAGCTTTACTTTTATTTTAATTAATATCTAATACACCAGATATTATCGTTCCCTATATACCACATGTGTATACACACACACACACACACACATATATATACATTATCTGAAATCCAGCAAAATAAACTTACCAATGCTATTCGAGCTGATAAATAATTACTTATTAAGTACCTGCGACGGGTTGAAATATTCGAACATTCGTATCTAAATATAAGCTTTTCTTTTCTCGAATAAAGGGAAACCATATCGATTCCATTTGGTATAATTATAGAGCTGAATAGTTATAATTTCATCCTTAATAAACATTCTTATTCGTTTACGTTAGCATTCGAATGGATAAAATTAAATCATTCGGGAATATAGTTGTCTCGTAAAAACGAGCCAATGTATAAATACGTTTGTCTCCCCCCCCCCCCAAGCGACGAGAGGACTAATGCCACGAAAGAAGAAAAAAAAACGAAAGCTTTATCTTAAATTGCCGTATTGATGGTTAATAATATTCGTCCAACGCATACTGATAAGCGGTGGGGTAATCTGTGGATAGGAGCCAATTATCAGCGCGACGGAGGAAGATTCGACATCAATTAGTCCGACGCGTAGATTGCAAAGCCTCGAACAACGGGGGGGGGGTTAGAACGAACGCGTACACACACATCCGACTTATCGGGCCAAACTCAAATATAATTTGGGCGCTCGCTCCTCCACCTCGGGCTGTTAATCTATATCGATCTTGTGCGCACGCGCAAGCGCGAGTCGCCGACCACTCCGCGCACCCTCGAATTTCGTATTTCGTGCGATTACGCCGGCGATTAGTTCCACCGCTGCCTTTCCTCACGTTCCCATGATTTACTTTTCTAAGCTAGAGACTGAGATAGACCGCTCCGACATTTCTTATCCTGCGTATATGTATATATATATATATTTATATCTGCTGCATGTATGTATCGCGTATCGGAAGATCTAGGATTTTTCTTCCCTTTGTTATAAGAATTGATTATCGGGGAATAAATGATAGAGCACGTCGTTTAGTGTAATGATTTTTTTTCCCCTTCCCAGATCTCTATCAATTTAATTAAAATTTCAACTCCGCCGAGGCTAATCGATAAAATCCTAAAAATAATAAAAGAAAAAAAAAACGAAACAAAAAGAAAAACGCATGGCTCGACAATGAAGAACCGAAAAGTTATGAATATGATTTACTGCGATCGGTGATAAGAAAACAAAACTATTGCTTCGTTAAGTAATTATTAGTTAAGCTTTAGGACTCCTCTTACGTTTGAAATAATTTTTTAGAGAATATCATTCATTAAGGGACTACGAAGGAAATGCAGCAGTATTCATAACTTGGATGGATTTATTTTATTTTATTTTTTTTTTTTTCTTTCGGAATTTTTTATTCTTGGCAGATTTTATGACCTCAATCAAGCTATTGTACAAAAATATAGCCGCTGCTAACGATGTAAGCTTAATCTTCCTAAAGGGGCCGTAATGACAGGGATTGCTCTTATTAAAAAAATGAGAAACTCATTTGGTGGCGCGCGCTGATGTCGGGGCGGCTCTTTATGACAAGCCCTTTAAATAAAATGCATATTTAAAGTATACGATAGGTGATAAGGACTATCAATCAAAGTTGCTGCCCTGCTCGGCCGTATACGTATAGAGATACGTGCCACGTATGCGGCTACGTATGCGGCCGCGCGTGCGTGTGTACGCTGTCGCAGGCTTCCGTAATATGGAAAAATTGGGAATCCTTCCAACTAATACAAGAGAGACGATATAAGTCGGGAGAAAAATCGACCATTGGAAATGAAACGGCTCAGTAGTCAGCCAAAAAGAGCATTAAATCAAGTAGGGAGCCTTTTGATAAATTATTAGATAATTAATCGGAGATTTTAAATAGATTCCCATTAGGATGAATATGTGCAGAGGGGCGGGTTCACATCGTCATATCTAGTTCAATCAGTTTCAAGCTCATTTAGCCTCCCTCGGCTTTGCCTCATGAATGTCCTCATGAATCAATAGGCTCTTTTTTTTTCCCCCCCCTTTTCATCCACTTACCGTGCCGCACTCACTCCACAGTCCCTATGAAAATCAGAAAATCATAATCTCTGAGCATGGTGGCGCACGCTATTGAATATTTAGCACAAAGCTATCGGCAGAACCCTGTGAGCATGAATCGTAAAAGCAATTCGTTGCATCTTCGGTTCTGTCATGCTCCTTCCCGATAATATCGCCGGCTACACAATCCACGTAATCCGTTGACTCGTTTCTTATTACTCCCCCTCCTCCATCGCTATGCGTATCGTATCTGCACGTGTATCGTTTGTCTACTAGCTATGCTTATTTATATTTACGTGGGATCGGAATATTGAAAACATTGCCATTAAATCGATGCCGCGTAAGAATAATAAGAATAATAAGGGCGAGAAAAGAGCGGGGAATTCAGGTCGACGCAGTTAAGCCAAAGATTTATCGTGTACCTACATCCCTTTTAGCTCTTAACTTTTTTTTCTGTCTATGACAATGGAATTATAAATTCTGAATTATTGCCGATTTCTCTTAGGCATACGTCCCGTTCCGTGCTTCTCAATACGAGGCGAATATTCCTTTACCTCCATCGAGATACCAGCGAGTAACGAGACGTTACAACATTAATTCACGAAACATAAGGATTGGCTAGAATATCTGTTAGAGTACTCAGGTGTACCGGTGCTTTTCAAGAATTTATCACTCGGTCTGGGAGGTAAGAGGAACTAGTCCAGCCGATAATATAGGCTTCGAAAGTTTCCTAGGGCTCGAAAGGAATATTTGCAAAAGAGCGTAAGGGCTACTTGGATTTTTTTTTTGTTTTTTTTTGGAGGAAATGGAGATGCTGTTGAATCCGTTGAAGGAAGAAGAGAGAAGAAAGAAGAAGAAAAAAGTGCCGAAAGCATTGGTGAAATTACTTTGTATGAAATTAGAGGATTCGAAATGTTTCGGTAAGAAACCTCAGAGACTCCAAGGAATGGCGTTAACGTGTAAAATACCGAGCGAGAGCTTCGGGCGCGGGGAACGAAATCTCGCGCTCCTCGATAAATCCGAATCAATTGGCCGTGGATAATTAAAATTCAAATTTAGTAAGCCGCTCGGGATGACGGGGGACCGACTCTATATCCCCATCGAGAGTTCATCGGAATAATGAGAAAAACAACAAGGCAACTCTCTCCGGCAATTAATCTTTCCTTGGCGATGGAAAAACACGGCGCGTCGAACTGCGCGTTGACGGGACTGGTGGGGGAAGGGGTTTACGAGGGGTGGGGGGGGATGAAACAAACGCGTCTGGCTGGGTGGAAAATAAAAAGCTCGTCTGGGCGGTACCGTCGCGCGCTCCACGGGTCGATGCATTCAGTGGCTGCTGCATTATATGGAGGCCTGCAGCACTAAAGGGTTAGGCACACCGTCCGGAAAACTCGAGACGGGAAAATTCCCTTTGGCCCCAGCTTTTTCGCTCTTTTTTTTTAATGTAAAGGGGGATGCGTGTGCGCGGGTAACGAGACTCCCGCGTGAATTATGCCCGCGGAAGGCTTTCACTTTTACCGCGACTCGTCGTCGTCGTCGTTGTCGTCGTCGTGCCCTTCAGCGAATTCAAGCTCACCAGCTTCACTCCACTCCCCCCCCCTCCTTCTGCCAGCCCCGCTAATACACGCGCGAATAACTTTTGCAAAAACTAACCTATCCCTTTTACCCTCTTCCATTACGAAAATCCTCATTTTCAGCGCCCAATTAAATCTTCCGCGTCGGCCGATCTCTTATTTGCTCGGAACCTTTTTTAGTAACTCTACCTACTACTTTACAAGGTTCGATACATTACTTCCCTTCAACACTCCGTTCGAACCTGTACTCAAGACTTCAAATAATTTCTTTCTTCCCGTGAAGGCTCCTTGCAGTCTTTATTTTAGAGTATATATATATATATATATACTACATTTTCCATTTACTCGATAGTTAGAAAATAAATAAACTGCTCTGTTCTAAAACTTTTATAAAGAACTCATTATTTTCTTTTTCATTTTCTTTTTCTTTCACAATACAACACTAAAATCATCATGTTACGATTTCATTATAATATATAATATATAATATATGAAGAGATACTTTTTCTTTAATTAATAGAGAATAAGTTAACTAGACTTATCATCTTTATAAATTTGTATAATGTTTTGGAAAAACCTCACGGGCTTACAGAAAACTTTTCAAAATACCTCCGTCTTTACAGTTAGCAAATTTTATACAAGAGTTATTCGAATAGTTTGAATTATAACTATTAAATGGTAAATCTAACCTCTAAATACTAAACCTAAATACTTTGGTAGTTTGCATATTATGACATTGTGATTTACATAAAAAAAAAAAAAAAAATAAAAAGATTTAAGAAATACAGCATCCTATTTTTTAATAACAATATAAGATTTGTCACGAGTCTTTGATGGAAGAAGAGTAATGATGATGATGATGTTTTTAACGAGGTTTTCCTTATCTTACACGCAAAAATCGTACACGCTGCAACATCTCTGCGTATTTATTGTTTATCTTTTATTCGACAATCACAGGAACGAAATTGCATCTTTCGAAATTTATAACACGTGACAGGTAGAAAAAAAGCATTCACGTGCAGATGTGTCAATCGGAAAAATTTTCTTACTATTACTAAAAAAGATTTTAAATTATTCGCTTGTAAAAAGCTATTCGAGCTTGAGATCCTTTGCTTGTCAGAATATTCAATGCCATTACTGACGTTTGTGCAAAATGTGCGAGCACCAAAATAATGTTTAGTCGCTGATACCAAATGAACAAGCGAGCAATCAGCTGAATTATTTAAATAATGTAAATACGTATATTTTACGAAGATAGTGGATTTGATTTTTATAAATATTGGCCGTGTGTGTGGTTTGTATAAATTTAAAACAAAAATGCAATGAATCGAGATAAAAACAATAATTGCACGAACTGTAAAAATAAAAAAAATGGTCTTCCGGGTTTTTTAAAAATAAACGTGAACATTATCAAGGCGCTTGATTAAAATACGTAATTGCGACATATGGATTGGACATAAGCAGTGTCGCTCTTACGCGCTCGCTGCGTAATTTCTGTCCAATGATGCGTCCTGTAATTAAGCTTTTCAAAACGTATAAATCAGACCTTGATTCCCTTGTAAGCTACCCACCTTATGCATTTAGATAATATTATTATTGTTATATTAAATGATAAAGAGTTGATAAGAGCTGTCAATGAATAAGCTCGTGTCAATAGATCTTGAAAGCCTTTCTTGAAAGCCTCCTATCGTTGAAAAAGTGAAAAAAAATATACACGAAAACCATGTCGTCTGATCGGCTCGCTAAAATTAAATCGTACAGGATTCCGCATAAATAGCCGAAGGAATCCGTGCAGCCGCTCAGCTTTGAGAAATAATGAAATTAGCTTGGCGGTGCTTAAAAGGTCAGGGACAAAGTAAAATCGTAGCAGGTGGGGAATGGGGATGAGCGGGGTTGGGATGGGGGGATGGGGGGTCAACCTGTCAGATGGTGCGATTAGGTTGGATATGAAGTCGCTTATCGTCGGAATAAAGAACGCGTGCTCGCGTTGTCTTTGTTGCAGATCGTCCACGGACACAGTATCACGTCGAGGAGTCCTATCGCGCCGTTGCTATGGAAGCGTGGAAATGGTAAGTAAAAAAGAGAAGGAGGAGGGCCTCCCATGGATGTATACCTTGATCGCTCGATTATGGAGGCGAACAATTGCAGATCGGCAGTTAGATCCCATGTGTCGCGGGTATCGGTTTGCAATACTTACTCGGGCAATGAGTTTCCCTGGGAGTCGGGAGTGGGGAAATGGGGGGGGGGAGACGAGCTGGAAAGCCCTCCCTGCAAAACTTTCCGTTCTCGCATGGGAAACCTCCGGCTCGCGATATCTCGCCGGACATCTTTATGAAACTTTATTATTATTATTATTATTATATCTCGAGTTCAAGAGCTTATAGATTCATCCTAGATTATTATTATTACATATTATTATTATTGTTGTTGTTGTTGTTGTTGTTGCGATTATTGTTATTGTTATTGTTATAGCCCCGTATGCCTATGCCTAGACAAGTTTTTCGCCATTTCTATCGCGATGCGCGCGCGTGCTTTCATTTTTCCTTTAACTTAAGCATACCAATTTCGAGCCGCGTTGTTTATTGTAGGTTGTAAAAGTTAAATTACAGGGCTACGGTAATATACATTTGCGTTCGGGAACTCAGCAAGTAGGCTCAATAGAGTCGATCTAGTAATACTGGTTTAAACCGACTTTAAGGGGAAAAAATCATTTTTAATGGTATATCGAAGAACTTCATTTTGAACCAATTTTCATTCTCGAGTAGAATTTTTATATATTCTTTTAGTTTTAATAAAACGTGGGCAGACTTTACAAAGTCTATCTCGTGAAAATCAATAAACGTAATTCATGCCTCGACAAAAAAAAAAAAAAAAAAAAAAAAAACGAGAAAAAAGAGAAAGAATAAACTTTTGTAGTGTATTGTTATCAGATTATGATAACGGATGTTATATAGGTGAACATAAATAAGAATAAAGTCACAAGATAAATACGTCAAAGGCGTGGATGTTCTTAGAATAGACGGAGAAAATGGCTATGAAAATTTACTCCAAACGTAGTACATTTTTGGATTTATTATTTTTCACTCTATGTAACTGCATACACACAAGCTCGCGTATTACATATTTTATTAAGATAATAACGTACAGCTAAGGAAAAATGTAATTGGAAGCGTGGATTTTGATTAAATTTCAACTACTCGTTGCGCAATGCTCATTCCTTATAAAATTAAGATAAAATTTGCCAAGCAAGACTTTTCGAAGCAAATATAGGATATCAACGCGTCTTTTTATATGCTCTTACACGAATAACATTCGAATCTATTTTTATGGTTAAATTATAAATTTGTTTATAATTTCGGTCTCCCTCCGACTCACTCAGATAAATTTTAACATCGCGTTAGAAAAAGTGATTGAAGCAAAAGTCGATCAGGAATGATAAATTCCATCGGAATTTCCTAAATACCGTAAACAATGTATTTTGTTAAGTTATTACGTGCTAAGCGTATGGGATGCGCTAATAAATCCAACAAAGCCGCGCGCGCGCGCAGAGCAAAAGTAGAAGGGAAAAAGAAAAGAAAAAGAGAGGAAAGGAAAGGAAAGGAAAAACGTAGCACGATATGTAAATCCCTGGTGGTGAATAGAAAAAAAATCTTTTAAATTATCAATCCAAATTGAATAAATATTTAGTCGATTATTCATTTCTCAAAACAATAAAGAAAACACAGACGTTTCAGCATTGAAGGATAAATCTTGTACCACGAAAAATTTTAACACGATTTAGGGAATATCGAAAACGACATTTCTAGGAAAGACAAAACGTTTATAAAAAAAAAAAATACCTTTCTCATTCGCTCTGTTTGTCGAAAAGAAATTGTTTATAAATTTTCATTTGCCTTGTAAATATAAAGTACTGCGCGTCCGAGGTAATTAAATACACAAAGAATTTGACGTTACGAAATGCATAAAGAAAGCCAGCTGGCAGGTATTACTTTTTGAAATCGTATCGACAAACTCGGTTTACAAAAAAAAAAAAAAAAAAAAAAAAAAAAAAAAAATCTCTTAGATCTATGACCTATATGGTCGGTACAATTGATACCTTACTATTCGACGAACTGGTAACTCGTGTAAACAAAGGGACGATCCAAAGTTGTTAAAAATTGCAGCTTTCATTTTTAGTGATAAAAAAAAGAAAAAGAAAAAAAAAATGGTTACGATTTATTGTGAGGGAGTTAAAATGAGCAAAGTAAAGAAAGCATTGGGTTGAGTGATTTACTTTCCATTTTCAATGCTCAACGATGGCAATGAATCGTCCCAGCTAAATTTATTTATTGTAAAGCTCGAATCGATGAATCCCGAAAGACTAAGTAATTTCAAAACCGATCAACGGGAATCCTAAACATTTTCCGCCCCCCCCCTCTGACGTTATCAGATGTAAGATGTATAAAAAAAGAAAAGAAAAGGAAAAACTGGTCGAGCTGGGCATATGGGACGCGATATAATTTAGATCAATTTTCAGGAGGTTATAATAAAATAAAATAACGAAAGAGGCGTGGGGAGGGGTGGGGGTGGGGGCAAATCCGTGTCTCGGGCGAGCTTAACCGAATATAACCCGAGAGCTCAGCCCTAATTTCCTCGCGTTTGTTTGGACTTGTTAAAAGTATCGGATTAGAAATACGAAAGGACGAATCCTCTCGTCAGCCTCTATTTCTCCTCTCAACCCCACTCCCCCCTCCCTACAAAGCCTTCACCGGTGACCGCTCGCGAATTCATTTCCCGGACTCACCCACGCCCCCCCCCTGTCACTTTGTTCCGCAGCTGCCGCAGATCGAGCAAGACGGGGTGGACGGGCGCAGGTTTCGGGTGGAAAATGGAGACTCGCCAGGCGAGAAGGAGGAGGTGAGTAAATCAAGGACATTCTTCTAGAGGGACGTGGAGCAGGAAATCCAGGTCGAGGAGCCGAGCGCGATTCGGTCTTATTTCTCCGCGCTGGGTCGGAGTGGGTATCTGCCGGTTATTGAAAATTGTCGGGCTTATGTTTGATTTGACTCGTGCGCTCCTCTCAAATATCCGAGAAAATCTTGTCCTCCCGTACTGGGGAAAACGAGCGGAATTCGTTTAGCCTCGGCGATGCGCCCGAGTGACGACAAGGACGTTAACACACCTTCTTTCAACGGTATTTCACGTTACGCTGAACAGTATTTAGATAAAAATTCAGACTTCGGGTCTTTTTCCGCCATTATTATTATTATTATTATTATTATTATTATTGGGGTTATTGGGGTTATTGGGGTTATTATAATAATCATCATCGCTATTCGAAAGACCAAGTCCGATCGAGGCATTGAATCGATAAATCCGTGCTTTCGGACATTATAATTATAACGTCGTATTCGTAGCGCGAGCATAGGGAGGCGGGGGGGGGGAGGTGGGGAGGTGGAGGGATGATGCATTGGCTTGGCAATTTTCCTTCTCGAGGAAGACCAAGTTTCGCTTCACTCCTAACTCGTACGTCTAACGGATATTTCGGAAAATCGTGTCCGAAATCTACATAATGGGATATAAGCATGGGGGAGCTATTAAAGCGTATTAAACTTTTGGAGAATTTCAAATTTTCGGAAAAGCGAGAACGTCGGGGATGGTAGTCATCTACGGTCAGGGAAGACGACTGGCCGGAAACGGGGGAATTATAGAGAATGGAAGGTTCGCGCGGCACTCGAATAAATAATCCGACGAAGGTGTGCGAAAGAGTCCGGGACATTTTACGGGACAAAGTGCAAGATAATGAGAGGACTTTGGAAAAGTAAAGGGAAAGGCTCGGGGGCCGAATGGGAATGTAAAGGCTCGCTCGGGGCAATAAATCGACTTGGCTCCCGTTCCCTTGATAAAACAGCTCCTTCCTTATTTCTCCTATTTTCTCAACATCCGCTACGTAGATTCTGCTCCGAGGAGACTCCATGTCCCTTTTACTTATCGAGTGTATGTATATTCTAATGAGATGTGTTCTCTCTGTCTCTCTCTCTCATCTTGTCTGCGGGGAAGATGTTCGGGTCACCGAGCACACCGGTACTGGAGAATCCCGAGTACCAGACGCGCTGGTACTTCAAGTATTTCCTCGGCAAATGTGAGTATGACGCCGCTGGCTCCGTTCTGTCATTACCTTTGGCCTCGTCGGCACTTTCCGAATATACGATACATCGCGTAGTAACTGCGTTGCGTTGCGTTGCGTTGCGTTGCGTTGAGTTGCGTTACCTCCACGGTTAATAAGGGCTTTAATCTTCTCGTTGCCAGCTAACTCTTCTGCCCCAGTAAAGCACCGTTTCCTCCTTTACTCTTTCCCTTATTCTCCTTTGTTTACATAACCAAAGCTCCTATCGAAGGATCGATGCAACTTTTTTCGCGTAAATCCCTTGCTGTTTGTCTGTTATTTATTTATTTATTTATTTATTGATTTATTTTTTATTTATTTCCTTTTCCGTTTATCAAAGTCCTTCGTTCGAATAAATCTTACCGTACAGTTAAATTCGCCTCGAGCTCTCGTTCTCCTTCAACTATCCCTTGCATAGCGTAACGCGCATTGCGTTGCAACGAGAGCGTTCAATTATTCCGATTGACGTTTTTGTTTAAAAAAATGTTCAAAGATCGTATTATTAAAGCGACACGTCGGGGCGGGAGATTGTGTTTTAAAGTGGCAGCATCAATATACCGCGTTCGAAGAATATCTATATCTATTAGATCTTCATCTCCGGCTTCCGGCCTCCTCGGGAAATTGAGCCTCGCGATCGTCTCCCCGGCCTTTTGTCTCGTTCGCGTTAAATATTTGCAGTAGCCGAGCACGGGATCGCGATGCGGCAACTTAATGCGTCCGTAGATGCATGAATAAATGGCCGCGAGGGAGGGGGAGAGGCCGTGCGTACGGGCCACGCGCGCACAATCAATGCGATGTAAGGATGCGAGGGTAAGAGCGACAAAAGGCAGTGGATGAATAATGAATGTAGATGACGAGCTAGAGGAGGAGGAGGAGGAGGAGGAGGAGGAGGAGGCGTCTGGGGGCCAGGAATAAATAATACCCGGCGTGGGCGTTGAGGGATCCGGCCTTTACGCGTCGAGCCCCTCGCCGCGCGCTCATTACTATATATTTTTCTCTATGCCTACAGTGCACCAGAACTATGTGGCCGCGGATCAGGACAGAAACCCTTTGTTTCTGTCGGTAGTCATCAGCGAAGGGGGTGATCAGTGCGTGCCTCATTACCGGGTCATACTTTGGCGGCGAACGGTGAGTAAGCCCTTATCTCTCCTGGTCG
This sequence comes from Ceratosolen fusciceps, assembly GCA_018883505.1. Taxonomy (NCBI): domain Eukaryota; kingdom Metazoa; phylum Arthropoda; class Insecta; order Hymenoptera; family Agaonidae; genus Ceratosolen; species Ceratosolen fusciceps. Next base: position 3,888,451 of record RCIC01000007.1, read on the forward strand.
GGCGTGGAGGGGGCTGTTTAGGGGGCTTCGGGCGAGGCGGTTATTGGTTGGGAGGGGGCGGGGAGAGGGCATGGAAAATGTAACCGCCCTGGTAAGAAGAATCGATAGCGAGCCTCGGCACAAAAGGCTAATGTTCTATGTGTGTTGTCGGTCCTAGGGTGCACAGAAGATATCGCTCCCTTACTCCAGCAATAAGTCGATGACCGTCAGGCAGATACTCAGGTGGGACGAGACCCTTGATTTTTAATTCTTGCCGTCCTTCCTCTTTCATCCTCGCCTCTTTATTTTTAGCCCCTTAAAGCTCCGGCTCACTTTGACCGAGGCTTCCCCGAGCTTATCTCGGAGACCCTCGCCGATCCTCATCTCCAACATCCGACCGCGCGTTTGCTTTTTCAATTTTACGTATTTTTTTTCTTTCTTCTCTTCTCTTTTCTTTTCTTTTCTTTTCTTTTTTGTTCCCCCTCACTCATCGAACGCACACGCTTTAATAGCAACGACAATATTATTAATAATTAATAACGATGACGACGACGACGACGACGACGACGACGACGACTCTGTTTGTTTGAATAAAATTCCGTTCTCTGGCGCAGGACTGTTTAATAATTCTTCCGGCTTCGCATTCGATATATCAGTGACTTAACAATTTCATCGGGCCGCGATCCATTTCGGTGGGGAAAAAAAAGTCGAGAATTTGAAAGGTATCTATCTCGGCCATTATATCCCCCGGGCGGCGCACTAAAGGAAAATATTACGTTTTCCCTATTGCTAAAACTTTCCATCAAAACAACTTTAGTGCTCGCATTAAATGATACGGACTCCGACGAGACTATACATTATTGCTTTATAAAAGTTCCCCGAACAATATATTTCCTTAAGTGACTGAAATACGGAGAGTCATACGTAACTAACGACAATGCCGTCGCATTATATCTTCCGCGGGATGAAAAAAATTCACTCACTCCTCGGATAAAGGCATTCATAAGCTATCCGTATTCCCATGAATTAAAGCGCATTTGGCAACGTATTTAATGATTTAATGATATAATAGAGCACGGCTATGGCAGGATTTACAAGTACTACTTCCTAACGTACGTATGTTTCGTTGATATTCGAACGCGCTTTACCGCCCACCCGGGGGATTCATTTTATTTATTTCATACTTGTACGTAGCTCGATTATAATTTATATCAAAGTTATTTTCATATTGAACTAAAACTTCTCGTAAATTCATCATACACGGCTCATGCATACGCCTCTCCATTCCGACACGCAATGTATTTAATTCCTTTAATTTCCGTACTTTTTTTATTTTTTATTATTTATTTATTTTTTTTTTTTTTTTTTTAACCGTTTTGACTCTGTGATCGTCCCGTGTACTTGTTTGTATAATTAGTCATTTGATTTTAGTAACTACTTTGGAATTGAGAAGCTCGACAAGGTCCCGAGGGAAGTCGTCTCTCCTGAAATACAAAAAGTACGTATTTACGTTCTACATAAGAGTGTTTGAGAAAACTTTGTTGTGTGCTAAATTTATTCACTGGTCTTACCTTTTAGGACTTGCTATTATTAGAAGAACAAGAGGGTTCCGTGAATTTCAAATTCGGAGTCATTTATGCAAAAGAAGGCCAAACAACCGATGACGAAATGTTATCAAACGGTATTTATATATTTCCGGTTCTATACATTTTCAAAATTTCTTTTTCCTTCTCGTCTTATTGCAATGTAACGATTATTTTCCATAATTTTACCGGGAAAAGCCGAAGCCAATGCGAATTCGGGCCCATTACTTTCCATATGTTTAATAATGGGCCTGGCTCATCGAATAATACGAATTTTAAGTAAAATCGCCTTTTACTATTAATATTTTACAAGATAGCATCACCATTTCGATTTCTATTCCACAATAAAGCTCTTGAGCCAATACTTTCAGCAATATATAAAATAAATCCAATCAGTTTTCCAATAAAATATTGAAATAACATATAAAATATTTTGCTTACGTATAAAAATTCTATTAAGTTATCATCTTGCGTTATGATTTTTTTTTTTTTTTTATATATATATAATGATAAAAGAAAAGCAAGAAAGATTAGACTCAAAAAGTATTTCAGTCCAATACGTCTGCCAGTAAGTAATTCTCGGTATCTCGAATTACTAATAATACTCGAATAATTGCACACAATTCGGCATTAGCTGATCGATCGATCTTTGCTGGTATTCATTGCATTTAAAAATTAAACCGACTGCAGAGACCGGAAGCCCAGAATTCAACAAGTTTCTGGAGGTACTGGGGCAAAAAATACGTCTGAGAGGATGGGACAAATACCGAGGTGGTCTGGACATAAAAGGTAAGGCCTGACTGAATATTTACCGATTCCGAGTCTCCGATGGCAATGCACGCATTCGCGTTTAAGGACGCCGGTGCTGGGGGGATCGCGCAGAAAAACTTTACGTGAAAATTAATTCCTGATAACTTCATAAATATTGTAATTCTTACGTAAAGAAGATTTAAATGAGAGATTTATTCGAGTCACTTTTTACTTATCTTCCTCCCCCCACCCCCCCCCATAACGGCGGGCCACGTTTATTCACCTCGAGACATAAAAGCCATAAAACTGCTTTTATGCACTCTGAGGAAAAAAGTTGTTGTCTTACTCTCATTGAAAAGGATTATTATTCAGAAACTCCATTTCGTACTTGAACGTCCATACACATACGTACGTATGGCTTGAGGAAAATAAAATTAGTTTCGAAACTTACACAATTCATTCAACTCCAGCCAATGTAAATACTCCAAATGTACTTTTAATTGAATGTTAAAAGAATATATACAAAACATACGTAATTACTGTTTGGGGATATGGAATGAAGAATTGAAGAGTAGCGTAAAATAAATAACTGACTCGACTGTAGATTAAAGCATTCGTATGGTATTTTTAGATAAGTCGATTAATGCAAAATACCGCGATAGCTTTTTAGTTGCTGTTTTTACAAACTTGACTTATATATTTACGTAAAGCCTCGCACGTGAAATATAACATAATCATCGCGGGCATATATATATATATAAAATTTATGATGCCTTATAACCTACATGTATGCGCTTACGAGTGTCGCGATAAAAGCACTTAACTATAATGTTTTATACGATGAACTATTTCAAAGTAAAATTTCAGAGGAACGGTATTAATTTTTTAATTAATTCCATTTCATTTATTTTATATTAATTTTACGTTTATTTTAAGCAAAATCAGTTTTCAATTTTATTTTTGAAATCTAACGGTCCGTGCAAATATTATTCAATAAATTGTAACCAAATAGTTACACGTTCAAGCTTCTTCTGATAAAACGGAACTAAAAGTTTTTATTTAATATTAAATAATGGTAAATGCTTGAGATTACACGAAACCAAAGTCAATAATTGTTTTATCCATCCGTTGCAATTTATTACGAAATAATTTATTCTAAAAATAAAATGAATATATAAATTCCACTTTATTTACTCATAAGTCTATAAAATAATCAAGATTGAATCTTTTTAGTTGATTTTAAAATAAAAATATAATCTTAATTCATAATAATACAAAGTAATTCATTTAATTATATAATAATTATAATTTGTAAATAATTATTCGTCAACATCGTGTTTTGTTAAACATTACGATTGTTTAGGCTTAGCCTAAATTGTATTTAACATGATGTATTAGTTTCTATTAATGTATATGTAATCAAGAAATTTACGCGCACTAACGCATGTCAGTTTCAAGGATATCCAATTACTTTGCTTTGCTACTGAAAATGTAAAAATGGGCGGGAGCTTATAAGCTACTCGTCTTTCAAAATAAATATAAAGTCGAAGTTGAATGGGAAATAAAAATGATCGTCACATTCAATCAGAATCATTCTAAAAAATTGCATAATGTAGCCAATCTTCATAGTTGTTCTTCGTATCGTAATCATGGCATTTAGAGACGGAAAATAAATTAAATAAAAAAATATTTAGAAAAAAAAAAATTAATAGTTGTAGTAACCCGAATAATAAGTAATTATTGAAATGTTTATAGTGTACAATCAATAGAAGAGTTGATAGGCTTGAAGCGGCCTTCTTCTTTAATGAAACTCGCCGACTAAGAAAAGGAGCTATTTATAATAAAAAACTATAAAATAACCGTGAGATAGGTAATTTATACCGAAAATACGTTACAAGGTTATACGAACGTTAACGCCTAATAAGTTGATTTGAGCGTACAATTAAAAAAACTCCAATGAATGCATTAAGAAACGATGCGTATGTATTGGAATTATTTATACATTGGATTATAGAGGTGAATTTTCAGGGAAGTGATTCGTTCGGAAAACTCGATAAAAAGTTAGTCGATGGAAAAAGTCTGAGATGAATTAGTCGCGAATAGCGAAGGCAAGAAAATTGCGTCAGTCTCGAAAGGAGCTTCGAGGGGCCGCTTCGAGAGCGAAACGTTTAATATAAAGGGTATATATTAGCTAGAAAAAGCATTATTATGAGTGATTAATTCGCTAAAATCATGGCCTTTGACGTACACGAAGTCGCTTCGTCCCCCGTTCTCTTTGCCCCTCCCCTGCCTACAAATCCTTGTGACAATAATACCGTAATTCAAGGGGGTCGTGAGGGGAGGGCGGGAAGCCTCCTTACCACGTATAAAGAAGGCATTGAAATGCATTGAAATGCATTGTATATTTCTCTTGGCATGTCGTGGCGAGCTGGAAAGCGCTCGACTTACTATTTCAATTTTCATCCGAAAAACTCCGGTAATGTCGTCGTAATAACTCAGGATAAGTTAGGAATTTCGGTCGTAAGTTCCGTCGCCCCGACGACAAGCGCACTTCCCCCGGAGAATAGGTCGAATGAAAATCGAGGAGAGAGCTCTCGGGCCTACAGCTCACCCCTATACACGCGTCGATCCCGCTTAAAGAGGATGGTTTCGGTTTCGGTAGCGACAGATTAAAAGTTATTTTAGCGAGCCGATGCTGGATATTCGTTGTGTCCGCAGGCGACATGACGGGAAAGGAGAGCATTTACACGGTTTACGCAGGCCACGAGGTCATGTACCACGTCTCGACGATGCTGCCCCACTCCAAGGACAATCCCCAGCAACTCGAGCGCAAGCGGCACATCGGCAACGACATCGTCAACATCATTTACACGGACGACCCCAACCTCCTCGAGACCTTTAATCCCAACTGCATCAAGAGCCAATTCACTCGTAAGTATGATTTTCCATCTCCATCCACGTATCTCTCTATTTGTGCCGTAATGTTAGTAACGGTGGCAATGCCAGTGGCTAGTTGTTTGTTATTGGCTCGATTGTGGCTAGTCGGCAAGTCAGCTTTTCACCTCTCGTGAAATCATCCCCTCACCCCGACCATCCGCCTCGTCTGTCCGGCGGACCGCCACTGCCTCGCTTACTTTTGAGAAACAATGGCTTTGTCCAGCTCGACACTCTCGTCGGCTTCAACAAAGCGGCAATACAATATCAAAGCCCAAGCACGAAACCGAGGCTCGCGCCTTATTTTACCTTAGCCAGACTATTATCAGCTCATATTATCAGTGGTAAATCTGCCTGTAGTGACGAACGCTAAGCTTTAAATGCTCTCTCCATACCGATAACGTCTATAATTCCCATATAAACTCAGGCAGAGTCACCTTTTTTTGCGTCCCCTAACTCGATGGATTTTAACGCCTGTGCCGCCCTTTCTAAGAAATACGTCTTAAGTCTTGAGTCTTGAGTCTTAAGTCGTAATCGTCTACTGTCGTAAAGCAATGTCGTTATCGGCGAGGTTTTATTTGCACTAAAAAGTAACTACAATTACAAGATTCACATTCGCGCCTATGGATTTTTCAAAATTTACAATCTTAGAAAAAAAAAAGAAGAAAAGAAAAGAAAGAGAGAAAAAAACACGGATAAGTGTTTTTATATTACCTTTCCTTTGTGCCGTGTGCCGTGTGCCGTATTACACAATAGACGATGACAAAGTAACGTAGAGGGGGGGCGGTAAAGGGAAGGAGTAGGTAGACTAATGATAATAAAGCGAACCCAAGCAAAATGTAAGGACAGATTACAGTCAGTAAATTTGCCGAGAAAATAATGCAAAAAAAATATCTTAATTAATCGAGCATTTGAGGTATCTGAAATTTAATTATAAATGCTTATAGCTATGATAGAATGCCATCACGGTACACGGAGACCGCGTATGCACGAAAATATTTTAATGCATTAATAAAATAGTATGATCTATTTGTGTTACGACGCAATTAAACCAAATAGCAATTTCGTTTAAATACAACATAACGAATCGTATCGCTCATAAATTAGAAGGGAAAAAAAAAAATAACCAACACTTTATACGTTATGCGCGAGTACAATATATATATATATCAATACATGCGTGTATAATTATTTCATAACGTATTAAATAAACTAATTATTTCAATAAAATGAATAATTACTTATGCTTACAACGATGAGCTTTTTTTTTCTTCTATTATTACCCAAGTTCCATAATAAAATAAGTTTTTTTTTTTTAAGAATATATATATAATTTCAAGCTGCGGTGTAAACTTGATATTGTTTACGAAACGCATTCGGTCGATGTTTCGAGTTTCAAATATAAAATGAAGTTGGTACCATTTCCTTTAATGACTGTTTTATATCATTAGACTTCCATTGTAATTAAAACAACGTATTTCAAAAGATAAATCTTACAGTTGCCTTCAATATGCAAAATAATATATAAAATAAGAACTAATTCATCACTCGAGTCGTTTAATCCTATTTGCATTTCTATTTATAAAAACCTTATCACAAATTCAAAGTATTAATTATTCTGAAAGTCTTTCTCCAATAGCAAACGTCATCTACCTTCATTAAAAAATGTAAAGAATAACGTTGCGGTAATATTGCGAGCTTTAAATACAGAAAAAAAAATTGCAAATAACAATTGCTAGGTACTCCTTAGGTATTCGTTTTATATTAATTAAGGAACAATTATTTTGGAACACGGGGTGACGATTTATTTTAATTTGGATTCAGTTACAATTTTACATAATGTCCTCGGTGTCGAAGTCTGACTTTCTCTAATTAGATCCAAATTCTTTACTCTTCATTAGACTTAAAACAAAAGCTACGCGCTTTGTACGCGTTTGTTATTGGCAAGTATTTAGAAGTGGGGCAGATAACTTCTATAAACATAATTGTTTTTAGTCGATATAATTAGATATTATTATTATTATTAATAATAATATAGTAATAGAGTAATTCGGATTATACCAGATTCGTCCATAAAATGTGATATAGTATGCAATGTACATGAATCCGAAATTGATATTTTGTGATAGATTTATAATTTCTGACGTGAAAGACGTAGTTTGTTTATACTCGATTTATTTATTAATTCGACTGCTCTTCTCGGTTAGAATATTTTTCAAGGCCCGATTATCTTTATTTCGAATTTATTCGTATTATTAAAAAATCTAAGTATACGAGCCCCTTACGCGCGTTAACTCATGATGAATATTGCGAACTCACCGTTACATAAAGTACACTTATTGTATTTTTCTACAGATACATCTCAGAATACGAGCTGGAATCTTGTGCTGGAAATTTCTTTATTTATCCAAGCCATTAGATTTGCAGTTTCGGGCATCGCGTCGTTGTTTGTATTGTACGCAATGATGTCTTGCAATGTTCGTCGATGTTATATATATATATATATTTTTTGTAAGAGTCCCGATTTAATTCGATTTAAATTAGCACGTGCATAAATATACAATTTACTTGGAAGCAGAGATAACCAAGAGGCTATTCGTGCATTGAGAATTTACCGTGAGATCCTCTCTATTAATCCTCTTTGTTTTATCGAAGATATTTAATATCTGTATTACGAATGTATAATATTATTAATAGGCTTAACAATATCGCATTATTTATTTATATGATATACCGTCGTAACTGACCGACCGCCTTGAACGAACGTCCTTCGCCATTTAAAGAATTTAAAGAAATATAAGTTAGGTGATTTACATAAATTATGTAAGTAAATTGCAAATTATAAACTCGTCTATACTTTGAACGGCTTTTCCAAAAGTTTTACTTCATTTGCTGCGTGTATTCCCGGGTTAACTCATTGTCTCATCGGCACGGCGGTCTAATTGCGCTCTGGTAGGCTCGCGATGCGTTAGCCGATAAGGAAATGTGCGGCCGACGAGAGGGCTTGAAGGTAATTTGCTTCGTTCGACAAAGGAGGTATAGGACAGGAATTTGACAGGGATTCGACAGGGATTTGACAGGAATTTGACAGGAATGTAGGACAGCCTCGATTTCTGCGGTGCGGGTACTTAGTACCTCATGTGTCAGTAACTTATTTCCTATCACTGTGCAACAATGATCCTTAAAGGGTTTGTCGAGAAGTGCCACTTAACTCCCTTTTCGATTAAAAATGCTTTCATCAATAATCCGTCGGTGTCCGAGTAGGGATTCTCGGAGACTCCCATCCCCATCTGACAAGGAAAGGCCGTAAACCCGCGAGAAAAACATCGGTTGCTAGATCAGAAATTAATTTCGTCCTCGATTTCTAAATGTCTCCTCTTTAATAATAATAAAAAAAAAAAAATGACTCGTAATAGCCTAATAGCCCGGCATTGAAAATTATTTTGATGGAATCACCCTAATCACCCTATTGTTACCCTGTGGGTAAACTACCCATAAAATATCAGCATTCGTCCGGTTTCACTCTGAAACCTGTTTGTTAGACAACCCTTGACAATTCGGTTTTGTTAACGTCCTTACGTTGAGTGGCCGATATCTATACCTTAAAGCGTCTAAGGATTGCTTGAACACCGCCGCTATGTATATTTTTTATGTGAGTCTCGCGTACCAATAAGTCAGTAACGTGGTACCGTCTGCATAAAACAATGATGACAGGAATTAAACGTAGCTCGTCTTCATTTTCTCTCAATAATATACTAATTGACATTGTGCGTTAACCGGGTGAAGTCGCTTTTTTTTTTTGCTTAAACGTTTTCTCAGTCTCTGTTATTAATACTATTTCATCTTCAAAGAATATTAATATTATATCGAAGCTACTACTTTGAACGACTGACTGCTCCTACCATTAAGCATTCGTTTGTTGTTGTTGTTGTTGTTGTTGTACTGGATGATATGGTGAATAACATTTTTCAGGTTTAATATCTTGATGATTTATTTGTCGCATGTGACCTAAATCTATGGACTCGCAGATATTCCTTTTTAAGACTTTTCTCTTGCCCTACGGACAATAATTGGAAAAATAATTCGACTTCGATAAGCCGCTTCGAATCTCCTTTTCGGTTTATTAAATTCGGGATCAGCTAATTATAGCTTATTCAAGTTTTGTTTTTGTATAAATTCACTCGGAAGCTTGTTACAAATCCTTGGGTTTATAAGAAATTTTACACTTTTCCTATAATCTGTATGTACACCGAGATGATATTTCTCCTTATATTTTATGTCTTACACGCGTTCCTATACTTTTCGACTCTTCGATCGGTACGTCAATGCCTTCCCGTGGTAAATTTCTCCACAATCCAGTGAAACTCCTACTGCTACTAATTCATTTTTGTTATTCTTTATATCTATTACTGCGATAGAAAGTAAAAACTTTAAGCGGCGTTGTTCTACTATATGGTTTTAAAGTACATCCATTAAAATTCGTTTTAGCATGAATCAATGTTTTGTGTTTCTTTTTTTTACCGCAAAACCTTACAGTCTGATCTAGTCAACTACAATTGCTACGTGTATGTTCTGATTTCGAGAAGTTGTAACAAAGTTTTAAAGTTTTGATTATTGTAAATTCTATGTATTCCATCACAAATTACAAACGATTCTCGTTTATTCGCGACGGTAAACACTCGTTTTTTTTTTTATCGAAGCCTTGTTTTAAATGCGTATTTAAATTTATACGTATCATTAAAATCCATTACGTTCATTATTTGACAATGGTTTTTACAAAAAAAGTCTTAAATTCGTCCGTCGTTGGCACGTCGTTTCCCGTAAATGATTTTTCCAACTCTTGTCGGGCCATAGATCTAATTTTACAGTAAAGATTTCAATTAACAACATGTCCCATGTGTTGATCGGTCGACCTAAATATTTTGAAGCACGTAAACGGGTTTCTATTTGATCTACAAATTTTCTTAATTCCGTTGCAGATTCGTAATTTAGGTTGGGCAGGTTTTGTCAGTGTACGTGCGTGTTTTTGTATTAGAACGTTTTTGCTTATCGCAGCGCGTTTTTAAAAGCTGAAGCGCGACGTCGTTATTTTCCTCGATTAGTTCGAGCTCGTCTATAACTCCCTGAGCTTCACCCTTCAGACAACCTCTTAAACAATACAATTTTTGAATATTATTTAACCGAGAACCCAGAACACATGTGAACAATAGTTCGGCGCGAACAGTGAGCTCTCTGAGCGTATGATTATTACGCAGCTCAATGAGTTTTTTGCTAGACTCGTGACCCAGGTTGAGGATCTGTAGCCCCCAGACGAGCCCCAGGTATCCTGCGTGGATGTACCTTGATGAACCTCTCGCAGGACTCCTGTCGGCGCAGTCTATCTTAACCACTAGTTTTCACCACCTTTTCCTTAATGAGCTAATGGCTCCTGATACCGGAATAGGAGCTTCCAGCTCCAAAACACCGATACGAGCTACAAACTTCCTATAATTTTAGGATTTAGGCTGGTCACGACTGCTTCGGCGATCTCGAGGCTATCTATATGACTGAGCCGCTCGCCCTTGTCGTTATTTCTTTCCTCCTTCAGGACACTAGGCGCCCAGGGACTGCGGTCCAGAACAACATCTAATCTCAATTTTATTTCTGGTTATTTTTTATTTTATGAATTTAAATGTTTTGGATAAAGTTAAGAAATTTCATTAATTTTGATTTAATGGCTGATCTCTTGCTATTCAAAGTCTTTAATTATTCCATTAACTGACATTTTAATTAATATTAATAACAAGCTTACCTTTGATTGGGGAGCGATGTGTTAAGATCGTTTACGTCTTGTCTTATGTGTAGTCGTTGGAAGTTCTCGAACATTCTCGTTACTCATGATTTGCGTTTATATTAACAAAAATCTCTCCTTATGCTTCGATTCACGAAATTAAATACTGCCTTATCTTGTTACGCATTCTCTTTATGCTCTGATTTTAGTTTAATTGCACACAATTTTTGCGTTAAGTTATACTATTGTTCGAGTTCCTCCTTTTTTATAAATCGATGATGTAATTTCGTCTTTTCGAATGAAATTTTACACTTTTAATTGTTTTGCTTGAATATGCTGATATACAGCTCGAACGACCGTATGATGAAGTGTTTGAATATACTTTAGGCTTTCGTCTTTTGCGAACTCACCAGTATAAAATATACCCGTATTTCTATAGATACATCTCAAATTGAATTAATAAATAAACTAATCGCGCTAAAGATTTTGTTCTTGATGCTCGAATTACAATTTTGGGGATTACGACGTTGTTAGTTGAATGAAACTTCATTTATTTAACTCAATAATATTTGCTTATTGTTTTATGTTTATTTTGTGCTTGGAATCGCCAATCGTATAAGTGTTAAGCGCTTTGAGACGTCGTTACTAATTGGCCATTTATGAATTCCTGTTTATTAATGAAATTATTTATGTTAGACTGCTTACCAAATACTTTAGTATTCATATTTAAATAAAATGAATTCCACAAGTCACTTGCCGATGAATTTGCCTTGTATGTAAGGCTTTTATTTTATAAGTAATTTAAAAATGCTTCCCAAGTGGGCATTCTGTATCCCATTCAATATGTGTGTTTTTTTTTACATTGTCAATTAGTTTTCTTAATTGACTCGCATCTTTTTGAAATAGGATTGGTAAATCCATTAGAGAGTTGATATGTTTATTAATCGTAATAAGACCACTTTTTAATTTTCTGGGGAACTTTCTAGTGATTGTATTACTGTTGCTGCATCCTCTATTTAAACTAATCGCAAATAATGAAATTTTTTAATATCGGCCAGATGATTATTTTCGTAAGCCATTTTAAACGTAAACGTGTCGTGACAATAACGACTTATCGAAAACTCCGTTAAATGTTTTTAATTCAATCCGGGTAAACGATGATAGATATCATAGTGATTAAAATTTGAAATCGTGCCATTCTCTGCATTTTTTGCATTACTTATTATTCTTGTACTTTCTCCATTTTAGAAGAAAATAGGCTTTCGAGTTCGTCACCTTCGTCTTCGATCTCATCTCAATTAAATATCATTTAATTTTTCTTGCACGAGCTCATGTTGCTCGTGAATGAAATAAGTTATTTATTTCATTTAATCTAATTTGTAACTGCTAATCAATCTTATCATTAAATTCATCGAGATATCGCGAAAACCTAGTAAATTTTCCTTTAATGAACGCTCCTTCGCATTTTAACTGAAATGTTTGTGTATTCACGTTCGCCATTCCGAAAACCCTTGAATGCAATCTAAATCTGTGATGTAAAAAACATAGGAGACTTACTTATTTGCAGATTGTTGAAATATATTATGCAGTCTCGTAGAATTTGTTGATTCTCGAGCGGTTATAGATAAATCTTGAATTTGGTTTTGTTGCTTCAGAAGCACTGCTCGATTATTCTCGATAATTATATAGTATAAATTTTCATTTGTTATTGTTTGATTTATTAATATTTTTATTCACGATACTGAAAAATTTTATGTTTTCGTTTAAAGATTTTAAATTTTATTTGTGCTTGCACATTAAACTTAATTTTTTTCGTCTTCATCGTCTAATTTAAACAGTTATATGATTTTCTTATTTAAATATTCAGCTGCTTAATGTCTGTAATCATTTGGTTGTAACTGTCGATTCGCGTGCATGTGCTCATTCGATTATCGTTAATTTGTTTGTATAGTATTTTTGCATTGGCATGTATAGTAGTACTATACATTTAGTCGTCTACGTATTACTATGTCTATGCAAATGTCTACCAATATCTTCATGCATTTGTATTAATCTCTGCTTTACCGACCGTTCATTGATTTTGAATTAATAATTAATCTATTCACTTTATGCTGATTCAAATAATGTTCGTTTGTATGCACTTTGTATTTGTATTCACTTTCTTTAAAATAACTTTACTTTTTTTCACTAATTTTAAAAAATCCTACTCGAAGCACGAAATATTATTAGAGTCCGTTGAATTAATTTTATATTTTATTTTTCGTTGACACCGTTGACTTCTTACAATCGAATCGTGTATTCGTTAGGTACAATTGATGATACATGAATTAACGAACAATTATTTGGAATGTCCTCGGTGTCGAAGTCTGACTTTCTCTAATTAGATCCAAATTCTTTACTCTTCAATAAGACTTAAAACAAAAGCTACGCGCTTTATGCTCGTTTGTTATTGGGAGGTATTTAAAAGTGGGGGAAATAACTTCCATAAACATAAATGTTTTTAGTCGATACGTCGTCTTACTTTCATCATTACATTGTACTTTTTGAATCCAAACAACATGTATCCATACTATTAATCAGTATTAACACGAATGTTTTGGGAAGTTACGCTTCAATTATTCGTGTATTGGATATTATTCAAATCATTACGTAAAATATTTTTTATTTAACAGATAATACAATTATTTGTATCAGTGATATACACATGAAATTAGATAGTAATTTAAAAAAAAAAAAAAAAAAAAAAAATTATGCAATTACGAGGTTTTAACGTAGTATTGCTGAATAAGATTAATTAATGTTTTTCATAGAGACACTCGTATTTTCGAAACTACAATCTGTATATCATGTATAATGAAAATATTTAATATTTCATTAAGGACTGGGCGTATTGAAAGAGAAATACTTTATTTACATGCTCCTTGAGGGAAAACGTATGAATAGCCTTTTTGTACGGAGCGCGCTAAGTAAATATCTCTACTTGAGAGAAAGTCAAATATAATTAATTTTCTGTAATTATTAACTTGTCATGTAAATAATGTAGGAGATTATAATCATCGCTGTTTCTTTGGCCTTGTGATAATAAATAAATGACCAGTAAAACTGTCATTGGTAATGCACGAGTGATAAATATGCAATACAAATTGTGCTAAAGAGGTGCACTCGCGCTCGATAGGGAATAAAGAAAAGGATAGACGATAGATTTCGTTGCAAAATAGTGTCCGTGTCTACCAAGGAGTGCAATTGCCTAAGCAATCTAATCCGAACTATAAGAGAAAGAAACAGAACGTAAGGAATTTGTTCGCAGACGTTTTCGCGGTGGTAACGAATAACAAGGTTGGCAATACTGATGGCTCGACCTGGCGCATCGCCATATACTGCGACGAGAGCGTGCCACTCTTCGGCCCGAGCCTCCCCTGTCCCCCCGTCTTCGAGGACTCGGGCAACTTCCGGGAGTTTCTCCTGGTGAAGCTCATCAACGGGGAGAAGGCGACCTTCGATACGCCCACGTTCTCACGTAAGCGGGAGCGCACCCTAGACATGCTCCTCAGGGACATGTACCAGGAGCACACCCAGGATGGCAAGAGCAACGTAAGTCAATCCACTATTTACTAGCTACAAGATTAATTTAACTCGGCATTGTTCGCGTTAGCATTAGTCCGGCCGATATTACGAGCGATCCATCGGTCCACTCGATCGATAACATTGCCAAGCCATAATAAAAAAAAAAAAGTCCACGCAACGCGTTCGTTGTAACGGAAATACGCGGCTTCCTTTCGTTTCTTGCTCGCCTCTTGCTAAAATCACCAGGACGTAAGTTCATTTTGTCCGCCCGTAATTACGCGTTTAATCGGCTCGCGCGCGGAACATCAATTAGTAATTAAACAACTTGGTGATCCATCTACATTATCCTACAAAACTCTGTTACTCTCAAGTAGAAAATTACAATTTCAATGAGGACTCTACCTAAGCCTTACTTATAACGGCTATTTCCCCCTCCCCCCTCCCCCTCCCAGTCCTTGTATTTAGAGGCTCCTTTAACTCGGTAATAATTCCGTACTCAACTGTGAAATTTAAGTGCATCGAGATACCTCGACGGTATAAAACGAGTTTCCACTTGGCCAATATCTATCGGCACTTCGGGCCATCCTTTCACTCTGCAAATAAATAACATAGTTTCCGGGTACAGAGCATGGAAAGCTGGTGAGACAGAGAAGGGGCGGCGGAGGGGGAGAGGGGGCGAATTCAGGAAAAGAAATATATCCCGTGGTAAATGGAGATGAAACGCAGATAAATTTAAACGGCCTAAAATTTCCCCGTTAAGCGAGGGAAAACATCCTGAGGGGAAAATATTCCGGTTATAAAATACTCATACTTTGGCGATCTTTAGGGAAAAACTGTTTGATCCGAACTGTATT
The DNA here is from genome assembly GCA_018883505.1 of Ceratosolen fusciceps. NCBI lineage: Eukaryota > Metazoa > Arthropoda > Insecta > Hymenoptera > Agaonidae > Ceratosolen > Ceratosolen fusciceps. Next base: position 3,903,885 of record RCIC01000007.1, read on the forward strand.
CCTGTAATCATCGTGCCAGCCTCGCGAAATACATATATTTCGTTAAACGTTTCAATGGCTCGTTAATAAATAGGCCGTTTCATTATAATAATTGAATGAAAAGGCAGAGGAAGAGATGGAATGATATATGTAAATATTATTTCTTCTCGAAATTTCTTTATCTATAATAAAAACAATATTGTAAAGCCGGACTATAAGGTCTCCAACGATAAAGATAATAACTTTTACCATAAAAATAATGGCTTTTAATAACTCCGTTCAATAAGAAAGAGATGCTTAATTACACCGATCGAATTATATGAAAAATTTTATAAAAGCAGATTAGAGATGAACGTTAAAAAATACCCAACTATTATAACGTCAATTAAGTAGATGGAATAGAAAAAAAAAAAAAAAACGATTTACAGAATTGGATTATGTTTTTATAAAATTAAAAAGTTTTAAATGAAAGTCTTAAATAACGTCACCGAACATTTTTTAATTACCGTAGTCCAATAAGTTAAGTACTTATTACCAGCAATAACTGTACGAGGATTAAAATAATTTTTTTAATTTTAACTAAACGAGAAGAAAATGTAGCTCAAGTAATGTACCGAGACTCATACTCCGAGGTTAGAATAGCTTTTGCCACAATAAAGGAAGTTTTGATCTTTTATGGCTGTAATTTCCCCGTTACTAATACAATATACGGTAATTCGCGTTATTAAATTCTGCTTTCAAGCTTTCGAGCTGTACTATGTTCTATTCATACTTTTAGAATATTAAAAAAATTAAATCTACATTAATATTGGCAAACTTCAAGTTTCCTATGGTATTTTTATAGGATTCGCACTTGCGATAATCGTTTGTACAAACTGTTTTTCGCCCTCGACGATCGATTAGTGCTCTAAAACTTTTGTAAAAATACCGAGGACAATTAATTCCTTAGTGTAAGAGAAAGATATTTCAACGATAACGAGAGCTTCTCTCACCCCCGCTCCCCCTCTCACCCCCCAAAGAAAAGTTACATTATAATAAAACAGTGTTAATGTCAAAATTTTACTACGTATTACGAGTAAGCATAAAATTAATGCAAGTTCGTAACATTTGCTTATAGAGCGGTTTTCGCTTTAAACTTACATACATTTACCTTTGCTTTAATTAGTTCTTCACTCTTTATAGATTACAGTTTGTCTTCCTTATCTCGTGAAAGTGCAATATTCTCAGGCGATATTTGAATTATTATAAAATAATTCCGAAATTCCGAGAGTCTGTAGTAGTGGAAGAAGTTCTGTAAGTCTGAATCGTTAGGGATCAACATTATTTTTGTTTCAAATTAAAAAACTTTTACGTTGCCTTTATTTACATGGCCAACTGCTTCGTGTATAAAATATGAAATTACAAGTTATTTGTGTAATTATTGCCTTTAGAGAAAAATGTGCAATTAGGAAATTAGAACGTTATACGATAAAAACTTTAACCTTTTTTATTATCACGCGAATTTTATGTTATAAATAGTTTAAAAACGTAATATAACTAATAATATCGTCTACGCTTCAATGTATTATTATTTATTTAATTACCTATTTTGTACAACTCAAAGAAATTGGTAACCGTTCTAGTTTCTATATAAGTAGAGGGATGGGGAGGGGGGATCCCTCGAGTATTACGCTGTTTTTATTTTAAAGTATTGTTAATGATACTGACAATTAGTGAAACGCGCTACTTTGTATTTTGTATTACGTAAGCTATTAAAATTGAAGGAAAGCTCGGAAAGTGCAATGTACACGATTCTATCGTAAGCACTAAGTAAAGCATCTCAAATAAGTTAAAAAGAAAATGAAAAGATAATATTGAATGGAATTTATGAGAATCAGAGTACAAAGTTTCCCGAATAAATTTAGGTCAAACAAAAGGGATAAATAAAGTCCCCTCATTGCTTATAACTCCCATGCTTTCGTCCTGGTTAACTAACCTTAACAATATATTTTACTTTACTCGCAATACAATTGAATTTTAAAAGAATTTAATTTCTCAGTTAAATAATTTCATAGAAAATTGCTTTATGCTTGATTGACAGGCGTTTGAAATTAAATGATGATATCTTTATGAAATAGTCGGGGCTGAATTATTTGTTGAAATTTCAAATGAATCAAACCTTTTAATTAGTAAAACCTGTTGAGCAGACAATAATTCAACGTACTAATATTAAACGAAATTCAAGTCCACGATAAATTCGTAAATAAGTTTATATAATAATATTATAATATCGATTTTAAGGCCATTTCCCCTCTTCTTTTATGTTATTTTATACAATAATTCAATCAAAGTATTGATTGCATCGTGCAAATTATAACTTTAATCTTTATCTGAGCGTGAGGCTCGGAGTCTTCTCAGCGCTGAATAATATATTACGCTTGCGCACTCGAAGGGGGAAAAATTGAAGTATCTGGGTTAAAGCTTGTGATACTTTATTACTAGCAAAATGCCATGGAAATGAAGCAATTTGAGAACCTGGAAGACGATGAAGGTTAAGACTCCTAATCGTCTAGCTAAATTAAATTTAAATGTACAATATTTATATACGTGTGAGAGAGAGAGAGAGAGCGCGCGCTTGCGCGCGTGTGCGTGTACGTATTTATAGAATGGTTAAGGTAATATTAAAAAGTAAAAAAATAATTATCCAGAAGAATACGAGGAGAAGAACAGGATTGGCAAACTTTATAAAATAAACGGCGATAGGAACGGAAATTAAATAAGAAGAAATTATTTTACAGACTCTTTAAATTCAGAAATATCTTATTACTTTTTAGCAAACTGCTGGAGTCTTACCCAAGCTTTGTCTTCGGTTTAGTTTCTTATAAAACAAACTATATTCGTCTTATTAAAGGAGTTCTTAACGATAAAATTAGAATTAAACGGCTTCGAGTATTAATAATTAGTTTTCATGGTACAATATTTTGCAGAATAATTTAAAAAACGCACATATCGATTAAATATAAATAAACGGTTAAATAAAGAAAAGCGACTGTTACTAAAAAAATTCATACAAAATATGAATCGTTTTTTAGAATCCGGAAAATATTACAACACATCAACGACGAAGTAAATTAAATAAGAATTATAAGAAACATAAATAAATTTGAGCGCAGCTACATTGTAGTGTATATACGTTTAGCTTTCCTTTTTGTCGACAGGTTTTGAAATTCAGATTGTTTTAACGAACGACATTGTTTAACGTCGTTTTTTCAAATTCAACTGGCTATTTACAATTTCAGCAGCACTCACCTTATGGAATATTAAATTAAATATTTATTTTGTGCAAAAATCGTTTCAACAGATTGGAAAGTCTTTAAGTAATTGCAATACAAAAATTGCAAAGCCTAGAAAATATATAAATCTACACAACTCATCGGCACTCAAAGTTTCTAATTGAAATTGTATAATTAGATAGCTATGTGCAATGATGAAAAGTAATTGAAATGAAATGAGGGAGAAAATTATGAAAAGGTATTTGTCAGAACGCATTCCCTCCTCATCGGTCACAAAGTTTCTCACGGGCAAATCACGAGCGTCGCTGCGTAATAAAAAAGAACAAGAAGAACAAGAAGAACAAGAAGAAGAAGAAGAAGAAGAAGAAGAAGAATTTCGAAAAATTATAAAACGACAGGGCGATCCGGAGTTTTATACGTAAAGGAGTAACTCCGTTAAAATTATAAGAAAAGTTATAAGGTGCTTGGAGAGTCCCTGAGATTGAAGTAATAGTTTAAGAATAAAGAATTCGGGATATTTCACGGAAATAAGCTCCAAAAACTTTTACGCCGAACATAATAATGTCGGAATAATTAAAGCTCGACATTGAACTACGTGCACGACAGCTGGAATAAGTGCCGCCGCCATAACTAATACCGAGGATTACATTAAGAAGCATAAAATTTAAAAGGCCTTAAACATGAAATGGAGGTGGAGGCATGATATTAAGAGACGCTTGACAAAGGGATGTAATGAAATATTTGCCGATGGAGGTTTATAGGGCGAAAACGTTGGCTCGCACGCACGCGATTTTATAAAACGTAGAGCCGTTTACGTTGTCGTTATTACGACAGACATAATGACACTGATAATTCACCTACGAGCTTCAAACAAAACGGAAAAGGTAATACATATGAGTGTTGGCGGAATAGAGAGGAGACTCTGTGCCGAGAGGTTTTTATAATTTAGCAGAGAGAGAGAGAGAGAGAGAGAGAACTTGTTATATATCTAGGATACCCTGCGTATAACGCGGGTACATGTAAACAACGAGAGAGGAGATTACGCCACTGGAATGATAATTGTTAAAGACCTGGTGCCGACGGCCGCGAGCAGGTGAGCAGCGAACGGTCGGTCGGGCTTCGTTGTAAGAAAAGGCTTGAGAAGAACTGAATGAAAGAAAGAGAAGAAAAAAAGAGCAATCTCGAAAGATAAGTCACGAGTGCGTATTTTTCAGAGCATGCTGAACCGTCGCGCCCTGTCGGACGTGGTGGAGACGCCGGGGCGCAGACGCGAGGAGACGCGAGCCGCGGAGATGGTGCGGGTCGGCCAGGCCCTCAAGCTCGAGGCGATAGTTCACGGGTTGGCGCCGACCTCCCTTGCGACCGTCGGGCCCCTCAAGCCCCGGCCCTGGGAGCCTCGATGCATCTACCCGGATTTCCCTCACGAGGTCATATGCGGCGACGTCTGGGTCGAAGGTCGACTCGTTCTTGCCAGCGAGTACGGCACTTATTTACTCGAAGGTACCTACACCAACGCTTTAAAAATTTTTCGATAAATTCAATTAAATGTAATTTAAAGCAATATTGGGCATATTATGCTTAAATAATCGGCTTGATTGAAAAGATCTCAAGAAAATATCTTCCAAGCTCAATGATTCATCTTTATAACGTAAATAAAATTTAAGTACAATTCGTCTAATTACCGTCGCATTAATAAAACCTTTTTTTTTTTTTTTTTTTTTATCTGACGTTTAAAAGCAAACTGCTCGGATTATTCATATTTTCAAAGTAATTATTAATCTATTACAATTATGGATTTCGATACGAACGTAAATAATAATGAAACAGATGAAATTAAATAATAAATCCAATATAAGTAAGAAAGAAAATAGCTTTCTAATTCTTTTAATGCCCTTAATTTAAGTGTTTTTTCTCTTCGAAAAAGCAATTTTTGTAAATACAATAAAATATGTTATTTGCATAATACTCTTGTGGTTAAAAAGAAATTTGCGAGATAAAGTAATTTGTAAAATCCAAAGCGAATGTAAATATTTTGAAAAAATGAGAAGCCCGATTTTTTCAAAATATTCCGTAAAATTAAAATCTTGTTATTACGAAAAAAAACTCGGCTTTATTAAACGGAATAAAAATTTAATATTCATTTATTAATATTCAGTTTATAATTCTGTCAAAAATTTACATTGCATTTAAAAGAAGTTATTACGCTTTCATAATAAAACATGTAATTGTCATATATAAATTCGCTTATATTCGTGAGACTAAATAAAGCATTGTCCAGCATCTGTTGCAAGCTCTGAATTGCGGAATTAACCTTTCAGTATCAGGTATATGAAATAGTTGGAGAAAAGAAATTAGTCATAAACGTAGTGATAAATTATCCAGCGTTGTTATTACAAGCATGTAAACAGACGTTCTGTTCAATCAATACAGTGCATTCTCGTGTGTCCATAAATAATTGACCAAGAACTACCTTCCGAAGTACAATTATTATTGTTGTTGTTGTTGTTGTTGTTGTTGTTGTTATTATAAACAACTCGACAAGTTGTAAAGTTTAATACGACTCGTGCATCGGCTGCCGTGCAATTGAGTTACCCATAGACTGTAATAATTGAATAAGGAAGTCCATAAACGTAAGTTGGGCAGTAAAGTAGTTAGTTGTGAAGGCCGCGAGTGTCCCGAGTTACCGATGACAATGACGAGTACGGGGTCTGGATCCGCAGATAACATGACGCACCGGCTCCTCTTCGACAAGAGCGTGCAAATGAAGCAGCTCGACGTGATCGAGCAGCACGGGATTCTGCTGTTCCGGGCCGGTGACAAGGGCAAAGACTGCAACGTCCACGTCTTTCGGCTAAGCGAGCTCGAGGCGGACGGGGACACGTCCTCCTCGTCGTCGGCAGGCCCCGGCGCCGAGCCCCAGGACGAGGACGAGGACGACGAGGAGGAGGAGCAGGAGGCTGCTTCGAAGCGACGGGCCAGTGTACGGAGCCGGGCCCAGGCCAAACAGCGCAGACTCGATCGCACCAAGGGCTGCCATCTCTATTGTCTCACTAGGCCCGGTGGCTCCCACCTACGCATGGTGAGTTTCATCCATCAACTGTCATCTATCCCCTAACTGACTGAGGAGCTCCCTCCCCCAATAACCCCCAATAACCCCCAATAACCCCCAATAACCCCCAGACCCGACGTCTTACTCGTAACTTTCTTATCTTAAGCGAGGGAAATAGGCGCGTAACTCGAAGCTCCCGTCATTAATAATCCCGTCGAAGATTGTGCAATTTTAGGGCATCGACGTCGGCTCTTTGCCGCACGAGACGCTTTTTCTTTGTTCAAAATAATTCCACAGATTGCGATTTGCCTCGAAAAGCAATTCCATCTTGTTTAATAACTTTCACAAGTTATTTTGCTGGATTAGGAAAAAGATCTTACCCCGGCAGCTAAGAACCACTAAAAAATTCATTAAGGCGTATTCAACGTATTTTTCTTCCTTATAGCCGTTCAATGTATGGACTCACTCAAACGATTAGTTTTATTCGATGACAAAGGATATTCCGTCAAATGAACTAATATTAGTTACGGCAGATCTTGAACTTTAAGAAGATTAGTACAATGCAAATGATGGATCTCGTAATTTGCTCATAAACAATATATCATTCCGTGCAGATATTAATATTAATCGTAATACAAATATACTTTTGCGTCGTAATAGCATTAATAGTATTATTATTATTATTATTATTATTATATAAAATTGTGGTAAAAAAGAATGATTAAATATCAATCATGTGGTTTCAACGCGTTTGTAAACCATTACTGATAAAATATGCGTACAAAAAATAAGCTTTTAATCTTGTTTCTTTCTTTCATTGGCCGATCAAAAATTACGTATAATATAAATATGAAAAATAAAATAAATCCGCGTATTTTTATTAAAAATTTCCTCGACACGTATTAAGCTCGAAATGAAATGAGCTTATTCGAGTACATAAAAATAATTAAAAATGTGTCAAAATAATTGGCCAGAAGTATCGCGTATGAATTATTCCAGCGGACAGTTCAAATGTTACAATAATTATAATAAGGACAATAATTCATAACATTCAGATAATTAACATGAAATCACGTTGTTACATATAGACTGTATACGTAAATTATTAAATAATTGATTCTATGAAGGCAATGTATCCGAAGTAGCTGCTTTAATTAAAATATTTCAGTATTACATAACTAAAATGTCATTATATAAGTATTGGAAGTATTCGTCAACATTTCCTATTTACAATGCTTAAAAGGTTCAATGGCACGAAGCGTAAGCGAATGAGCATATTATTATACAGTAGAAGGAATTTAATAACTTTGGGGATGGAATTTTAAAATGCTCGGGCTACTTTGAACTGCAATCAAAAGGAAATGACATTTTCAAATCTACGCATTAGACTTGTATTGTTGTAACGTATTATAACGTATTGTACAGACTTCGAGGGGAATTAAAAAATGATGCATTTATCGTTGGAATAAAGGAAGCTCTTATTAATTAGCTACTGAGAAAGTAATGAAAAGCAGTTATTTGTACAAGTGAAGCTTATACGGTTTGTTTCTCTTACTGCAACTGCTGCCATAACTTTTATGCTGCAGGTAGTTATTCGTAATAAGTTTGCGAATGGCCATCTCTCCAGTCCGTTTAATAAAACTAAAAAGTCAGAGTGGCCCACTTCATTCATTACTTTTATTTTACCTTTACGCAAGTTTTTTATGTCTCCTTCAAGTCGCCGGATAATGACGACCTTTTGATATTTTTTTTTTCACGTAAAATGTATAAAATTCACAATGAACGTTATAAAAGTATAATTTATAGATTTTTTATATATATTTATATATATATAAACTGTGCTATGTATGTGTAATCGTGAATTATCTGAACAATCGATAAATATCATAAATTATCCTTTTATACGTAACCATTAATCTTTAAGGTATTACATTTTTTAATTTGTAAATAAAATTTTACATATTGAACGAAACATTATATATCACTAAATTGTATTTTAATGAAGTATTAAAGCAATAATTAACGTTCACTGTAATTGAAATAATTAGTTTTGCAAAAACTAACCTCAATTTATGCGAAAAACTCTAAAGTTGGCGCTCAGCAACTCGCCTCCGCGCACTTAATTACATGTACATGTGTGTATATAAATTGTATGCTCATCGCTACCCCCGTAAATCCAATGTCTACTATGTTATATACGTACCTTTACGAGGAAACATTAACGTCTTGTTGAATTTTAGTAAGAAAATTAATAATTATTTAATTTTGAAAAACACACGACATATATATATCGTCATTATTTAATTAATAATATAGTTCTAAGTTACATGTATAATATTTTGAACGGTAATTACAAGGAATAAAATATATATATATATGGGTGGCCAATTTCAAAATTTGTATATATATATATATATACTTATTCTGAATATTATTAATTTTGCTTGAGATTTATTATACTTTTGTGCAATTAATGTCAAGACCTGCAGACTCACGTATAATTATTAGGTATCGTAAATGACTTATTAATTTAAATATTAAGAAATTTGTTATAAAATGAGGTTGTAAATATTCAAGTAGACTTATGCAAAAGAGGTGTAGGGAGAAAAAATTTAGAGAGAAATTATTATTGAATTTCGCTAGATGAATTATAGGAATTTACTATTTTTGATGGAAAGTATTCGTAAAATTATAGACTTAGATGTACTTACCTTCGTCGCATCCGGTGTAGAACTCATAGACGTCGATGCACTCGGAGAAGCTTTTGAATTTCCTCCGGACAATGAATGAGAACTAAGACTCGCGCGGATATTATAGGATAAAGGCAGTAAAGTCCTCAAGTCAGTCAAGGCCACCATAGCGCACTCCCGCACAAGAATGAGAAATACAAGAGATATGATAAGAAATTTAAAAGAAAAAAGAAAAAAGAAAAAAGAAAAGCTATTATCAAAACCGTCGAACTTTACCGGCCGCCGCTCCGTCAAGGACTGATCGGTTAAGTAACGATTAAGTTTAAAAAGCTCGGCCTAATCGACCGATCAGCGAGTCGACGCTTGCCGAGCTTTCGGCCGCGAGGACGATGAGTCCCGGAAAAGGCCCCCAAAGGCTCCTCCCCGAAGGATTTCGTTGAATATACTAATCCCACCAGCGGATTATTACTAAAAAATTATAATATATTTTTCCCTTTATTATAAAAGATTTTCCGTAAAAAATATAATAATAAATTACAACTAGCCGGGAGATTATTTGCATTCATAATTCTTATATATGGTGTACATTTTTTAAATTAAATTATCCAAACAATGAGAACGTTAATACGGAATATAAAATTTATTCTCGCTCTCTTGTGCCCAGCGAGAGAAGATATAATAATAATGGGATTTACCGAAAATTCGACAAATTTACCATTCCAGTGGATTCGTCTATTTTTTTTTTTTTATATTTTTTTTCTTTCTTTCTTTCTTTCTTTCTTTCTATCTTTTTACTAACAATAAATGTTCAAGTATACGTAACGCATATATAAGCATAATAATTATTTTTAAGTCTAATTAAACGCCGTTGTTTATTAAAGTATTCGCCGTTTAGAAGTTTTCGTAATGAGGAAACTACTGTATCGATTAAAATATTTCAATGCGTAAAATATAAAGATTTTCGTACCATATACAAGGATAAGGAAATAAGGAAATAAGGAAATGGGAATGTATAAGTAAAGCGAGTAAGAATGTGGATATTTGAAATGAAATTTTATCGTCTGCTCTCGTAATTTAATAATAAAGGGTAAAAATGCTTACGTAAATATTAATTGAATTCGGCAAATAAAATAAATTATACGATAAGCGTGGATTTGCCGTGTTACGTGAGCTTTTATTAAGATATATACTTTTATTGACCTTAGTATTAAAAATAAAAGTTATTAGGATAATATAGTTCCGTCGTCTATGAGTAAAGGATAAATTTTTGAAAATACAATGGACAATTGATGCATAAATTTCCGTTCCATGATTTTCGCTGAAATTTTACAGACAGACAACGGGGCCAAAAGTACAGAGTAACGTGCCGAGTGCTGAATAATCTAATGGCTTTTACATACTTTGATTTATAACGTGGGATTAATTTTTGTAAAACATGGGTAAGCAAGGATAAATCATGCGGTAAATAAATGCTGAAGGAATCGAGCTTAAATATAAATTTTAAATTGACACTTTTAACAATTTTCTCCACAAAGGCGAAATATGTTTTTATAATAACGTGCAGTTCCTTGAGCATAAAAGCTTGCTTGGAAAATTTCAAGTTAATTACACCGCGGCACCCTTTAAACGAATTAATCACTTTGCGTGGATCTTTCTTATTGTTTCTATTTTCTTTTCTTCTTCTTCTTCTACTTCTTCTTTTTATCTAGCAGTAATTTCATAATATAATTTATAAAGTAATAAGTTTTAGTATCCGTACTTTCAAGCGTATAAAAAGAAATAATAAATGGCACAGAGGCCGCTTAATAGCGTTTGTAAAAAAATTGTACTCGCAGGTCAAGCGAGGGATTAAAAAAATTAAAGCTATTAATGTATTATTTAAAAATCTCTCGAGCGCAAAGTCGAGTGAAAAATTATTTAACGCCGAGCTTTAAGATTTAAATAATTTCCCGGCGCGCTTTCGTAATATTAAATCATTGACGTACGACGGATCCGGAAAGAGGCGGCGCCAATGCGTCGTTACGTTAAGGAAAGCTTTATCGTTAATTCGCGTTAGATGTCAGTTTTTCAAGCGCGTTAAGCTCGCGAGAATGCTCCCAATGTTCTGATATGCTCGATGCTAATCGATGAATAAGCCCGGCTAATGAGCCTATCGAAGCTCAAAAGTAACGAGCACTACTTGATTAAGTGGCAGGATCGCGGTAATTAGTCATAGCCGAGCCGGGAAAGAGCTCGGAAAGCTCAAACGAGTATAATTAACGGCTACCCCGAGGCCCACCACCTCCCTCCCTCCCCCCCACCCCAATAACCTTTAACCAAATGAATAAAGAAAGGCGGTTGGAAATGTGCCGTAGTGCGTCGCGGTGGGAAGGCGGCTGACGGTACTCCAGTGGAAGCACAACGCCGCGTGGACGACGTGGTGCGCCGCCGCGGACACGGACACCATCGACGGGTTCCTATCGTTGCGGGAGCTCCAGGCGAGCGAACCCCCGACGATAATGACGCTGATCGAGAGCCAGGAGCCCGGTCGCGAGTGGATGGTCTGCTGCGGGCTGCGCCATCACTTCGAGCTCATCTACTCGGACGGAGGCTCCCGCAGTCTCCATCTGGAGGCCAGCGCCAAGCCTCATCTCGTCGCTGCCTTGGACCTCTGCGAGGACGAGGAGCCGGAGCTGCTGCTCTGCTACAACAGTAAGTCCCAGCGCTCCCGGATAGCGGTCGATCTTGAAATAATTGAAACAATGACGACTTGAAATCAGAGGTTATTGGGGTTATTGCGCCCTCCCCCGCCCCTTGAATTAGTCCTCCGATCCGGACGGCAAACAATGTGCAGCCTGAAAATATAAAGGACCGTCCGACCGACGACGACGGCGACGGTCTTATTTTGCAAAGACAAAAGGCTTAATGGGAGCGCCCCCCCCCCTTTTTAAAATCCAACTCCCCTTAAAAGTCCGGCGCCCCATTTGCTTTTTATCGCGATGTGATATTGATTTTATAATAACCCGTTATGCGGTTATAAAAAAAAAAAAAAATTAAATTAGCCTGTAAAATATGGAACTCTAACTTTGGTTCACAGCATCCCCCGTGATCTGCTGACTGACGGTCCCGTATCTCTTTACTCGAGCTCTTTATATAATCGACTATTTCGCCAAGGGCGATGGAAAGTAAAAAGTAAAAAACAAAAGGAGACCGTGATTTTTTTTCTAAACCTTAAGCTCGATTAAAGCTAATTAGGGCTTTCATTTTGATTATTACGCCCTCGTGTGCACTAAAAGCTTGGCATTCTAATATACAAACGCCCCTTACTTATCTTAAATGTACAGAGATGCACGTTACATTTATTACATTATTTCATAATACTTTCTTTGCTAATCCTTACTTAAAAAACACGCTCGGTAAAACCTACGCACAGTGACGAGAATCCAGTGCTCTACTTACTAAGAATAACAATAATACTTTTACGCGTTACTTTTAACTGGAATGATGTTCGCTACGGCTTCACTGCTGAATTCGTTGAAAAGCACTCGGTTTTTAAAGCGGCGTATAAAATTATTTTTATCTTATCGGATAATTCGTTCCGACAAATTGTATGTCAAAAACAAAAACAAAAACAAAAACAACAATAAGGAATAACCAGCCGCTTCTTATTGGCTTTGGTAATAATTAAATTATTAGTTTTTGGTTAATTGCGCCGAGCGGCCCTCGGAGTCCTTAAACTTAACGAATCCCGATCTCTTCTGTGAAATGTATTTATGTAACGTGAAAGCATCTGAGCAGAGCACATTGTTTTCTTGCCAAGATACTTGCCACTTTCAAAAGCTGTCGGACGAAAGCTCAGCGCCCACGGAATTCGACTTCAACTGGAATTCGGTACCGATTGCCGTAGGTTCGTATAAATCGTCGCTTCGCTTATGCCGAGGCGCTGCTCTCCAGGTAAAACAGAAAAGCCAATAAAAATGGCGATTAAAGGTGGAAGGTAAGCGCGAGGCTTATGGAATAAGGGAAAATGGAGGGAGGGGGGAAGAACGGACAGAGGCCAGGATGGCAGCGCCTCGGCCGTGTATCGGCATAAATAATGCAAAAGGTGCGTTAACGAGGGTATATGCTTCGCCGGTACAGCCTGCGCCTTCCCCTACGTGATCGCCTTCACCGCCGACACGATGGAGATACGGCTCATCATTAACGGGAACCTCGTGCACACGATCGCGATGCCCAATCTCAGCCTCATCACCTCCAAGCAGGACATATTCTTCGCCTCGACCGCCCCGGAATTCTTCGCCATCAAGCTCGACAGAGACGAGAGATGCCACAGTCCGCCCTCCTCGCAATCCAGCTTACAAAGTAAGTATCCGCAGACGACACTCGTCCATCACTTCAAACTCAATGTTCTCGTAAAGCTGTGCCTTCTGCTGGGGTGACGGGTGACGGGGGACGGGGGGGGAGACGAATTCGTTATCCGATCGATCCTCCATTCCGTTCACAAATACTACTACTCCTTTTATTTACACGCTCTTTATTCGTCAATTTAGCATTTACTTTTTCTTTTCGCAAACAAGTATACTTTGCTCGAACTACTTTATTAAAATAATACAGTTAATAGATGTTCTTGTAAGTAAACTCCTCGAATGGGGTAATCCAATAGTATACGTATTTTTTTAATACGTACTCGTTGTTTAAGGAGCATTTACAAGCAGGGCCACTTTAAAACTTATGTTGACTGATCGTACATGGTTATATGAAACAAGGAGATGGGATCGGGAATACTTGATTGAGCTCCTCGACGGAATTTATCAATTAAATCACTAATATCTGTATGTATTTTTAATCGGCTCGACAGGCAGTCAGGGTGATCCCGGACCGGCGATGCGCATCTATCGGATCCCCCTGCAGACGCTTTCGCGCACGGGGATGACGAGCTGCGGACAGCGTCGCTGCCCGAGTCCTGCCGACCCGGAGCCTTGCACCGACACTGGGCCCGGCTCCGGATACAACAGCAACTTCCTCAGCGCCGAACCTCAGCAGCACCGGATGCTCAGCCGTTCTTGCAGCAGCAGCCCGACGCCCAGCCTCGGCGCCTCGGTCTCCAGCTCCTCTAGCAAATAAGCGCAGACGATCGGTTCATGCAGCCGACAGCTCGTAGTCGTACATTGATTAGGAGGATGAGGAGGATGAGGAGGAGGAGGAGGAGGAGGGGGTGGCGGACGAGTGGAGGTGGAGGAGGAAGAGAAGGAGGATAAAGAGGATGGAGGATGGAGGATGGAGGAGGAGGAGGAGGAGAAGGGCGAGGATGTCCAGTGGGGAGCGTCGTCGCGTCTCCGAGTAGGGGTAGAGAAGAGCGGGGGCGGTCGTCGACTAAGGATAAAACGGGGATAACGAAGACAACGAGGCGACGTTCAACATCAAATTCGTAGCGCTCCTATTAAGCTTCAGCATCGCGGATCTTTTAGATTCTAATTAAATAGATATTTCAATTGTCGTTCATGAATGCATGAAGGCACTCTCGGTCGGCCCTCGTCGCTCCGACTTCCCAGCGCCGGAGCGTCTCTACGTATTAAAGATTTAACGATCGAAGCCGGCCTCGCCTCCCCCATATAGAGTCAACTGTACACATATTTATTTTGCGTAACATGCCTATGCCTTGCAAGCTCGAACTTTAAAAGATGCGCTTGCGCGCGCGCGCGCTCGCTCGCTCAACTTATGCGACCGAATCATTGATCCGACCTCTTATCGATGGGTCCTAATGGAAATTGCTGCACGACGATCATCCGTCTCTACTCTCGATCACGAGATTTATTCCTACTTTCTTTATACATCGAGTAGCTTCCTGTCAAAGCGGATTCCCTCGGTCGTTAAAAAATTCATAAGACATCCAAAGGAATTCTTCGCTTAAAAAAAAAAAACTCTTATCCATGATTTATTTGACATAACTTTTTATGGGGAATCCATAGGAATTCCCGGGGCTCCGCCGGGATTTATTCTCCTCTGGCCTCCGTGCTATTTATTTCGTAAAGTCCAAACGCCAGAATCCCAGAATCACGCTCACGGATTTATAATAAAAATCATTTACGATCGTTCGATCTAGATCTTATCGAAATGCCCCGAAGGACTTGCTTTGCCATGTACACTTTGCTTTCTCTCGATTCCATTAAGAACCATCGGCACGAGCTTCGAACGTATTCGTTTGCGATACTCCGATCGCAACGGTCGAAAGATGTTGAAAAACCAAAAATCAAAAAAATAAAAAATAAAAAAAAAAGGGGGAGCGGGAAGCCGGGGAAAGACAAAAAAAAAATATGAAAAGAAACAGACTAGAATAGATGGCATCAAATTGGAATTGTACAAATCATTGTTTAGTTCTTATCGTTTATCCTTTATTAATTGTATAGTAAGATAAAAGTTAGAAAAATGTTTTAGCGGTTTCAATTCAAATCTGCGCAACTGTGACTTCATTGTCCCAAGAGTCTTTCTTTATTTGTACATTGATGTGACGTTAAATAACTTTCTTAAATTCTTTTCTTTTATCGTTAATTTAATTGCATTAAATATAATGTGTATTTTACCATTCACGATCGAAGTACTGGAACAAGCGTTTCTTTGCTCAAGTAAAGTCGTTAATATTATCGATTGTCTTTTCATAGCTTTATCGTTGAGTACTCTGTTAAGCGGAAATATTTTTAACAAAAGTATCTAATTTATGTTAGAAGTACTTAAGATCTCTTTCAAATCTTTATTTCATAATGTATTGTTCGTTTGTTTATGCAATATAATCGAATGTATAATTGAATAAGAAAAAAAAAAAAAAAAACGGTAGACATCTCTGAAATCGCACAATTTTAAGAAAAACTCATTCAGTATTCTCTCCGAGACTAAGCAAGAATAATAATAATAACAACAATAATAATAATAAAAGTGGTAATAATAATAATAATAATAAACAATAACGAATCCTTAATTTAAAAAAAAAAAAAAAAATAGATAATTTATTAATGTCATTATTTAACTAAATGTTACTGTTAATCTCGTATGGAAATATCATAGAATTCAGTTAGGACATAAAAGAAAGTAAGAAAGAAAGAAAGAAAGAAAGAAAGAAAGAAGGAAAGAAAGAAGGAAAGAAGGAATAAGTAAGCTTAAACACGAAAGCTCATTAGAATTCAATGTTATCATTTATTACGGAATTAGAATTTAAAAAAAAAGAAAAAAAAAACAATTCAAAACTTTATTATACAAAAAAAAATGTAAGAAAAAAAAAATAGGTAAAACGTTTCTGACACTTACGTATTGTTTCAAACCCGTGACTTAAATATTAAATGAAACTTTTAATTTCGATACGTGTAGTTTTTCACTGTAACATAAATGTCTTAGCACAAATCAAAATGTACTTTCGCCATATTTTCGAAACGTAGAATGTATAATAATGTTAATGTTAAAGCCATTGTTTAGGGACAGATGAATTGACATTAATTTTTATTAATATCCATCTCATAAAGCATGGGTTTTTTTTTAATGAGAGTATATGATAAGTGCCAAAAAGTTGTTATAATTTAAATAAGAATACGATTTATAGTGAACTATAAATATGAAAAGGAAATTGTTTTATTTTTTCCGACGTTTATCGGTGATTGTTAACATTAAAAAAAATCTGGTTATTTTACAACATTAATGAAACGGATTAAAAAGTTATTTATAAATGATTAATAATCGATAAATTATTATATTACTTTCTTTGTATTATTTGCTGTATGAATATAATAAATACGGAATTGTTATTATGCGAGTAATTACATCAAATTGAGCAAAATTAGTATGAATATTATTTTCATAATTTCACATTACTGTAATTGTCAATTTACTGAAATTTACATAATTGCACAATGATTGTATAGAAACGAGTGAATGTATAAAACAAAAAACCTCTGCATAATTCCTATTTTTTATTAAACGTGCTTTCAAAATATTTCTTTCCCAAGTGCTAAGTCTACGTGAAACTAAGATTATTTAAATATTAGAATATTGCATAAACATACAAACAAAAGTGCGTTTTGAAATTATTCGATAAGGGACTTGTAAAACAGTCTGAAATCGTATGAGAGCGTAAATGGCGAAATGTAAAACTACAAATTTATATTATTAACGGGAAAAATTTCTCTTGAATGCCACTGTTGATTTATAGATTTTAAACACATATATCGAATTGCGTGTAAGGTTCAGTTATTGAGTACTGCTTCGTTGCCTTATTAGACATATCATTTCCAAGATTTCGCCATTTTTGCTACTTATCTCTTATCTTCTTCCGATGTTTAACACTGTATACTAAAGATTAAGGAGTTTACGTATCTGAAAAGATTCTAAATCAATGTTATTTGAAAAAAATATTCGAGTTTTATTGACAGAGATATATGCACAAAAATGTAAAAAAATATATATATGTATATATATATATATATAAATATATGTATATATATATATATTTGTATATTCAGCGAAGAGTTCAATGGAAAATGGAAGGGAAATTATAAATTATAAAATAACGTGTTATTCTGGAATTTCGCTGAATTTATTTTCATGGTGTTAAATATTTTTCCAAAGGAAGACGTTCAAAGAAGTTACAAAAAAAAAATAGAAGATTATGGAATAATAAAAAACAATGAACAAATAAAATATCAAACTTTTTTTTTTTTTTTTCCCTTTCCTTGAGTTCCAGCTTACATAAGATCCAGATCCGTGCTTACATAGGTTCATTTGTATTTATAAATTATAAAGTCAAGTAGCAATCACATTTTAAACACAGTAAATTTTGTTTACGTACGAAGCTTACAATACTAATTATTTCATTATCATTCTCAACTCTTTTATTGTTTGTAAAATTTTATTATTTCATTACATTAGAAAAATCGAATAGTACGAGATCATAAAAAAAATATATATATACACATGCTTTATACATATACATATATATATATATACATATATATATATATATATATATATATACACATATAATTACGAAACGGAGCACATGGACTTCCGCTTATTGGATTTTCGTTTCGAACCATAATGTCGAAATGGAAGAAGTGACGAAGTCTTAGCCGGCATGCTGTTGTACTTGTGGTTGCATTTGTTCATACCTGCACGCAACACACAAATTTTTAAGGATATTACACTATTAAAAAATAAAGAATATGTCATATTATCATAGATCCCTGTTAAAAGGTATACTTTTACAGAATTCTGTTATCGATCAATGAAACTAATTAAAGTTCTATCGATTATTACAAAACTCATCTTATTGGTTGTATATATATATATATATACAATCATAAAGGGAATGTTAATTTTAATTAAAATAATAATAACAATCTTTTAGTATGATTTTGGATATGAACTTTAATAATTTCAGTTGCTACGGTCAAATTGCCTTCATTTTAATTTATTAAGAAAGTTCGTCGAATTCACTTTCTGGATCTTCGTATAAACAATAATTTTAATTACTCGATTCAGAAAATACTTAAAAATATAATTAATAAAACGTACCTGAATAAGAATGAATTATTTTTTTTTTTAATTTGAAGCACTGATGTAAAATAGGCACAAATTTATTGTAAAAATAAGTATTAAAATATGTAAGTAATTTAATGTTATTTTAAGAAAGTAGTTTTAATAATGTATTTAAATAAGAGAAGAGGAATTGAAAGTTCGATAATTTCCATTAAACAACTTGTAATTTAAGTAATATGCAAATTAAAAATATATCAGTTATATAATTAGCGTTTTAAAAGATCGATTTTACTTTAACTCAATTATTATCAATTAAAATGGACACTTCCAATGAACCGTTTAATTAGATTTTTCTAGTAATTAGTACGACGAACCATTTTAATATAATTATAGAAATTATAAAAATAGGATTATTTAAACTTTTAAATTAAAACTCAGCATTTAAAAAGAAGATCGATACAATTTTTTTTTTTATTATAGATTTTTCACATAAATTATTTAATAGTATTTAGTCTCGAGTAATTACTCGAATCAGTGAATAAAATATAATTCATATAATCAAGTTTAAGAATGTTGCTTCTCTTATGTATATATACCGATAAAGCAATCGTAAAAGAAAATTACTGCTTTCAATCGAAATTTATATCATACGTATCATTTAACTTTTATTAACCCGTAAATATAAACCTACCTTGAATAATCTAAAAATAAACTAATGAAGAAGAAAAAATTTTCATATAAGTATGTACAAGTATTATATATAATATATGCTTACAGTACGTAATAGTAGATTAGTAGATGTAAAGTAAAATAACATTCCACACTATTGGATTAGATATATATATATATAAATATATATTAATATGTAATAACAGGCACTTTTATATAATACGATACGATATTTCATGCTCGTTAACGTTAAAAATATAAATTTCTCTTGAAACGAACGATACATCGTTCATCGAATACCATGAGAAATTAATAAATCTATTGACAATCCAAAGATATCCACGCGTTTCGATTGGTTATTGGCGGATACTATGATTCTCATGAACATTGTATTGTGTACATAGAAAGAAAGATGACGGGGTCTTAATAAATAAGTAAGTGAGTAAGTGAGTGAGTGAGTGAGTGAGTGAGTGAGTGAGTGAGTGAGTGAGTGAGTGAGCGAATGAGTGAGCGAGTGAGTGAGCGTATCGAATGCGCTCTCTCTCTCTCTCTCTCTCTCTCTCTCTAGTTTTTTAATTATACTTAAAATTTTACACTTCATACTTACTGAAAAGCTCGTTATTGTAAAAGCACTGAGTTGTCAAACGCTATTTGCCATTGTAAGTAAGTTTATTATTTATCAGCTAGCTAGTGCATTGTTTAAGTATCGTTTCGCTTGTTCTTTTTGATTTTAATGCTCAACTCGAATCCAGTATCGGATAGGGTAAATGTAAAGCGGCCAGCAAAGTGGGTGTCAAGAGTGCGCAAAACTCCAGTTATTTCATACTCGCACCAAACCAAAAAGTAGCGAAAAACACGCCGAGCTAAAACCTTAAATTGTGAGGTTAAAGTAAGGAAAAACATCACTTCAGTTCCATTATATTCACTAATCAATAAACTTTATTTAAAAATAATAACAATCAATCGGTAATGCATATACCACTGACACAAGTTGTGTATAGGAGGAGCTTTTATAAAGAGTTAAAGGAACGGAGGGAGAAAATTTGTAAAAAGTACCCGACTCAGCCATCGAAGTATATTCTTTACAACACACTCGTTCAGAATGCTTCTCGGTCATGTAAGAGTAGTGCCCGCACCTACGACATTAGTAATATCATTCAAATCGGAATTAGCTCTTTTCGACCCCGGGTAAATAAATTATGTATAAAATTTAATTATGCCATACCATAGCTTACTATTTATTTACAAATTTGTAAAACAACTAAAAATATCGTACTTATACGCATATACATATACATATATATATACACACGTATTTATATATTTATATTTTTGCTTCTGCTTATATGCATGTATGTACGTACGTGTGAGTGTGTGGATACGTGTGCGTGTAGGTATATATATATATATACACATATACGTGTATATATATATTTATATATATAATTAAAAAACAAGCCGATGAACGGGGGATAAAATAATTTAAGATTAACAAGGTACGTTAAGGAAATTATAAATTTGCCATTGAGAAATTGTTTTACGGGTATCATTTTTTAAGTACCTGGTAATAATTACAAGCAATTAAAAGAGTACTATATTATACATGCTTAAGCGGGTAACAATTAACTTTTATAGAATCGCATAGTTATTTACAAATAACAATAAAATAAGAATAATTTTATCTAACGAGATTCACGGAAAAGCATTAATTTTTAATGTTTCGTCTCATTTATCCGATTATTTATTGAACACCCTAATGACTTATTAACGTACTAATTTTTTTTTTTTTTTATATATATATATATATATTTAAGTTTAAACAATGATCGTTATTCTCTTTTTTACTAAATGAAAGATCTACGAAGCTTTAAAAACTATGAAATATATATTTATTATATAAATATATCATTGTACATTGTGGTGATTCCTTTATCTGTCTTTTTTAATAAAATTTATATACGGTACGATATAATGGAATGTATGAATAATTAATTAGAAACATTGTTATATATAAATGTAAGTAACTATATCGATGTACTTTTAACGATGAAATTTAAAATCCGTTTTATATCCAACTAAATTATCCTAACTAATTAGCTAATAATTCTCATGGTCAATATATGCACAATCCATTTTTAGGCAATTAAAAAGGGTTGAACTATTTAATGGTTTAAAAAATAAAATAAAATAAAAATAATAGTAATAATAATAATAATACTAAAGTAGTAGTAGTAGTAGTAGTAGTAGTAGTAGTAGCAGTAGTAGTAGTAGTAGTAGTAGTAGTAGTAGTAGTAGTAGTAGTAGTAGTAGTAATAGTCGTAATAATTGTAATAATAATAATAACAATAATAACAGTAACAAGAACAGCAACAGCAACAACAACAACAACAACAACAACAACAGTACAAGAGATTCGTTAATAAAAAAAAAAATAAAATAGAAAAACAGGTAATATTATAAATGGTCAAAGTACTCGTGTCCGTTATATTATTGTAACAACAAGCTCGACTCGTCGATAAAGCGATGCGCTTTATTATACATACAGCGGAATAATAATAATAATAAATGCTTAATTGGATTCGTTAGGTTTGTCTGGCCTCTGTTTATGGCACAGCGACGATCGCTAAGAGCAGCACGAGGAAGAAGACAAGCAGGAGGCAAAATTGCGCCGTTATGTGATTAGTAATGTAACAGATGTATTTTGTGGTTAGTCGGGACATATCATGTGAGGCATTGCACACCCTATTACTAACGCGTTCGCAAGACCTGATCTCACCTTCCCAGTTAGCCTCGCTGGTCAGGCTCGTCCGGCGATTAATGACCGCCCCGTTGGCCCCGCCGCCTTCCTTCCAATCGCCGCCGAGCTTCGCCAGCTGGATATTCCGGAAGAACGCTTTCTCGTCCACGCGGTCCTTCCTCTCCTCTTCCTCCTCCTCCTCCTCCTCATCCTCCTCCACCCCCTCCTTCTCCTTCTCCTTCTCCTTCTCCTTCACCTCCTCGTCCTCGTCCTCGTCCTCCTCCCTCTTCTCCTCGTCGTCGGGTTCATTCTTCTTCTTCTTCTTCTTCTTCATCATCTTCATCTTCGTATTCATTTTCTTCTTATTCGTCTCCGTCTCCGTCAGCTTGGCCCCCGCCTCCCTGTGCCCGCCGTCAGCATCACAAATTTCTTTGGTCATTACGTTGAAGCTCTCCTTGTCCACGGCAACTCGCCCTTCGCCCTTCGCCGCGGTTCTCACCGAACAGGAACTATCGCCACTATTATTGGAATCCTCTCCGAGCTCCTTAAGGCTATCGAGAATCGTTGAGATTTCGCGCTTTATCGGCCCCGGCAGCGACGTCGCCGAGTCCTCCGTCCCCCTTTTTTCGTCAATCGTGCTGTCCTTGCCGATGCTCTCGATCATCGCCCCGACACTGAGTCTCTCCGCTTTCTCGGCCACTGGCCTCACCTCGTGCCTCCTTTCCTTGCACGTCAACGCGCTCGAATCCTCATACGCGACTTGGCTACCTTGGCTACCTTGGCTACCTCGGCTACCTCGGCTGCTCTCCCTCTGCCCGGGCACGTCGTCGATACCTTTAGTTAACTGGACGAGGTTCTCGAGGTCCTGGCAAAGCTTTTGGTACACCGATACCTCTTGCTCGGCCGTTCCGTCGGCCTCGAGCTTCTGACTAAGCGACGGCGTACTCGAATTCGACGATACGTAGCTGCTCCCTCTGTCACTCTGTCCCTTGTATTCACTGAAACGTTTTTAAATAAATCCATGAGCATTAATTCCATCTATTTATACGCTCGCAACGCTTTCATACGAATTCTGATCGGTTTGCACAAATACAAAAGGCATCCTTTACTTTAGCCTTTACGGGGAGGAGCAAAACTTTTTCTAAGAGCTTGAATTTATTGGAACTCGATCGGTAAGTTATTCGGTAAATTGATATCCATCGATTGATATACAGCGATTTTAATGCTGGATTTTAATTCGCGCACTCGTTGCGCCAGTAAAATAATAAAACGTTAGGTCGCGCGAAGGAAAATGACGGGCCAATTAATTGAGCGCGTTGTAGTTATAAATTTCTGGGGGTTCGGGAGCTGAGAAAGAAGATGTAAGGGAATATAAGGGAACTAACATCTTCTCATCCTCGATAATCAGATCCCTGTGTTGCTGAATACGATCGTCGGCTGACTCATCCCAGGACTTGTTGCTCGTATCGATATCCGACAACAGAATGTCCTTCCGCCTCGGTTCCTCCGTCTTCCCGTTCATACGGACTTGCAAAGTACCCTCCAGTGGGTAATTTTGGCAGCTGGACCTCATGACCTCCGGGTCGCTGGTTCTGCGTCCGAGCCGCTTGACCGAGGCCTCGTGGCCGTAACTGTCGAGCGCGACGGACTCCATGGTGGAGCTCGCCTGGTCCTCGCTGTCGAACTCGAAGGTCGAAGCCCCCGGGGAGGTGTTTATCAGCCCGTAGAGGTTCGCCGACAGGGACCTGACGGCCCGCTTCTTCCTGTAGTTGAACGACGGCGACGAGGAGGATGTTCTTGACGCGTTGGGCTGCGTGTCCTTGCGGAGGTTCCGGAAGGCCAGGTCGTCGGTCACAAGGTCGGGCTCGCAACTCGGTATGTAAGGTGAGCGCGAGCGCTCCGACCTTGACGGCCTCGTGTGCAGGTAATCCGAGTCCGTGGCCGTAGTTATCGGACCAAGAGGGATCCCGAACGGCGGTTGCGGCTCCACCACCTATTTCAACAATAATTACCATTCAATTTTCATGACTTGCACGACAAGCCGCGTGCAAATAATAAGACGCACGTGCTACGGGACAGGAATAATAAAGGCATCGCGCTGCCGAATCGCTAATACGTCGGAATGTCACGCACCGACGGCTGCTCGTACGAATGAAGAAAGAAAATCCCTTGCACGTTGGATGCAAAATCGTAGATCCAAATCGTAGATCCAAATCGTAGCGTGCGGGTATCGTCTGCGTGAACTAAAATTAGCTTCCCCCCGAGAGATATCGAAGCATCGGTAGCGGACTTTGTTACCCTTTACCGTTAAAGAAAACTTATATCTCAAAAAATGGCTAATAATAATAATATAGATCCTTAAGGTTTCCTTACCGCGGATTAAGATTACGGCATTATTTTAATGCTCCATTGGATGCGCCTCGGAGAGAAGATGAAAATAATGTAAATGTCCCGGGGGGGGGGATCGAGGGGTGAGCCTCGATTTAGAAATTTGAAAACCGTAGGAAAGAAATTGACGATAAGCATCGCGTGAAAGTTGTCGGCCGTCGTATTTAATGATCTTTGGATGTATTAATCGTTACGAGAGAGCATATGTCTTGGCAGTTACACAACGCCGTCGACGCTGGAAACCGCCGGCGTTTTCCACTTTCTCCAAAACCCGTGCGCTCAATGGGAAAAGAATGCCGTGGAAAACAAGTTGCCACGGCATTGAAAACGACGAGCCGGACGTAATAAAAATACTAAATAATAATAATAATAATCATAATAATGGGGGAAAAAAAAACGAAGAAAAAAAACACGAGCGGAAGCTGATCTATAAAGGAAAATGACGTAAAATATTACAAATTGACTAGCCGTCGAGCATTGCCGTATGTAGAAATGAAATACTGCAGCTCTGTCCACCGCTTAATGACCTTGTAATTTTAATAAAAAAATTACGTAAGATCGGATCGGTTGAGATTTTTGCTAACGGCACGTCTTGGTTCAACCGGGCCTCCTTATTGTTTACTAACAAGAACTAAGGAATATCTCGGGAGCCTGACTGCGAGCGTAACAAAAACTGTTGCTGGAAAAGTACGTGAGAATTGCTCTCGATGAAAATGAAAACATAAACCCCAATGACCAAGTAAAGCTCGCTAAGCTTTAAAGCTTGGCGCGTGCTCTCTCTCTCTCTCTCACTCTCTCACTCTCTCTCTCTCTCATGACGATTAGAAAAAAAAAAAAAAAAAAAAAAGGATTGGTAATACGGTGGGCTATTTTGGTGCATTACCTTGAGCGTATTATTAGCGTAGTGCATACTACGAAAGACGACGTCGTCCAGCGTAACGTCCGGCTCTTTCCTCCGAGGTCTCCTCTTGGGATCGATGTAGTGCATGTCCCTTCGAGACGGTATCGGCGACGTCATTAAATAACTAATACTGGACAGAGACGCCTGCCCGTCTACGGACGACGGCCTTTCCTTAGGATGCATCCTTCTGTAAGCCATGTCGTCCCTCAGTCTGTCCGGCACTTCCGGCTGCTCTTCCCTGAAGCCGCTCTGCGATGAATAGGATATCAATCATATCGTGCATCAATTATTATCCTCCCAACGAGCAATTATTAATATCTGTACGATGGATATAAAGAAGCCATTCGCTTATTAATCCGTCCGAGGCTCATTTCTTTCTGGCATGCAATGCCAGAATCAGTTTCAAAATCAACGGACATTATCGTTTTATATTTAATCGTGTCTTGTTCGCTCGTATGCCTTTTCGCTTCGTGAATTACGTAGAAAGCAGCCGTAAGAGCGAAATTGGCAATTACGGAGGAGGAAAGGAAAACGAAGAGAAAAAAAAAATATGAAAAAGCTAATGGTTATGTAACGAGTATATTAGCTTAGCTATAATATCGCTAAAAATAACATTTTACGAATAACCTTTTCTTTCATTCGGCTGGCGTTTTAAAATTTACTTTGCCCAATCAAGTGTATTTATAAATAGTACTTAAGGGAGCCAATGTTTTTGTTATTGTTGCTGTTGTTGTTGCTGTTATTATTATTATTATATCTGCGATTTTCAGAGAGAGAGAGAGAGAGAGAATTTAACTATTATAATGTAATTTGCATTCGGTATACTCGAGTTGAAAGCCGATGGAATTTATATATGCGATTTCAATGTTATTATTATGACATCACCGTATGACGTATACACGGGATCTTTAAGATCTAGACTTTGTACTTCCTATATAGCCTTTACAGTCCATTTCGTTTTTTTTTTCTTTTTTTTTTTTTTTTTTTTTTTTCTTCATAAACGTACGATCGAAACGAATAAAGTAAATACGGCTGGGCTTGGAGGTAAGAAGTCCGCCTTACCAAAGCCGGGTCGCCCCAGGTCTTCCTCCTCGCGTTCAAGTCCTCGGCGTCAAAGTTCTCCGGGCTGGCAGTGAAGCCTTTGTAATGGAACTCCTCCATGGTCCTCTGCTCGGCCCTGTCCAGCAGCTCCTCGTCAGCGAGCTGCAGGCTATTGTAAATCGACTCGAGCTCGCACATGGCCTCCTCGAGGGTCTTCAGGCTCCGCCTGTTATTCGACGGCCTCTCGGCCTCGGCGGCCTTCCTCAGCGGCATCTGACTGAACCTCCCGTAATCGTTGCTCTGCAAGACCATGGAGAACCGGGGCGGCTGCTCGAGATGCCTTGGCTTGCCTGGCTCCTCGTACCCGGGCGGCGATCGATTCCTCGTTCCCTGGAACCGATTGGAGCCACCGCCGACACCACCTGCCAAGCCCTGGAAAGACAATCGGGTTCGAGCGTTATCGCGCATAGCCCTGACAGCGACGACTCGAAAGAGCTCCGGTTACGCGTGCACGCGAGCACCGGCCCCCTCCTCCCGACAATTTGTACGGGTTATTGGTGGCGGTGGTGGTTGTGGTGGTAGCGGTGGTGGTGGTAGCGGTGGTGGTGGTGGTAGCGGTGGTGGTGGTAGCGGTGGTGGTGGTGGGGAGGTGGAGGAGGACGACGTAATGGAGACGTAAATTAATTTTTTCCGTGTCGTATTATTCGCGAGTGGCACGCGAAACGCTCGTCATCCTTGACATTAATGAGCCGAGCGGGGAATTCGGCCAGACTAATTTTATTCCTACGAGCGAGCCTACGAGGATGGACGAGCGTCGACTTCACTCGACGCGCGCATTCGTTTCAAGATCGTTTGAAAGGCTAAGGGATGGCGGCGGCGTGGGGAGGGGAGGGTGGCAGGTCAGGGCAGGTCAGGGCAGAGCAGAGCAGGTCAGGGCAGGGACGCGTTTACGAGGCAACTCACCGCGCATAGGGGCTCCCTCAACGGACTCCTCGGAGGGCTGAGAGGTAGATCGTAGTGCGGCTGTTGCTGCTGGTGATGCTGGTGCTGAGGTGACGACGAGGAGGGCGAGAAGGCCCTCTCGGGCAGCTCCCAGTCGTCGGTGTTGTTCGGCCCGTAGAGGGACGATCTCACGCCGTCGTAGTAATCGTTCTGGGGATGACGATGGGCCCGGGGCTCGAGATGCTGGACCGCCGACTTGGATGTCCGATGGTACTTGTCGACGGAGGCTCCGTTCCCTTGTATGCGCAGCCGGTAGTCCCTCGAGGGTGGCTTCGGGGGTATGAGGGCCGATCGGCGCGGCTGGAGCTCCGGTTGACTCGGCGACCTGTGATTCGCACGACCTCGAGCTTGTTGGGCCGGATACGCCTTCCGTTCCTTGTGCAGCTGCGACTCCTCCATACTCCTCTCGTAGTCATTGAAGTACTGGAGCGTCTGCTGGATAAGGACGTTGACGCCCGTCTCCTCGTGGCGGCCGTCGTAATTGCCATTGGGCAGGCCGTTCTCGAAGCACGGTATTGGCTGGCTATCCGCGTGGCTCACACCTTCAATGACGAATACCATTTTTCCTATTATTTTTTCCTCTCCCTGCCCCTCGCAATACCCCGGGCGCTTCCTACTTCGTCGCTCTCGCTCGGCTTTATCTCGAGCGTTCGATTTCATTCGTCTATTCGTCTATTCGACGGCGCTCGCCTAGTTCCTCGTAAGAACTCGATCCCCGATACGATCCACGATACGATCCACGATACGATCGACGATACGATCGACGATACGATCGACGATTCAACAATCTACGGCTGATCATTGTTTACGAACGGTGATTCGACATCCTCGAGTCGGATTACGAGCATTAATTTATGCGAAAGTCGGATAATCTCGGCCCCCGTAAATCTATCGGTCGATCTTAATTGTCGGCCGAAACGAGTTTCCCGGACAACCATAATTCCCCACCCCACGCCCTCCTCCCAACCATCTGCCGCCCCTTCAACTTAATATTAGAGCTTCGAATTACGATGTCCGCGCGGCCATCAAAATAAACAAAGCAATCTCGTCGCGATAAAACAGCCCATCCGAGCCCATAAATTTTGACTCTTGTGTCAATAGCGAGCACCCCCCCCTCTCTCTCTCTCTCCCTCTCTCCCTCTCACCCTCTCTCCCTCCCTCGATCAATATTTTCCTTTCGATACTTCTCTTCTCTGCGAGAAAGGAGGTTATTGGGGCGGAGGGGGCAAAAATAAAAATACCTGTATCCCTTTACATAATTACTGTACGCGCCAGTGAATTGGACTGCCGCGCTTCCCGATTCCTGATCCTTCCTTCGGGTGCGGCAATTATTATGTCGAGCCGCGCGTTCGATGGGCACGAATTTAAGCCTCTATAAATAAATATGCGTTCGACGTGCGTGCGTAGCTCTGGTCATCATCCCTATCGGCCATACTTGAACACAAGCGGCTACGGCTGCGTGAATCATCGAAAATTACGAAAAGGAAATCGAGCGTTGGCGGTGAGCTCGAGCTTCTCCGTATCCTCCCCGTAGATGATCGAGGGTGTCTTTATCGTCGAGCGGGCGCGCAGCCTCGTCGGAATCGGGCCGCGGAATCGTCGAATGACGTCGATCGGTTACGCTTAATTAAACAGAGCCGAGCGTCGAGGGCATTTTTATTCCGTCCAGAGATAAGAATGAGATTTTTCTTTCGCCGTTGATTATTCGCGACGTGACGCCACGCTACCCGACCTATATATATATATATAATATAATGTATGCACTCTATACGAGACTCGATAGGCTCCGAGGCAAGAGATATAATTAACGTGGTCACGTGGGCCGAAAGACGCAAGAAAGAAAGAAAAAACTACGAGCGCGCCATGAATCCGTGGATATATTGATAATATATCCAACTCGTGCGAGGCAACGATCCTTGCGCTTAACCGACTTAACGTTAAGCGCCCGCGATCGGCTACCTAAGGCAATGTAAGCTCCTCACCGTCGCCGTTCGTCAGGGCAGAGTTGATCCTGGGCACGCGCTCTGTAGCCCGGGCGTCCCGGCTCTCGGCTCCCTTCAACTCGGGGGGCTTCGGGTACTTGCCGCTCCCGTTGCACATCCTCTTGAGGTAGCGCTCGGTCCTGGAGCCGCGCGAGATCCGCTTCTTAAGGTCGTGCCGCCACTTGGCCGTCTCGTCGCCGCTGCTCTCGTCGGTACTGCTGTCGCTGGCCCCGAGCCTCACGCGCTTCGCCTCCGCGCGCGCCTTCACCTTGTCCTTGAGGGCCCGGCGACCGTCGAAGGAGCCGTCACTGCTGCGCGACGGGACGATCCCCGTCGGCTCCTGACAGTTCGCCCCGAGCTTGTCCACGCCCATGATCTCGTAGCCGTTGTTCACTCCCCCGGCACTCCCGATCCCGTTGACACCCGTCTGCGCGCCCGTCTTCAGCCCATAGCTGCACGTCCTCGCCCCGTCCTTGACCTTTCCTGTTACAACAAAGAGAACGGAGACGCATTAGTTGTCGTTTACGTTGACGTTGTCGTTGTCGTTGTCGTTGTCGTTGTCGTTGTCGTTGTTGTAGTAGTGCGGGGTCGAGTAGCTCGAGGAGGAGTACCGCGATGATGGCTTATTTTTAGCCGAGAGGAGTACCGCGGCGGGCCGGCCTTCTCACTCGGCTCGACACCGGCTCCGCCGACCCCTTGCGCGTACATTAGCCACCAGCCCAGGGTCACTGGCTATCGACTGAGCTACCGAGGGCGTGACCCACTGGCGCCGCTGACGTCAGCCCTCGAGATCCGAGTGCTCGAGTCTAAAGGTGATCGAGCGAATCTCGTCCTGCATCGAGTGGATGGAGCACCACGTCGGTGGATGGGCGCGGCTCTACACAAGATGGGAGGAGACGCGAACCCACCCACTGGTTAATAACCTCCTGAGCTGAGCTCCTGATTCCTCCCCCTCCTCCTCTCTCTATGTCCGTCTTGATTGTTACTCTGACGGATTGATTCTCAAACTCAGCAACGCTCAGCGGCGAAGGGATCGATAAGGGACTTTGGCGGAAATGGGCGGGGGGGGGGAGATACTTTGCATCGATACTTATTATCAGGGGAAAAATTGGCGTATTTGAATTCGCCGAAGGTTCACCGGGCCGAGCACGGAGGACAATCGCCGCTCTGTGCGCATCTCGGCTTATGTTATCTTCCTCTGAGGAAAACAGCTTCCCGGAGCTTCGAAATCGTCCTCCCCCTTCGATCCGCATGAATTGTCACGGTGTCGCTCGAGCGAATCCATAGTCGCCTCTTTATGCAAAATAGAGCCAGCCGGCTGGGCGCGTATTCCTGGAAAATCATGAAAAAGCTCGCTGTTCAGGGTTGACGCCGAGCGGCTGCGTGCAACGAGCGACAATGAAAGAAAGACTCGTTCGGCTCCGCTCTAATTATAGCCGAGTCCGCGCGATCCCTGGATCCCTGCTCGCCAAAGGAGAACTTTTTGAAACAAAGCTGATGCCGCTGCTGCCGACGCCGCTACTTGTGCCGATGCTCGTGCCGATGCTGCCGACGCCGCTCCTAATCTCCACGTCGATTTCCGGACCAATGAACGACAGGGAGGAGGAGGAGGAGGAGGAGGAGGAGGAGGAGGACAGTCGCCGAGACATTTCAATTGCCCGCTCAAGACAACTTGTGCTCTAGATGTTGAATACTTTTCATTGCTTTAATGCGCTTTGCAACAATTAGCTGACGACGTCTTGAGAGAAACGAGCGCTCCTGTCACGCGAGGCCTTCGCCAGATGAATAAGTCTCGCTCGGAAGCGGCTCAATGAATTTTTAAGCGCATAAACATTTTTACGCTCCGAGCGACTTACACGATTTTCAAACACAACGAAATATCGTCGCCTCGGATCGGGCGACGCTTCGTTTAAAAAGTAATTGATCTACGAATCGTAAATCCGTGTCGGCTCGGCTAACCTTCCTTCTTTTTTTTTTTTTCTTTTTTCTTTTAATTCCTTCTCCTTCAGATTAGCGATCGTTGGACATTTTTTTGGCGTCGCGAGCGCTTGTAAACGAAATATCACGATACTTTTCAATGGTAGATACCGACCGCTGGAATTTCCCTCCCGTCGCATTGTATTTATCGTCCGGAGTAACATTTAATTTAACGCGAATGAACTTGATTCGCAATACCGCAAGGCCAATAAAAAAAAAAAAAAATATGATAATTCTCTCGTTGTAATATCCGTAAAAATAATATTTATCGGCATTTCCCGGCCGGGGACTACGTAATCCCGTTAAAGCAGAATGACAAGTGACTTAAAAAAAAATTCAAGGACGCTAGATTTCTTTCTTAGAGATCTGTTGTTGGCTGCAGCACGACGTATAATGCCGCTCGATTCTTGTGTACATAATAAAAATGTACGTACGTATGGGTGGTATATAAAAGTTATTTTATCCCGATGGAAGTACGCCCGAGAAGAGAACGAATTAACATACATTTTTTATGCGAATGGAGGATGGAGGAGAAGACGAATCGTACGAATCGTACGAATCGAGGAAGAGCGAGTTAATTCCTTGGGTAGAAGAAATATAAAATAATCGCGTAAACTTCCTCTCGGTGCCGTGCAATGAGAATGCAGCCGATGTGTGTGTAAACAACGATATGTATTCTGCCGAGCGGATCATAAAAGTCCTATGAATCAGTTGAATCTTTATTAGGTGCCGAAGTTTATCTCGGCCAAATATATGTATATGTATATATATATATATATATCTGCCGAGTGCCAGGGCTCAAGATAATGAGACAAGACGAGAGCGGCCCCCATACGTTACGCGCGCTCCTCGACTTTCGATCAATTCCACGGCGTATTATATGTGGGAGAAAAATAAGCGAGATAAGTTAAGTAGGTCGTTTGAGAACACTAGGAAAAGCCGGTAAGAAGTATTCCGAGGCGGAGAAAAAGGCTTGAGAAATGAGAAATATAAAGGAGCTGATAGTTGTGAAGCGATTACAGCCCATGGCGATACAAGGGCGGGGGGGGGAGCCTAAACCTAAATCTAAATCTCTCTTGTAGAAGCAATTTTAATAGAAACAATCTCGGCGGGCCCGCGCGCGCGCGCGCGCACATAATAAATCCGGCGAACTCTTTCGTCGAGCCAAGGGAATAAATAAATTAAATCTGTCCGTAATAGCCAATGGTGAAAGCCGATAAGAAGATGTAGACGAAGGAGAGAGAGAGAGATAGAGAAAGAGTATATTAAAAGGCAATTTCCTACGATAGGAATTTTTCACGCTTTTTTCTCGGATCGGACAAGTAGTGCAACGTAATGCAACACGTGCATTCAGCGACAGGATATTACTTTGAAAAACGTAACCAGCAAGATCCTCCCTGCTATTTCAATTGGCAAGACAATTCGAAATCTGCACGGAGAGCAGCGTCGTGCCTGTCAAGCGGATAAATACTACGGGGGACTTGTTATCATCGATTTAGGCTACGATATATCGTCTTACCGGGAACGTGCTAATTCATGAAATTAAATACTAATAAGCAAAACGGAGTGCGAAGTCGTTGGATACGTTGCTCCATCGCCATAAGACGTCAGAGGACGAAAAGGGCCCTACGATAATGGACACTGGCTGGTATTGTAATAAAGTGTATAAAGGCAAACGTTCATTATCAAATCGCGTTTTACGCCTATCCCCGGCTAAGAAATTGATTTCGCAACGAAAGTTCCATATCGCCATATAACAGCCATATAACAGCTCTTTCATAATGCTTCGAAAATCCAGTGGAACGCCATTAGGCTTCGAATTACACTTACCATGTTTACACGCGGCCTATTTTAATTAAATTTCTTTTGATAAGCGTTGGCTAGTTAAACGTAATTACAGACGTTTTTGGCTACGTAGATTCGCTCTTTCTTTTTCTTCTTCTTCTTCTTCTTCTTCTTCTTCTTCTTCTTCCTCTTCCTCTTCCTCTTCTTCTTCTTCTTCTTTGTCACTTTTATCGAGTTAAATCCGCAAGACATATTTTCTACATGAAATAATGATTTTTAACGGACAAATAGTTTCTTATACAAACCTTTTATTTTCCTTTTGTGTCTTTTCGATAAATCCTCGAACGAGGATGAGGAACTTTGTGCGTCGTGCTTGGAAAAAACACTTTTGAAGATACCATCGATGGACCATTTTTTCGACCTTCGCTTATGCAATGACGGGGGAGGAGGAGGCGTTATACTTGAAATTCTGCGCGTCGGAGGGAGTAAACTGTCCTCCCCAATATCGACGAACTTTCCCTTATTATTCTTCCACTTGTCCATTTAGAAGTCTCGAGCCGGTGAGAACAAATGACAATAAAAAAAAAAAAAAAAAAAAAAAAAAAAATAATAATAATAACTAGAATTTCACTAACCGAACCTGTAACACATAAGAATGAAAAAAGGCCATTTAAAACTAGCGACTTTAGCTTTTTACAACATTAATTGGGGGTTATTGGATTTTTTTCTTCTTCTTAATATTATTACTGCAGTTAATACGCGCAGGACGCATTCGAAGCTTTCAAAGCTTTCATTGAACATTCATTTAGGCCGCGTTACGTATTGTCTTTGGAGCTGAATAAATTACTTTATCGAGCAAGTTCTTGTACAAAAGTTAATAACAATTACAGGCATTGTTCTGAAAGTAGGATTGATATAATAAATAATTTTAATTAAACGTGGTAATGCCACGAAGCCTATTTAAGAGAAATTAATAAGTTTAACTGCAAAGTAATTAAGATTTTCAAATGAATCCAATGTTACCACCAATGTACGTCGTAGATAAAATGTTGTTTCATTAATTAGTAATTTATTTAACGGGCCGATCTGTATAAATCGACGCAACCGTTATTAAGGTTATTTTAGATGCACAGTAAGATCGGGACATAAATTTTCTATATAATTTTCTACACGCATACTACTTTTATATTACATAGTAAATCATTCTATTAAAATCATCTCGTGGACATTTTTTTATATTCGGATATCATGTATAAAGTTAAGAGGCTGAATTTATTATTGTAACCATAGTTATAACGTTTTAAGCATTATCATAACAAGTATTTTCTCAAATCGTTATAGATTTTAAGTTAAAACCAAATTAGATCGTAAACTACGTTGTTCCTTTTTTTCTTCTTTTATTTATTTATTTATTTATTCATTTATTTATTTTTTTTTTTTTGCAAACTTTTATTACGGTTATTTGAAAAGCTACGTCATGGCCGTTTTATACGGCGCCATATAGATACATACGTTTTTATTACTTTCTGAACGCCGGCAAATTCTTGTGTATATATATATATTAAATAAGTGGGCGCGTCCCTTAATAAAGCAATGACTCTTGCAAAATGCGGAGGGACGCAGTTTTTCCTTTACACGGCCATCGAATAAACAATGTATATAAAATATTCGAGGTCAAAGTGGAAATAATACTGCCCAGTAATTTAAGTTTCAAGTAATTCAAACTTCGCCGCATATACAGAATTCATAAAGAGACGAAGAGGAAAAATGTGTTAGGATTGAATGTGTCAATGTAATGGAGCCTCGTGTAATGCTAACAAGGATGACAATTAGACACCAGCCCAGTCAACCGTACGTACGTCATGCGTAATATTGGTGTCAATACAATCATCTAGTTAGATCAAGATATACAAAAGAACGATTTAGAAGTTGCAATTCCCTCTACTGACTTTACTCATCCGCCTAAATATTCTTTACAAATTATAATTAATACATATCGTATTTCAAGTGTCAAAATTTATGTAAATTTATGACCTAAGGCCGTATTCGTAATTGAAGCTATTGAAACATTATGCATAATTTGATCATTGTAAAGTCTCTTTTACGCTTTTAATAATTAAATACAACAAATTGCGTTATATACTGTTTGTTATATTCTATTAATAATCATTTGATTCTCGAACCCATCTGAATTCCCAAAATAATATTCATACCACAAATACGTACGAATTATGCAACGAAAAGGAATTATTTATTATCATTAGTTTTCATGTGATTTTAAGAACGTAACGATTAAGAACGAATACGTATTACCGATTAAATTAAATCGTCCTAATAAACTTAGGTTTCGGTTAACAGGGATTAACGGCGATCTGCACCCAAGTACCAAATAAAGCAAATGATACTTTATATATTGATTACAAATTCGCATTTTTATGATTATAATTTATTAAAGCGGTAGTGGTAAAATCCAAGAACCATCAGCACGTACATGTCATTTCTAATAATAAACAAAAAATGCTTGATTGAGCCTAACGATAAAGATTTAGAATTCCAAGACATGCACAAATGATATTAAGAAGTATTGATGATTATCTCTGCGTATCCCGGCTCGTATTTAAAAACATCATTAGATCTAAAATTTTATATTTCTAATTACAATCGCGATTCAGTTGAAAAGCATAAATTTTTAACGGATATATAATACTTTCATTATAAAGAGTAGACTTTGATTTGTCTGAACTTTCAGAATATCGAAACTAATAGCTTTTAAAATAATAATCATAAAAATTTAAGTCACATTTTTCATTGTCATTTTGAAAGCTTTTAAATTATCGAATCGTAATGTAAGGAAACTATTCAATTTTACTGCTTATTTATCAAAGCGATGCAAAATACATCTTTTTAACCAAAAACCCTATTAATTATTGCGCTATTTTTGGTAAATGGAAAACAACGTCCACAAAAAGACCTTAACTATTAAGGTTAACTATTAAGGTAACTGTTAAGCTATTAAACTCAATTAAGCATAAAAGTTGCAAATTCAGAATGAATTTTTTCTTTATCAAATCGGTGAAAATTAAAAACATGTATACTGGCTGAGCGAGCGAGCGGAGAGAAAAAGTCTGAAGCCAGGAACTGTCGACAGTCCGATCTGACTCCGAAGATAACTTCCCTTCATTATTCTTTTGTCTGACTTTGTGTATTTTTCTCTGAGATTACGAATCACACTTTTGTTTAAGCTTTCATCTACGTATCTCCCATACCCTTACACCCATAATATACTAACCCATTCATTAATCTTTTCTTACAAGTAGATTCTTTATTTTTGAGAAATAAATCTTCATAAATAGCTTCGGTAAAGTCTATTTATAAAATTAGAGCGAATGCATTGGGCAAAGATATCATTAAATAAATTAAAATTAAAAAATACATAATATCATTAAAAAAATTTTAATTAACTACATTATGTGTTCCAAGTACGTGTTTGTATAAGTTAATGTCAACTTAATGTTTTACACATAAATTTTAATTATTGGAAAAATTTTTGCATTGTAATTACAAAGATGCCACTATTTTATTAGTGATTTATGAAAATTAAAACCATCGCCTAGAAAAAAAAAGCATTTTAATTTAACAAAACGATCTTTCGATAATCTTATTTTTCGTATACGCGCTTAAGAAAGTCTTAGGTAAAATGAAGTTTCAACTGGGCATGTAAATATTTTTTTACGTAAAATGTACATATTCATCGATCGTACTATAATTTATTTTAATTAAATGACTCGTATTAATAAATGTAGTTTCATATAATCTGATACGATAGAGGAAAATAAATTTTACGTTATAACTATGAGATAGTTTTTGTATTTCAATAATAATAATAATAATAATTATACTTTTATTATAAAAAAAATTATTTTTAAACAGCATAAAGTATTGTGGTGTTTTATGTTATACAGTTAAATTATATTACTTCATAATGAAAAAAATTAAATTATTTATTTAATGAATTCCGTAATATACTTGTACGCGTATCGTGTTCACTCTAAATGTATATTTTTATTGTAAATTTTTTAATTTTTTAAATTAAAACTCGTGAGACTTTCATGAGTTATTTTACTTTAAAAATAGAAATGTTCCAAAATAAATATGATTGCCGTAGTATAAAAACAAAAAAAGAAAAAAAAAAGAAAAAAGAAACTACTGAAATTACGTAACTAGATAACACTGAATAAATATAATGGAATTTCAAATGTTTTTTGATAGATATTTTTTAGAGAAAAATAGAGATCTAAATGGGACGAGAAGAATAGAAAGATATGCAGTCTCTTATTAGATTTGAAAAAGCGAAGAACTGCTAATAAAAGAGTTAAAAATCTATACAGATGGTATAGTATAAGAAATTCGTTCACGAATTTCATTTACGAATGGAACTGTAACGTTAATTAACAATACGAGTTCAAAAATATCTTATAAAAGACAAATGTCTCTTATAAAAAAGAATAGTTTACTTGGATTCGTGCCATACTTTCATTGCCGAAAACCAAAGGACGCGCATTTCTTATTCGTATTTGGAACTTGTCAATCAAACTTGTTGACGATACATTCCAGTTACGTAATTTCTTATCTATATATCGTTATCTAGATAATTAAGTATTAAACGGAGGAAAGAGCGTGGCAACGTTTCGTTAACGTAAAAAACCATTCGAGCATTCGCTTTACCATATTAACGATTATATAGTAGCTCTACTGCCGAGTACTTGGGTGTTTGGAACAAGGATATTACTCCGGAGGGGCGGTGGGGGGGGGGGGGGAGCAAAAATGACTTGTTGACAAATGCGTATAATTAGAATTTGACGTTCAAATTTCAAAATGAAGGAAGGATATTATTATTGCTTCGGATATTTCCTTCTTAACGCCGCATGGAAATTATCGACGATTATAGCACTGCTCGTACAATAGTGGAAATTCTAAATAAACGCTCGATCGTCTATCAAGGGGCCGCGAATTTCCTCGCTTTTTAATTAAACAACTAACTAATAGACTCCCTCGAATCTTCTTATATTTAATCCGAATAAATATTTGTCCGAGCGCTGCGTTTGACCTGAAATAACACGGGCGTTGAAACGAAATAGGGTCTACGTAAATATGAAGACGATACTGACAAAAGTGGCTTTTTTGACGACCCCAAGGAATACCCAAGGAATACCCAAGGGAATTCATAAATTTAATTGAAAATTAAACCAACGGTTTATGTACGTTTAGTCGGGAGGGAGGAATTTCGTTGGTAACGGGAGGCTGATTAGTCCGCGTTAAACGATTTTATTTAGATATTTCGTGTCGAGCAGCGCTTGGTTGTATTTAATGAAAAAAAAAACCCCAAAGAGTCTTGGGCCGAATACGAGGGCTTTAAGTAATCACGACCGAGCGAAAACTGGTAAATGATAACTCGTCCTTTTTACGTAATATGAAATGAGACATAAAATGCACGAGATCGACCGATAAGCAATCGCTTAAATAAGAGAAAAAAAGTTTTTCGTCTTCGTCTTCCTCCTCTTCTTCTTCTTCTTCGTCTTCTTCTTCGTCTTTTACGTATGCTTTAAGACATTATAAATTCGAAGCTTAAGTCGGAAGAGACGCGTAAAGCTCTTGGACTTTTTCTTGCAAGACTTTTAAGGTCAATCATCGGCTTAACGCCGATACACGCACGCGGACGTATCGGCTTATCTGTCTCTATTCATTACCATAATTCGAAAAATCCGAAATAAGACGAG
The DNA here is from genome assembly GCA_018883505.1 of Ceratosolen fusciceps. Taxonomy (NCBI): domain Eukaryota; kingdom Metazoa; phylum Arthropoda; class Insecta; order Hymenoptera; family Agaonidae; genus Ceratosolen; species Ceratosolen fusciceps. Next base: position 3,942,632 of record RCIC01000007.1, read on the forward strand.
AGACGCGGACAAGGGACCAATGACCAGTGAATACCACAAGCGAGGAAGCAAAAAAGTTACGTAGGCTAGGCAATAACAAAACAAAGGTCTACATTTTCATTAAACATCGGATTATCGAGCGGAAGTACCAATTACAAATTATAAATAATTATTGACATTGACATTTATGACGTTTTGTTAAAGCCTCTCGCCTCGACGTTATTAAAACACAAAAACAAAAAAAGGCCGAGACTTTTTATTCCCTTTTTTTACAATGGCTTACCGATAACGAGAGAGACACAGCGAGTCGAAACGTGAGATAATTATTGTTGCGTTCGCATCGTAATGTGGCATCGTAACAACCACGGAAAGGCATAAATAATCTACAAATGATTAATATCGTCGATCTATTGGGTTTTTATACATACACATATATATATAACCGGCGGTGCTGTTATTAATTAATCCGCGGATGATTTATGCCGACACGCCGATATTGGCCATTAAAAGATCTTAAAGAATCTTATTAACCTTTCTTTTGGCTTACAATTCAAAAAGGAGGTAAACGCCATTTAATGGAATAGTTGTTGTGATTTATAGTTACGCTGGCCGCCCGGTACTTTCTCAAATCAACAAAATAACGAATACGTTGTATAAATAATATTCAAGTCATCGCCGCTTTCCACCGTTATAATGTTTATATTTACATAAACAATCCGCGTCAGCGTAAATTATTAATATTGATAAACGTACCGGGAGATGATAAATAAATACGTAAAAAGAGGATAAATCAGAGTTCGGTGAAGAGCGCGGGTCGAAATATCTCCGGCTAAGCCGTACATTCCGTGCTCGAGAGAAATAAATTTCAAAATAAACTTCCGTGCCTGGCTGTTGCTGCTGTTTCTGCTGTTTCTGCTGTTGCTGCTGCTGCTGCTGCTGGTCTTTTTTGTATTTTGGCTTTGTTATTACCCCGAGATACTTTATCGCGAGCGAGAGACTCCATTATCTTTTAGTATAAATGAAAATTGCGATTAGATGTTATCATTAAATCCTATAAATTTACCGTTACCGAGGACGGAGCCTTGTTTCTTGCATTTGTACGTATACGTATATATATACATACACGTATTGGGAATGTCGGCGTTAGGATATGGGGCAGCGCGATGGTGCCCGTGCAACAGCAGCAACGGCAACAGGAACAACAACAGGAACAAAAACAATAATGGTGATAATAAGCGCGAGGCGGGTGCCATCGTTCGACTAGGTGGCAGAGGGGGGGGGAGGACGATGAAAGGATGATCCCGTTGTGCAGGAACGGAACGGGCCAGGTGCACGTTCCAGCTATTATCGGATTTATCAGGCGAAAGCTCGCCCGCGAACGTGTTGACGGGGGGGGGGAGTGGCTCGTCGACCGGGGCTTTACAATCTCTGGCGAAGCACCGGGACGTCGTGCCATGGCGTGGCTCCCGTCAATTAGGATTCCCTCCACGTCGAGCTTAAAAATACCTAAGGCCTCCTCGTCGGCGAGTACAACGGGTGCCGTTAGACGGGGACGTGGTGAGCGGCAGCCCCGCGGCCTCTCGACCTCGACCGAGTGCAGTTGCGTAGGGCGCTCGAGTTTCTTCCTCCCGGGCCGATCGGGTCGCCGTCGACGCCGTCCGCCGCCGCCGCCGCCGCTTTCACCGGCATCGGTGATAGCCATCGGCGGCGCTCCTCAAATTTAACGTGCGCGCGAGTGTGCGTTGGGTGCGCGCCTCCGTGTACGAGAGAGTGAGAGATAGCGAGGCGAAAGTGCCGGGTAGGCCGTAGGAGCGACGGCGCCGCGACGTCCCCCGTTATTAAGGTCGATCGGGCGCCGTCTACGTCGGCCGCTGTCCATTCGAAAGTACTTATCTCGCGCGGCGATTAACTGCACTCGCGAGCCTGCGCACGAGAACGCCGATGTTAGGATTCATCGGGCCCGGTTATTTACGGTCGGTTACCCGCCCGCCCCTCAGCCCCGGTCCCTTTAGCCGGTCCAACCCGGCCAGCCGTCCTAACAGCTCGTCTGCCGTCACGGCAGTACAACGGGTACCCGAGTACCCGCCCCCCTGCCGAGAACGATCGCTGCCCTCGTACGTGCAAGATCCTTTACGCATCCGCCGTTCGAATAAATACGAGTTCCTCAACTGGAGCCGAAAAGAGTTAAATGTCTCTGGCGTCTGCCACCCCCCTGCGCCGCCCCGACACCTGCACTACCGGCAACGCGGCCGCTTTCACCCTTGGCCTCCTCCTCGACGGCCGGACGATCCTTATCTCGCGTGCGTGCCATTGACATACCTCCGATGACGATAGTACCCGTGCTCGGCTTTTTTTTCGTCTCCCCTGCTCCCCTCGATGGCCCGCCCCCCGCCGCCGCCGCCGCCGCTACCTCCGCTACCTCCGCTGCCACCGCTGCCGCCGCTGCCACCGTCGCCGCCGACCGACCGACCGACCGACCGACCGACCGACCCACCGACCGACCCACCGACCGACCGACCAACACTCGAATCTCGTGTTTCCTCTTGGCCGGGCACATCATTCTCTCACGTAAAAGTGCCTCGGTGGCGCATAGCTGTATCGAAATCCGACCGACATCTAATGTCTTTCTTCCTCCGCGGCTTATCCCACACATTTTTCAAAAGCCCCCTCCTCCCGCCGCCCATCGGTGCTCTTGCACCATCGTATATCCTCCTCCTCCTCCTCCTGCTCCACCTCCTCCTGCTCCACCTCCTCCTACTCCTCCACCTCCTCCTACTCCTCCACCTCCTGCTCCACCTCCTGCCCCGTCCCTGCAGAGCCGTCACTAAATACATCCACTGAAAATACATCGGAGCGAGCGAGACCCCTCCTCCTGCCCTCGCATCCCCCTTTCTAAATGTAAATTTGTCACGGCCGAGCTTATAAAAGCCCGTCGCTGTCGTGGCCCATGTCGTAGCCGATGTCGTTACCGTTTTTGCTGCCACTGCCACGGCTTTGACGTGCCGTTGAGATATTCGCGAGGCCCCGGACGTGCAGGAAGACGTAAATCGAGAGGGGAAACGCGCTCGCTACTCTGCCGAATGCGTTTGTGGTAAAGGGCGGGAATGGGGCGGGGTTATTCGGGTTATTCGGGTTATTGGGGTTATTGGGGTTATTGGGGTTCTGGGCTGGGGCTGATGGAATCATCCGATGGCCGGCTGTCGTGAGAGGGGGAAGGAGGAGTCGGCTCGCTGCTGGAGTCGGCGGGTGCCCTCGCGTTCAGTTAATCTCCGCCCGGGACGATTTTACTCCGAGGCCAGGTTACATGCTCTCGCATATGCGCACACGTGTGCGAGCCTATCGAAGTCTCGACGATTACAATGACGTCTGCCCGCGTGTTTACGCTTACTTTACGCTGGCTTTATTCATGCGAATGCGCAACGCATTGCCAAGTGATAATCAGCGGACCGGCAGCCGTCGATCAATTTTTCTCGAGAAAAAATAAAGCCACCTCGACGTCCTCCTCCTCCTCCGACTCCTCCTCCGACTCCTCCTCCCGACTGGACCTTGACCCACCGCGCCCTCGACCCTCCTCCGACCGCTCAAACTTTATTTTATCATTATCGCTTTTACGCGCGAACGTCAACAAGACCGACCGACCGACCGACCGACCGACCAACAGTAACGCACGCACGCATGCACGCACGCACGCACGCACGCACGCACTCACGCACGGAGCCACAGCAGCTGTACACGGGCGCAGTGGGGGCGATGTCCCAAGTACCCTCCACCGCTCCTGGAGCAGGTCACCCCGACGCACTCGCAGGTGCACTGTCATCGGTCCTCGAAGATGCTCGCTACGGGAGCCGGAGGTCGAGCCAGGCACCGGCGGCGTGTTTAAGGGCGGAACCGCTGGGGAAGGGGGGATGGGAGAGAGGAGCGTCCTCGTTACATAAGCGTGGGAGGTGCCTTACCTGAACGCCCGGCCTCATCCCCGATGAGGTTTGGGATCCACCGTCCAACTAACCGGCGATCACGTCCACGCGATAAAGCCGACTGGCGCTCGAGCGTAAGAGGCCACGACCGGCCGAGGCCCGGACAACACGTCCATTATTGAACTTGACGACGACTGGCAAGATGGCCTCGCAAGCGCCGCCACCGCCGCCGCCGCCACCACCACCACCACCACCTCCACAGCCACCTCCACCGCCACCGCCACCGCCGCCGTCGTCGTCGTCGTCGTCGTCGTCGTCGTCGCCGTCGTTCCTGTCCCTCCGCACCCCTCGCACGCCCGTTCCCGCTCGCTCCCTCTCGATCCCTCTCGATCCCTCTCGATCCCTCTCTCGTGGAGGCGCGCTCGATCGCCTCCGAGACTCCCGACAACCCGTCGTCCCCCCCACCACGACGACCTCGACGACGACGAGCCGCCGCCGCAACGCTCCGATTCTGGTCGGCGCACATGCGCCCGAGCAGCCCCTTCCCCCTCCGTCCATGCTTCACAGGCTCCGACAGTTAAGCCACCAACTTTTTACCAGAGCTTCCCCGGACAGAGAACAACGGTGCTGACCAAGGAGGAAGCAAGTCAGCGGCTGCTCTCTCGGGATCTGCCTGCTGCGCGGATATCCCCTCGCCCCTCGCCCCTCGCCCCGACCGCGATACCAGTACCTCCTACTCGCTCGCTCCTCTTCTTACATACTACACTTCCTTTCTCTTATTCTTCTTCCCGAACTCTTTCTCACTCTCTCTCTCTCTCACGCTCTCTCTCTCTCTCTCAAATAAGTCTGAGCGAGAGCGCAGGTTGGAATTTTAACCAGATTTTCTTTATAAATAACTACAAAAAGCTACTGTCGCCTTTATCCTCATATTACCGAAAATAAGATAGCTTCGAGAGTCGGTTTAATTGCCTTTGTTGACCCTACGATCGTTTTCTTGCCGAACGCTTTCCTTTTACTCTTCTTTACTTAAAATCCACGTCGCTCGACACCATAAGCACGGACCTTCGACCCCCTCCCCGCCCCCTTTACAGCTTATTATACCGTCCTTATTATTCGTTATTAAATCTACGATTAGATGCTTATACATTTAAAGACTCGTATCGTCGTTCGAATACCTCAATGCATTCAAAGCTTATGTAAATTTTATGGACCAATGAGGTTCTGGCCCCAATAGCCGATCCGTAACGTAATTCCCCTAATCTCGATTATTGGAGAACGGTTCGCTAGGATAGAACGACCAGACCGATCATCGGGCCCCTCCACGCCTCCTCTAAGAAAGAGGCTATACGAGCATTAATAAATCACGTCGTAATCAATAGTCCCAAACGATTAGATATTTATTTTTATGTAAAACATCGCAGGGATCGTCGGAGCTCAAAAAGTTTCAAGCCCACCACCTCTTTTCACTCTCTCTCTCTCCCTCTCTCTCTCTCTCTCTCTCTCTCTCTCTCTCTCTCTCTCTCTCTCTCTCTCTCTATCTATCTATCTATATCTTTTCTTTGCAAATATACACGTATCCTGAAAAGACGTCGCGGTCGCCTCCACGCACCGACCTCAACAATTAACATGCCATATACATGCGCGGGCGTACGTGCCCTTCGATAACCAGAGACGCGTTTATACATAAACAAAGGCACGCACACGCGCACGGGCACACAGGTACGGATTCGACTAGACCGTGTATTTGCGCCCATGACGTCTTTGGATTCCTCCTTACGTCGTTTCCTTTTGCTCCGACAAACGACACATTTTCTTCTTCTTCTTCTTCTTCTTCTTCTTCTTCTTCTTCTTCTTTTCTTTTTTTTTTTTTTTTTTTGAAAAGCTGTGTCATAAACATGTTCAATTAATTACAGCAATTTTCAATATTTAAGAGTAATAGAAAGCTGCACTTAATGCAATTGCCGTTTATTTAAGGTTTTACCCGTAATTCTAGGCTACATTGTTTTGCATTGTTTTTTTTTTTTTTTATCCAACTGGACAATTTCTCCCTGCCTCCCTGCCCCTTCTTACGCACGTACAATACAATAAATTGTATGGGAATTCCTTACCTGCTGCTAACAAAAATAATATGATTTGCCTACATCCAAGTAATCATACCTATTTCAAATTAAATAAATACCTTACAAGTATTTATAATTAAAGAGCAATTATATATTTTTTGTCTGGCCTATTTTCTATAAAATCCAAACGAATTCATTTGTTTTAAATACCTTGGAATATTTTACGTTCTCAGTTGATAGCAAAATAAATAATGTGCAGCTTTGTTATTTTAATCGACATCAAAGATTCTATTAAGACTCCTCATTTTTCATTTCCGTCTTCTCTATAAAACCTCATGATTATTAATATATTTAAACTGAGCTTTATGTCTGTTTATATTTTTCTCTTATACAACTGTACATACTTGTATATAATATACAATTACGGGTAATTATTTACGTTTCCTTGGTCTCTCTCTCTCTCTCTCTCTCTACCCGTCCATCTTTACCTATACATATGTCTATCTCTCTGCTTTTATCTCTATCTCAGTCTCGCTGAACCAAGTACAATAATTATTGTTTTATTTTTGCATCGACATTACGAAATGCATGTCTATTAAATATTTTTCCTATACCATTACTTACTGTTACTCATTCGCATAATTAAAACTTTGACTAAGAAGAAGATCACGTGGATCACTTTCATAAAATTCAAGTTCTTTATTGTACTTGATAGCTTCATATATATATACACATGCAATTGATTAGCGAATTAAATAATTTTCGAAATACCAGTTAAAAACTGAATCATTTAATATTTATTTGGGCAACGCAGTTATCCATAAAAATCTTATTCAAATTTATTAATTTCAAATTTTATAGTTTAATTTTATAGTTTAATATTATTCAAATTAAACGTATGGTTTCATTTAAATTTGAAAAAACGTGTGAAAAAATTTGTATTTCATAAATTAATCTCACTTACTGTATTATTTTAATGCTGGTTCGAATGGAAATTGTCATTTTGTAAATATTACAATTTAATAACTTGATGAATACTTGAAAGGAAGCTAATAATGTACTTATCTAATAGCTTATCATTTTCATACGTATGTATATATGTATATATACATATATATGTAATTATATATATATAAACCGTTATTTCGCAAATCTTCTCATGAATTCGAAATTGAACGTTACTCTAGAAACGAGTGGTAATAAACGATTACGTAATATGGCATTACCAACTTAGCATAAGAAGAAGCGGTGCATTAATAATTACTTCATTGAAAATGCCTATTAACGTACATCGTGCATTTGAAAACTTATATCTTATCAAATTATACCACGAATATATTTTATTCAATTTCAGCAATTAATTTACAGTTAGGAGAATAAGGTCTTCTAACATATTCAAATGAAATAAATAATAAAAACTATTAAATTAATTATAAATCCCCAGATGGAAAGCATTTATTGACCTTAGGGTATTAAATTTTTGTATTTATAGGGTAAAAGACAGTACTTCGTTATTTCATGAAACGCAGATCTTCATTAAGTATGTGTACTATTAAAAAAAAAAAAAAGAAAGAAAAACGAGTCTTGGCACCGATTCAGGATGTAAAACATTTTTCGTAACAAAAACATATTTTCGATCATACATATATCTAGACTAAACTATTTTATTTTAATGGGAGCAATGAACTATTCTACTACGAGTAGAATTTTTTAAAATATTTATTTCTATTTTCGTATAACATTCCTAATTTAAATCATTAATATAACGGCCACGTTTATTTTTAGCACTGAAACTATTGGTGCTAAATTTATAATTAAGAAACTTTAAGATTCAACAAATTTTATAATGATTATAAATCAATCATATCTTATTATTTTTATTAGATTTTTATCCTCCGTGTGTTTAAAGGCGATCGTCGTTAAAAATATAATTTTATTAATCATCTGAATTGAAAGAGGTCGTATATTTTCTTTCTAGATTAGTTATTTAGGTAAATGGTAGTAAGTCTTTTATAAATATGTAAATTTCCGAATGAACTTGTAAGTAATGTGCAAGAATTCTCAAGCTTATTAATACAATTCATTGGCGAAGGAGGGTGGGAGGGAGGGAGGGAGGGAGGGAGGGTGCCAGAGGAAAGCATTTAAAGTACAAATGATAATGTGAACTACATGATAAATTTGTTAAATAAGTGAATCATTAAATAGGCATTCCCGTTTCGTAATTTCAGTTTGAACAATAGTCGTGTCATTGTTAATATTGTACTAGGTGACGTATCTCTCTCTCTCTCTCTCTCTATATATATATATATATATACACACACATCTGTTTCTTTGTTAAAAACCCTTAATCCGCGCTAAATTACGTCAATATTATTTATCGATTCGACAGCGTTTTATTATTATTTTATTTTCGAAATAAAAGCCTTTTCATGCGGCTTGCAATAATTCCTTTTAAATATGACCTTGTATTATAAATAGAACGACTTAAATGTCACAATAACATATAATCGCGCGCGTATTTTATAACTACGTATTTAAGGAGTTAAAATGAGCACCATGGCGAGCTCCAATAAATAGTTGTATGCGTAGATATTTCAAGTACATCGTTGATAAATCGATCGGAGCGGAGCGATGTGGAAGAGCGGGGCCACTCCGGGATCTTATCCTTTCCAAATACGGAGCTGCAGATCGCCATCGATCCCGAAACATCGTCTCGACGGGCTCGCGCGCACGAGCGGTCAGAAATACAAATATTCCGTAATAACCCTAAACTACCACCGACCGATCGATCATCGATCGACAAGGCAAAAGCTACTTACTCTACCCGGTCGGTAACAATTGATCTTGGTCCACGTGGTGTAGGGCGTACCCGCGCCGTTGTTAGCGGTAACAGGGCGGCTAACAAAGAGCGGGAATATACGTGGCCGTGGAGTCGGGTCGCGAGTGCTCGGCGCCACGAGCTACTTACCAATGACGATTTTCCGAGCCCGAAACGTATACTAATAAATCAATCTAAATACAACTCTAAATCTAAATCTCATGGATCTCCAGACAGAGAGGCGTTCGGTTTAAAAAGACGCGACGAAGCCCGCCAGGCGAAATCTTCTTGGCCCGGACAGTGCGCGCGCGCCCCTGCACGTAGCTGACATTTTTACAAGGATGCTGCGCGGCTTTGGCGTATCTTTAGCGGGGGCGTTGAAAATGCGTATTTAGTGGTACGAGGGTCTTAGTCGGCCGTGCTCTCGCACTAGCTCTCAGCGAGTAAAAGGCTTGATGAGTAAAAGGCGTCTCGCGAGCGGGCGGCTGAGCTTTCGCTTTATTTCCGAGACTCAAAACGCAGCGACATTCGCCCGCCTTTTTTTTTCCCCTCTAGTGAACCTGTCGCGGCCCCTCCTCCCCGCTCCTCTTTTATTTAGACATTACTATACGCGCGGCGCTCGGTATTGTTTCGGGTTGACGAGCCAGATCGTTGAAACAAATACAAGCTGACTCGGGAAGGGCCGCGAACGGCCTTCCTATTCTCGCTTTATAAATAATCTTTAGGCTCCCACGAGGCGCGATCGCTTTTACGATCGCAAGCCGCGCTCTTCCTTACGCTAGTTTTTACAATCAATCTCCTTCCTCCCCCACCCGCCTCACTTCCGTTCAATTTAATATTACCCGGAGCTTGTCTCCTGCCTCGTTTTCTCTTCTTATTCAACGTCCCCCTTATCCTTATTACATATACACGTATATGTATATAATTATTATTATTACTCATTATTGACAGTATCGTCTTCCTTTGAGTCAATTTATTTACGGCTTAGCTAATAAATCTCATGGCGGAATATTCTCGTCTTGACGTTTAATGTCTTTGTTATTAGGGTGGGGGGGATAGATTCGCGCGAAAGCTATTAAAAAGCTAACCAAAATAAACGTTTATCCAAATTAAATGCTCGAGATTACGGCCGCTTTTAATTAGAATATTTTGACAAAATAAGCTTCCCTCGGGCTTTTATCCTCGGGCGCGTATTTATCTGTTTCCTTGTTGTTCTCCGAGCCTTTATTCCGTAAAGATCTAAATATAAGTGCCGAGATATGCTTTTGTCAAAGTCACAACGGACTCGGAGACCGGAATCCTGAATGAATGCCTAGCCTTACGAAAAATATGCCAACGAACTTATCTATAATTATCAGCGAGCGAGGATTTTATTGCACGTCTCGCATCCGCGATACATAAAGGCAACGCGGAAATCTATCTAGCGCAAACGTTCCTCGATACAACAACAAACAAACGATTGTGCCTCACTTTGTGTCCGATTATGATTAATAATCGGACACAAAGACTCCTTCCTCTACTAATTGTAAAAACAATCCGATGCTTTAGAGATAGAGGAAGGTAAAGAGAGAGAGAGAGACAGGGGAGGGGAGAGAGAATGCTTCGGCTAATCTCCCTTCCAGTGACAAAGGAAGCGAGCGTGAAATTCCTTTTCATGGGATCGGCTGTAGGAATGGAGGCGAGGGCCGAAATCAGAAGAAGCAGCAGTAGCAGCAGCAGCAATAGTAGCAGCAGCAGCAGCAGCAGCAGCAGCTTATCGTCGGCCGTGAGACGAAGTCGTTCGACACATTCGGCACGAAGTAGCCGAAGGAAACGGCCGGGGGAAATAAGAGGCGATAAAGCTCGGAACGACGTTCGAACGGCCTGTCAAATTTATAAACGCCTCCGAGCCGTATAAAAAAAGAAAGGAATAAGAAAAGAGAAAAGAAAAAAAGGAACGGGCTTTACGTAACGTACGCAATGCATAAAGAGTCGCGTTAGGGAGGTCGTCAGTCCTCGGGTCTCGTTAAAAATCATTGACCGACCTCGCGGTAAAGAAAGCCACTCCCTCCCTTCACTAATTGGTCCGCGGCCCCTCCCGGGGCGGTGCTCGAAGGAGCTTTTTTTTCTTTTTTGGTTTTGTTTGTTTTTGCCTGCGACGTCTTCAAAGGCGAGTGCGGTAGGTCGGGAGAGTGTTACGAGCTCGCGGGGGATTCGAGGGTTGGAGCACGCGAGAAAAAAAAAAAAGCATCAGCAGCGGTAGCAGCAGCTTCCTTTCCTCTTTCTCACCTCGCTCCGAACGACATCGAGCAACAACGAGCCTCCCCCCGGGGCTTATTATATAAAACTGGCATTCGGCCGGGAACAATGCGCCGAGACGCACCCGCGTGAAAGCCGCCGAGATCTGCTGCGCGACTTACTTTCTTCTTGGCATTGTCAGGGCGCATTGTTCCCGGTGGGCTCTCTCTCTCTTCCTTCATTAATCCGATCCCCATCCGTTAATCAGCTTCGTTCGCACGCTCTATGACGCGCGCGCGCACCGCCACTTACGGCAGCGGCTACGGCTCTTCTTTATCGTGCGATAACGAGCTCCTGTGCGCGGCATAGGCTCGATCACCATCAGAAATCGATTCCTATCATATAACTACTAATGGCATTTGCTCGTCAAAAGTAGCCGAGAACGCGGCAGTTGAGTAAGAAACGGCATTTTTCATGAGTTTATTGAGCTTTTAACGTTGGCAGATCGTTATTGGGGGGTTGGGGGGGAGAGAATGCTATCGTAAGGGCTAATAAAAATGTAATATTATTACTCCGTATCGTTGAAATGTGCGTTAAGGCGGTAGTAGTACGAGCGTTGGTACTTATGCACGAATAATGCGCGCTGCCAAACAAAATTGCACTTACCGAGCGTAAGCAATAACACAAATCACTGGCTATGGCAATTTATTGCACGTCGTACTGCACTCGTCGAATAATCGATCATGTTCGATCGTCGCGCGTACAACACGGGGGAGAGCGGCCGCGAGAGGGGACGCGCGGGCCGCTCCGTACGCGCGGCCGATGAGCCTCGAGGTCGAGGGGGGCACTAAGGTGGGCTCCGAGAGTCGCGGCGACGAGAGAGCGAGAGCGCAGCCAGCCACGGCCGAGACTGAGGACAGGAGGAAAAATTAGCGAGCCGCGTCTAATTGCGGAGGCGCTGCTCGACCGAGAAGGGATGGCTCGTCGTCGTGTGCCCCTTCCTTATCTTATCATCGTCATCATCCCCGGGGGGGATGGTGATGGTGATGGTGATGCTGACGACGACGTCGAAGTTCGGCTCTACGTCGTCCTCGTCGCTGACACGCGCAATACGCCTACCGAGGCCTACCTAAATATCATTAGTATTGTTGTTATTATTATTACTACTACTACTACTACTACTACTACTACTACTACTACTAATGCTACCGTTGCGGCACATTGCGCGATCGAAAAATAGAAACGATGCCACGGATGTGCCGACCGCACCGCCACAGCCATCGCCACAGCCATCGCCGGGATTTTCGTCGCGCGCCTCGGGCCTCGTAACCCCTCCTCCCTCTCCCCCTCTCCGCCCCCATCCGCGTCTCCCACGATTTCGCGTTTCTCGTTATTTTTGGGCGTAGGAATGCACGGGACGCCGCTGCCGTTGCAGCAATTAAAAACGAGCTATTCGTACTCGTGGCTTTTAAGCCGATGTTTATGCCTGCCGAGCCATTATTTCATAAATAATGCGCGCCTCCTTTGTTATAAAACGGCTCTTGGCGAGTTATATCGCCAAATCTTTCGAGGAGCCTCCGCTGCATTCTTAAGCGACATATTTTTGGCAAACCATTGTGGCCCAACTCGCTCTCGACCCTCCCCCCCCCTCTGTCAATTTTTATTTATTTTTTCTTCTTCCTCTTTTCATTCTACAATTAATAGCCTGGACTCACTTGTCATCCTTCCTTATATTCCCCGATTCCCTTTCCTCCCTCCCCCCCCTCTTCTATTCCACACTTTTTCCCATACCCATGTATTACATAATACCACATGATAAATAGATCGGAATATTTATAATAGATTTTAGTCGTTTGGGTAGATCTTTGTCAATATTAAATTAAATAAATTACATTTTACTTTAATAAAATATATAGTTTATTATTATTACTATTATCATTATTATTACTACTATTACTATTACTATTAATAATATTTTTATTATTAATTTTTGTTTTTGTTTCAATGAACAAATCCTTAGTTTAATCAATGGAATACTGCATATGGTATATTTATCTACTCAAATTAATAAAACTTTGAATCAATTCAGATACTTTAATGTCGTAACAAACAAAAAACTTATAATGTATTAAAAATATATAAAAATATATAAGTTTGGGAGAACCTTAATTTTGTAGTAAGTAAATATTTTGAGTTCTTAGAACATTTGTCATTGAGTGGTTCTACGTAAGACACAGAAAATGCTTAGAAATAAAAATTTTATGTCCAATAATGAGTTACAGTTAATCAATAATCCTTTTTTCTACTAAAAATAAGAGGTATCTGTAAACAAAAGCCTTCACAATAATGCAAATGATAATGTTGATGGTAAAAACAAGCTCGTCTCGAATTTGGATTTCATTTATTCAAATCCAATAATTCTTTGTTAACATAAATTGTCGACAGAATTGTTAGACAAATAGTGTTCCTTTACATCTAAACTTAATTTTATAATATTAAAATACTCCATCCTTGTAGTTGTCACTTTTACAATATTCTCTTACTCGTAAATTTGTAAAATAAATCGTGCTTCATCACTAGACACAATCATGAACATCGCACTTACACACCCACTAACTCTCAGTATCTATATTTGGGTGACTTGTGAGCGAATGGGACTTAAAATATAAGTCCGAAATCTACAATACAAATATTTTCAAACTGATCATTCCAGTTATCACACGTACACTCATATCTATATAGCGCAAAATGTGCAGAGTTGTTTAAAACAAAGGCAAAACTTTTCGCGAAAAAACTGATCTATTCTTCTATGAATTAATTTCAATTAAAAATAAATATTCTAATGAACTGAATTACCTGCAAAATTCAATTAAAAAAAATTGTACAATTATCGATTTAAAATCTTATTGTAAATAAAAAAAAGAAAAGAAAAGAAAAGAAAAAAAGTATCAGTTTTTTTCTTTTAAACTTCATCTTGCTTGACACAATTATAATTATATTTTGGTAACACGCACTGTTACTCACTGATTAATTCTGTACAACACTACCAAATAACTTTTATATTTCTTTCGAGTTGATAATAAAAATTTAGTTTTGCGTTCTAGGGAACTTATTTTATCACCCATAGTTTACGTTCACTGGCCTTTTTCTTCAATGTATAGTTTAATTGCTTCTTGACATTCCTGCGAACACCAATGTTGTATAAGTAAAAGGCTTTCCGATTCCAGTGCGACATCCAGCTTTTCACGCAACCCATGACGAAGTAAAGCTTTTGTCGCTACCATTGACTGAAATTCATATTTCATACTATTAGCTATAAAAGTTATACACATAAAGGCTTAAAACTAAAATCAAGGGACTTTCTTAATTGAAATATGTAGCTGTAAAAATTTAATTTCTTTTTACAGTAATTAGTTTAGATTATGTTTGTTTAGTTTCCCCGTATGTTCTCTGAAAAAAGCATTTCAAATATCAATCAGTTTAAATATTATTAATGTAAAATTTGAAAAAAAATAAAAAAAAAGAAAAAGAACAAGTAATATTATTAGATAGATATATTTTTAATGAAACCTCAGAAGTCATGAATGTGAATGTCTTAAAATATACATGTTTACGATATTATTCATTTATACCTGTGAAGATTGTTCGCTCATAGTCTTGACGGAAGGTAAAAGTTCGACCTGAAACCTGTCTGGCCATAAGACTCTTGTAACAAGTCCTGCCCTCAATGCCTCACTAGCCGTTAAAGTTCTACCACCTAACAGTAACTCATTCGTCTGCAAAATGAAATAATTGTTTGTTTGTTTTTTCTTCTTCTTTATAATTAACTATTCTAATCCATAAACTTGCTATTCCAAGTCAATAACGTGGCTTATACTTACAACCGCATTTCCAAGGCAATGCGATAACGTTAAAACTGCAGCTCCCTCAGATATCTGACCAAGTTTTCCGTAAGGAGTAGCAAACGTCGCTTTATCACTAGCTATCACAAGATCAAACAATGGCAGCATAGTTACACCTAATCCAATAGCTGCCCCTTGTACCCCCGCCACAATGGGTTTATTAAAGGTAGCTAAAGCTTTTACGAACTCCCTGCGAAAAAGAATTTAATTAATACACGCGCAATACTCCACAATATCCTTGAATATATGTTATAAACCTTCGAACCGTGGCTTGTTTATTTAAAAAGTACGTAATAATGCGTTAACTTAGCCTTTGCGTCAATTGTTAAAATAATGATTATTATCAGTTCTTACTTGACAGTATTGGACATCTCTTCGGCTCGAATTTTCCGCTCTTCCTTGTTTGAATGTAATAGCGAGGAAAGCTCCAAGCCTTCGCAAAAGCTCGTACCCGTGGAAGTAAACAATACAACTCTGCAATCGTCGTCCGTTTTTAAAATTGACAGTGCTTCCCGAATTTCATTCATAACCTACAAAGCGTTTAAAATTCAGGCTTAAACTCAATGTTTTCTGGAACAAAAAATTGTCCCCCGCCGCACCACCGCCCCCGTCTCAATAGTATCAACAAATAGATTTCTTACTTGAATGGTAATAGCGTTTCTGATCCCCGATACCGGTGCTGAAGGAGTCAATATTAATTGTACAAGATTCCCTTGCTGCCTTACAGTTATTTCCTTATTACTAAATAATTTCTTAACGTCTACTTTCTCGTCGTCAGTTGCTTGTGACTTTGCACTGTTTGTACTTCCTGTAAGAGCAACGATATCTCGTTAATTAAACTGTTTAAATTGATAGAATAAAAATTGCTTCTTTTTTCTTCTTTTTTTTTTTTGCCATTGTAATACTTAATTATTAGGCACGGATTATTGGATTTATATAATAGAGAACTTCTGCTACGGTTTCGCACCTTTTTTACGATTAGTAGACGCGTTAGCTGATCGCGTTGCCCCACTGATACTGGATAGAAGAGCCGTTGCTGCTTCGGCCAAGCACGCGGACAGCTCGTCCTGGCTCTTGGGCGGTGTCTTCGCTTCGTTAACCGACGTGTCCGGCGAGCTTTTGCTTTTTGACACTTTTTTATTCTTAGGAATCGCCTTGGCCACTACAACGGCTGGCGTCGTAGCTGGCGCAACGACGTTCGACCTCGTTGTGACCTTTTTGACCAATTCCTTCTTGACCGGTGGCTTCTCCACTACCTCCTTTCAAAAAAAAAAAACAAGACAAGACAACAATACGTTAAGAATGTGACGAGATACCGCGGGATTAAAAGCTCAAAGAGCCGCCGTGCTCGCTTGCTCACTTTCTTTTTGTTCTTCTTCACGTCGAGTTTGTCGTTAATTTCCTGCGAGGGTTTCCTCTTGGTCTTGATCTGGACTTCGGCCTCGTCCGTCTTGGCCTGCTCCGTAGGTAAGTCTATGCTGACCCTCGGGCTCGCGGATGCGCTCGAGAACGAGCTCGACGAGTGCCTGCGAATTATACGCGATGCGTCCGCGGCATTTCGTATCTTTGCGGGAATTATGAAATCCGTATTGACGGCCGGTGGGACCGATGCCTTCGGCGACCTGGCTGGCTCGCCCGTCTTCTTCTCGGCGGCCGACGCTGACTGGGACTCAGTCGGTAACGATGCCTGACAAACGTAAAGAAAAACAGCTCAGTTGAGGGCATTAGAGCCATATTACTAATCCATGGGAAATTCTATAAGATTCACGTTCTCTGTGCTTTTGTTTTGTTTTTGTTTTTGTTTTGTTTTGTTTTTATTATAATATGCCGCTCGATCGGCTCGATGATATTGTTAATCGATTGGACTCGGGTCAGATCGAAGGCGATTGAAGATGAATCGTTAGGGGGAGACTTACGGTAGCGTTTCTTCTAGATCTAGGCGATAGCTTGAGATTCGTCGCGCTGGAGTTCCTGAGCCTGAGTACCGCGTTCCTGACCAACTTCGTTCTCAGCATCAGCTCCCTCTCGGCCTTTTCCACGTCCATGACCTTCTTTTGGGACTTGGTGATGGGTACGAGCCTCTTCCGCGAGTCCGGCTGCTCGACGTCGTATAGTAAATTAACGACCCCCTCGTCCTGGAGCAACCTGTCGATCTCCGTGACGACTTTCTTCGTCTTCGCCGCTGACGGCACTTGGTTAACCGACTTTTCCGCCACGGCTTTGCTGTGCGACACGATCTTCGCCGCAGCCGCCAACTGCAATTAAATTTTACCCTTAGTTTATTACATAAAATATTGCATCGTTGATCCATTAGATCGAGAAGGGGATTAAAGGGAAGGGCTTTAATGTTATTTAGCGTTTAATAGGTAATAATTAGACCGGAGCCGAGAAAGGCCGAAACCAAATGTTACGTAGGAAATGGGGAAATGCGAAGGTCTGGCTGCGGTCGGTCGCACCTGGATTTTGGTCTTGGCGGTAGTGAGGGGCTTCTTCGCGCTCGTCTTTTGCCTCAGGAAGTTCTTGACGGCGAGCTTTCTCTTGGAAATGGGCGTGTCCTTCTTAAGCAGACCGAGTTTCGGCCGTTTCAAGTGGACCATCTTGTTCTTGAGTACGCTGGCCCTGGACTCGATGACCCTCGTCGTCCCCACAGGCTGGTGCTGTTGTTGTTGTTGTTGTTGCTGTTGCTGCTGCTGGTGCTGTTGGTGGTGCTGTTGGTGGTGCTGCTGCTGTTGCTGTTGGTGCTGCTGCTTGGCCTCGAGCTTTCCGCCGAGCTTCACCTCCGACCTGGTCAGCTTAGTCTCGACCTTTACCTGATTCTGCTGCTCGAGCCCGAGCTTGAGCGCGGGGCTGCTGACGTCGCTGCTGCTCGCGTTGCCGCTCTCGGCTTTCGACTTCCCGGCCCCGTCCTCCGTCGACTCTTGGCTCAGCCTCTTGCTGTCCGGTCCAGACTTGCCCTTGTACACCTGGGCAAAAGAGCAGGGGCCACGTGTTCTTATCTCTCTCTCTCTCTCTCTCTCTACCGTCCTTACTTACGTATTATTATCGCCCGACGTTATGGTTATTATTATTTATCATTATTTATTATTTATTATATTTTATTATCTTTTATTATTTATTTATTATTTTTTTATTGTTATTCGAGCTGGAGAGGTGGCCGACAACTACTGCTTCCTCCTGCTCCTCCTCCGCCGTCGTAACCCGCGTGACCCGCGCCCCCCTTTCCGACGTAAACAGCGACTCACATTGAAAGGTTCGCTCGTACGTTCGTCGTTACGGGACTACGGCGATCGTCGGCTGCTCGCCATTATTTATTCATTATTTACGGGACTCGTCGTCGCATCCTCCTTTCCTTCGTTTCACTTTCCTCATTTATTTCACGTACCTTTATATCCACCCCCTCCTCATACGTCTCTTTTCATCATTCGGGACCGGATTTTACACGCCTGACCATATTTTTCATTATTAGCTCCGCTCGCTCGTGTATCTACGGACACGCGCGCGAATAACGTTAAACATAAATGATTTGTTTTTTTTTTTTTTTTTTGCTTTTTTACCACTACAAGCCCCGCTTCTGTAGATTATTTTTTGTAGTTTTATTGACCCCGACTAAGTAAAAACATGCCTTTAATTACTGGCTTAATCTTGTTTTCCAGCACCGAATGCGAAAAACTTTCTGTTTTCCTGCCCAAATATCGAACGCGTTAAAGTTTTTTTTTTTTTTTTTTTTTTTTTTTTTTATAGGTATAGCATGAAGTATTTTAGCACTGAAAATGGAATAATTTTCCAAGTCGATTCCAACATTGAAATATCGAGTAAGCGAGAGACACGTTGCCTCTTTTTTTTTCAGCATGTAAACAAATACAATTGAGGGCTTGAAGGGTATTTTTTTTTTTTCTTGTCCGTGGATTATGCGTCAAACGTGTAGCCTATTTACGTAGCCGGCAAAAGTACGGCTTTCCCTCCCCACCCCCCCTCTGAACCACTTAGTTTTATTATACATCGCTCACGTATGTTTGACAATTATCAATATTCTGCACGAAAAGTGGCCAAAATGTGTAAAAATCGATGACCGGAATCTCTCTCTCTTTCATTAAAAATCATCCAGGCAGCTTACCTTTTGTCGCTTGACGCTGAGCTCGTGCTCGCGCGCCTTCTCCGTCAGCTTACGCTTCCTACCGGACCTCGACTCCTCGACGCTCAACTCGTTGACAGAGCCGGAGCTACTTCGCGTATTTTGATTATGGTTCTCCTTTAACGATTTCAGCGGCTTATTGTCCTTCTTGGGCGAGTCCTCCTCAGTCGAGTCCAAGTTTATTACTTCGGTTTTCGGCACATTGACGTACTTCAGTTCCGTTTGATTGTGCGAGTCTCTTCTCAACGCGGACTTTGTCGGCTTCTTGCTCTTCTTCGCCGGGCCGGAGTTACTCTTCTTCGGGGATATGTTGGGCAGCTCGAGCAGCTGCTTCAAAGCCAGCTCCCGCTCGACCGCCGGATCCAACTTGGAGCCTTGAATTATCAAAGAAACGACGAAGAAATACTGTTAATTAATCGATCGTACAACAACAGGGGGAAATGAAAAAAATAATTACTTATTGAAAGAAACGAGTTAGTTTATCGGCGACGTTACTCTCTATCTCTATCTCTATCTCTATCTCTATCTCTATCTCTACGTAAGATTACGCTTTAACTAGATTATCTGCCCTCGTAACTGGATTTTAATCAATCTCCTCCGCTATTCCGGGAAGCTTTAATTCTACCGGGAGCGCACTCGGTATCCCTGAAACTATGGTCCGTCAGAATTTCGATGCCGCTCCCTCTCCTCTTTTACGAAGAGAAGAGAAGGGAAGAGGAGAGGATGGTGGAAAAAAAGAAAAAAAATCCGAATCTATCGAGTAATCGTTCCTCTTCTCCTTATCGCTATATAGATCTACCTGTGTTATGAAAATCTCCGGCGCTCGTGACTTTATTGCCGTCCTCGGCCATGGCTTGGGGCTTCAGGTTAGACCAGTCGGGGTCGACGTCGCCCTCGAGGATCGCAAGGAGCTCCTTGTTGTCCGTAGCCGGGATCGTTTTACCCGACTGGGTCGAGGCCTCCTCGATCGACTTATCTTTCTCGCCGTCGTTATCCACGAGTATCGACTGCAAGGGTATGAGTGGCGGTACGTTGCAGCCCGAGGCCGCCGACAACTGACTCGACAATCGCTGGGTGATCTTCTTCACGAACACAATGTCCGCGGTCTTGGGCACCACGAGGTCCTTCTGCTTCTCCCGGAGCCGTTCCTTCAGGACCTCGTTCACCTCGGCGGTCGACGCGATCTGGCTGGTCAGGTGAAGACCCGGTACCTTGACGCCAGGTCTCGGCGACTGAACCTTTTGCTTCAGGTCCGCTGCCTGCTGGTCCTGGTTCGCGTTTTTCGCCGATCGACCTAAAAAGTGGTCTGGGATCATAAATATTACTGCGTCGTGCGTACGGCAATAAGCATTCGATCGTTCCCCTCTCGTCATTCAAAGCCATTCGAAATTCCCTTGATTCTCTGACCCCCCGTCCCCCTCCCCCTCCGAAACCGCCACCGGTTTACGTGGACGCACGCGGAGTTCCGATTCGTTAAGGCACGCCACCCCCGCTCGCCTATAGCAATTCAAGACCGATAATTCAAACCCATTTAGACTATTCAGGATCAGGATCGATCTCGCGATAGAAGGACGATATTCTCTAATCGAGTTGGCTAATTCAATTAATTCACTGTTTATTAAAAGCACAATTTTGTATTCGTAAACTTTACCAACATCTTCGTATAATATTAATCGACGGACCGCGTTATCTCGCGCACATACAATCCGACCAATCGAATGCTTATTTATAAAATTTATTATTAACTACGCATAGAATTCCAGATTATTAATGGCCTTTGAATAATAATTATTAAATTAGATATCGATCGACTTCGATATATGAAAATTCGTAACCTTTAATCTCATTCGTATGATGTTTTTGCTTGATTATGATAATTATAAGGATTACGCAACGACGTTCACGATAACAAATTAATTTTATTACGTTTATTTTTATGATATCTTGTGCTGTTCGTGTTGGATGCATTAAGGCCGGCTTTACGTACGTACACCACTAACTACTACACTTCGGCAACGCAACAGGCAATAATAATGTAAATAGAAAAACAAACTATCGCTACGCCAAGAGCCGAGGACGTAATTAAGATTATAATTTCTCTGAATCAATCTACAAATAAATAAAGAATACACACATTTACGGGGCCTTTACGTGAATATTATGTTTTTACTATATGATAATCAAGCAATGTCGTCATTCAAATTCGTAACATCCCGTAACAACAGCAACGCGCAATAATCATAAGAATAATAATAAATAATAATAATAACAACAACAACAACAACAATAACAACAACAACAGCAATAATAATAAGAATAATAATAACAATAACAGCAATACCAACGTAGGTACGAAGTAACGTAATCAATTGAATGTGATTGTATTTAAAGTTATTTCATGCTCAGTTGGTGAAATAAATCTTTATTACAACAGCTTAATACGAGACCGACCGTATTTATGTTTACAGTAATATTTAAAATAATACTAAGAATACGAAATATACGAAAAAAAGAAACATTTGTTTACAATGCGGACAGCGATTAAATTTGTACAAATGCAAAATCGTTCGGAGTAAGTGAATAAAAATAAAAAATTTCAAATAAGATATAAGACTATTTATTATTAATTGATGTGGGTGGCTCAAAAGTACTATAAAAATTTGTATAAAAATTAATTTGCCAACGATAAATAACATGCTTAAAACAAATTACAGCAATAGTGATGCAAAAAAACAAGGCTACTTAATACAAAAGGGCATACTCCGGAAAGCTGTATATGCAAAAAAGTTAATAAAATTCTTCATATTATATAGTATTTGTACAATCATTGGTGTTACCTATATATATATTTTTATATAACTTTAAATTGAGAAATGATCTACTTTTAATGTCCTCAATTGATGAAAAATTTATAAAAATCGAATATTAAAATAGAGAGATGACATTAAAAGGAGCGCAAGGCAGGTTTTTTTTTTTATCCTTTATGTATACGATTATTAAACATAAGAATAAAATCACTGCTCGATATGTATTTATTATTTACTATTGATTATTGTTTATGATTATGTAACGAAGAAAATTACTTTAATGGACGGGGTATGCTTAAAGAGTAGCAGCTCGAAGCAGTTATGGAAAGCTTACCTTTCAGTGGAATGTAATTAGTTACAGATTTTTGTGACTTATTGCTCAGTGACTTGGCATCGGGGCTGGTTTTGTTAAGTGCCGACAGCTTGTCAGATCTTAAAACTTTCGTTTTAACGACGACAGGCTCGCCGCTACTCTCCTCTGCACTCTTGCAATTCTCGTTACTATTGACTGGCTGCTCGGTAGAATTGCTGCTACAAATCGTCTGCTCCTGCTGTGCCCCGTCGTCCAACAGACTCTGTAGCTCCATCTCCACGGAATCGTGATTGTCTTTGAATATAGCCGATGATTGGTTATTATCATCCTCGCCATTTTCATCCTGCCAATCGTCAAAAATATCTTGAATAACCTTACGGTGATTTTCCGTTGACTGCGTCGACAGGTGTAATTCAAGATCATCGTCCTCCTCTTCCTCCTCTTCTATCACCTCGCTCGCAAGCTCATCGAGCATCGAAGCATTGCTCGACTTGATTTCCTTCCCTTGGTCATCCCTTGGTTTGTCATTTTTTAATTCCGTATTCCCATGGTCTTCGTTGCCTTCCATCGTTTGGTTTTCTTCCTTCGCTTCTGGTTTCGCAGCTACTTTAGCTTCTTCCTCTTCCTCTTCCTTTTCTTCTTCTTTAGTCTCAGTTTTATCCTCAATAATAATTACCTCCTCGTGACTTGCTTTTTCTTTATCTTTATCTTTATCTTTATCTTTATCTTTGTCCTTTACTTGTCCCTCTGGATTTTTTGTTTCTGTATTATGTTCTTTAGAATTAAGTTCTGTTAAGATTGTTACATTGTCTGCATTAGCATCTATTTTAGTATCATTTGTCGTTTCTGCCAATGCTTCCAAACATTCCTTCACCTGCTCTGGTGGCTTAAGGATTTCTTCAGAATTCTTTATTTCATTTGGTAAATTAAGACACGTATCATTGATAATCAGACCCTCTGTCTTTTCTTCTTCATTTTTATCATTATTAGAAAGCTCAACTCTAGGTTCTTCCGCAACCTTAATAGCTGTATTATCATTAACTTCGTTGACAATAGCAGTAGAATCTACATTAGTAGATTCATTCTTTTCCATTTCAATAGAGTTAACAACAATAGATTCTGCTTTCGCATTGTTAGCAACTTCATCTTGCTTCACTTGCACAGAGTCTTTAACACTCTTGTTTGTAACGTCTTTCAAATTCTCTGTTTTATCGATATCTGTCTGAGGTTCGTGATTATCAATGGATTCATTTTGAGTTAAAACAGGAACGGATACGTTGTCGTTACTGTCAGGAGCTGATTCACTCTTGTCTGTAATTACTTCAGGCGTAGTTTCTTTATTTGCCACTAAATCAACTGAATTATTTGCTTCTACATTTTCCTGATATGGTGTTTGATTTTGTAAAATAAATTCTATTTTTTCCTAAAATCATAATACAAATGTATATTAATAAAAGTTGCCATTAAATGCTAACTATTTGAAAAATAAATGAATTAGTAGTACCTCTTTATGACTATCGCAATTAGTAATATCTTCTGCATTACTATTTTGTGAAATACTTTCATTTTTATTAGATTCTTCCTTAAGTATTACATTTTCTGTT
This sequence comes from Ceratosolen fusciceps, assembly GCA_018883505.1. Taxonomy (NCBI): domain Eukaryota; kingdom Metazoa; phylum Arthropoda; class Insecta; order Hymenoptera; family Agaonidae; genus Ceratosolen; species Ceratosolen fusciceps. Next base: position 3,966,378 of record RCIC01000007.1, read on the forward strand.
TGCTTTTCAGGTCCAATTCCATCTTCGTTACACGGTATCACAACTTTGCTATTGCATTCATCCTGCGCATTAATACAATCATTTGGTAACATTAATTCTAAGCCAGGGATTTCACAATTAACTGGAGTTTGTTGATTGTTATCATTTTTTGCAGGAATTTCTGGAACTGAATTCTGAGATACTAATTCATTTCCTGCACTTGTATTGCTGGCCTCAATGACTTGTTCATGAACCTCTCCATGTTGTTCCATGATTGTAATTTATCTGACTGACAAATGATATTTACATTTTCATTTCTATTAAAAGTCTCATAAAATTTTAATGAAATTTTAAATATTTTATATATTTTTAATGTAAAAACTCATGAGAAAACTATAGTTGATATCTATTTAACAATAATTAGTTATTGTAATATACAAGTGGAGCGAAATAAGCCTTCAACAATTATAGGAGATATATTTATAAAAAGATAATAATCCGAATAGTTGATCATTTATCTATTTAGGGGAGAAATAAAAAAAAAATATATATATATAGAAAATAAATAGAGATACAGAAGAAAACTGGCATTGAACAAGAAAATATTGTAGGAGCAGCCTTTTATTTAAATAAAGACTCTAGACCTAAAGCTCCGGTGGTGTTTGAAAATGAAAATTTAGTTTTATCAATTGTTATTCTTATTACTGTTACAACTATTGTTATTATTTATTATATTGTTTGTTTAGTAACGAGGAATTTATAAATATTTACAGGTTTGTGCTTATAATAATGAATTAATGCAAAGACTCGAGTGTCGACACGAGGCTACGCACAAGGCGAAAAGAAAAATCCGTGTGTACTCAATGCAATGAAAACAAGAATTAACACGCGCACCAGAAAAGAAAAGCGATTTTCGTAATTATTGCCTCTTCTTCCTTCTCCGCCACCACTACCACCACCACCACCGACACCACCAACACCACCAACACCACCTCCTTCTCCGTCGCGGCCTCTACCACTAGAGCACTACCACCACCACCACCAGCAGCAGCAGCAACAGCAGCAGCAGCAGCAGCAGCAGCAGCAGCAGCAGCTCGTCGTTGTCCGCCACCACCTCCAGTAACTCCCCCGCCTGCCCTCCCCAACTCACACACTCGTCTTATACTCGTTCTCTCACTCCCTCTCCCGTAGTCGCATGCTTACCAAGTCTCGCGTTGTTTCTTTTCCCGTATCCTCCTCGTCGACGAGTTCCCGTAAAGGCCCAGCACAGCACAGCCACCAAGGGATCACATGTTTCGCCGGGGGGAGCTCGGGACTGCAAAAGGCCGCGTCCTTATCCCGGATCCGGCAGCTATAAAAGTCGACGAAGCCGAAGGATAACCTTCGCGAGGAGGTGACAAATCGAGAGCGCGAGGCGCCGCTACAAAAAAGACGACGACGATGACCACGACAACGACCACGACAACGACCACGACAACGACAACGGCGACGACAACGACGACGACGACGACGACGACGACGACGACGACGACGATGTAATAGGCCGCGCGAGTCTGCCCCTTCGAGGCGGCGGCGACGGCGACATTAAGCGAGGGGACCGAGAGCCCCGGAGAATTTTAACCACTGATAAGGATGAGCGACACTCTGTGTGCGCGCTCGTCGATCCCTTACCGTCCGTGCACATGCATTTTGTTTATCTCGCGATGCGCGCAGCTTGGAGTAGCGCCGATGATAAGCGGATATGTGGAACCGGAGCCGCGCGAGCCTCGAGCACTAAGCGGCGGGGTGGGGCGAGGGGGCAGGAGGGACAGGAGAGGGTCCCGATAGCGCGGGACCTAGGATAACGCCGCGCCGCGATCACTAACTTAACCTGGAAAGATTCACCGATTATCCGATACGAGCACACATCCGCGGCCCTGTATCCCCGAGTCCTCCTATTTCTCCTATACTTGGCAGCGGCGCGGGTATAAAACGCCGCGTGTTAACACGTATCTAACTCCTCGGGCTGTGTGAGTAAGTTCAATCTCTCTCGTGTTGGACAGCACACGACTCCCGACCAATGCGAGCCGAGGCGCACTTACCCACACGTCCGTACTATATGACGTCCCTCTCTCACTCTCTCTCACTCTCTGTGTGGATGCGTGCGTGCGTGCGTGTGACCACACATGCGCACACGCGGCTCGATACGTATATCATCCCATGGAGGATTTACGTGTGCGTACACGACGAAGAAGCGAGTTTTCTTCTGTTTAGCCGAGGTGCAGCTTCGCTGTTCACCTTCAGTCGTCCGGGGTACGCCGTGATCAGCAGCGACGCGCCTTCGCTTCTCCTTCGGGGAATTCCACGAGTCCGTCCAACGACGGCCAGAGAAAACCTCCACGACGTTCGTGCACTTCCATCGACGGGCGCTCCTCCCCCTTCCCCCTTCCACACCCCCTTTATACCCGCCAACCCTACTGCTCCGCCTTACTAAACGCACACGCGCTTACGCGAACGCGGGCACGACGTACGTGTACTGCGGAGCGTACACGCGACAGGCCACCGTGACTCTCGGACTGCGAATGCCGGATTTCCATCGGAGCGAACGCGACGGCGATGATTGGTCCGCAGTACAGGGCATGCACACGTGACGGGCCGATCTAACCTTAACTGGCCGTCCCCGCTAAGCCGCATACGGGACTAGTTCGCATTTTTACCAGGAATTTCAAGCTCCCTCCTACGTTCTTCCTCTTCTTTTTATTCTCATTCGAAGGATCGAGCGAGTAAGAAGCCTTAATTAACGATCTACCTACATTATTACCTCTTTCCTTAACAACAAGAGCTTGGTAAGCCCTTTCTTCGGTACTATAAATGCCTGCAAGCTTTTACGGGTACTTTCGTCGGTACAAGCAACCTTTTCAATAAATAATCGTTAATTATTCTTTATTGTCGGCATTAGCTTTGATTTAATAATAATTCGGATTGCCAAATTGCCAATTTACTACGTTATCTTACAACGTCATTGCAAATTACAATCTTTAATGATTAATGGTTAGAATATTAACGATAAGTCCGCGTCACAGTTTACAGTGAATCTAAAGTGAAATATACGCAATGAGTATTTTATTTGAATCCGATGACGGCTGGATCATTTCCCAGCTGGATTATTTATATAGTATCTATAAGGAGGTAGAGGATGAACATTTGAAGGATAACGCGTTGAAATTCAATGAGAGTTTTTTTAACATTAATTCGCAATACTTGCGCCAAAATCAAATAACAAAATCTATTGAGAGAGAGGAGGCTGTTCGCGTTTTAAAAAGAAGAATAAGAAAAAATACGCCCAAGCATTCAGAAGAGATTTTGGAAGAGGTAATTCTTTAGATTAATTGCAACGTTTTACGAAGGATATCTTTTTTTCTTTTCTTTTTTTTTTTACATAATTTTCATTTATTGTAGAATAGTTTCGTAAAGAAAGTTGGTTTAAGAATTTTGGACGATGCAAAAGATCTAAATATATTTACAAATACAGTTCTAGATAACAATGAAGAATCAAGGCTCGCGTCCAAAAAATTCTACTTAACTAATACACGGACAAAATTGTAATTTCCATGGGAGTAACGTAAAAGAAAATGCAATTATTGCTGAATTTAAAAATGAAAAGTATGTTTTTCCAAAAAATAGTGAATTTTACTGTTACGATATTAGAGAAATGGGAAAAAAATTCAAGATGAGCAGTGTCTTTGATCTAATAATTTTAGATCCACCATGGTGGAATAAATCAATAAGAAGAAAAAAAATAAAATTTGAAGAAAGCAGGTAATTTATTTATACAATCGAGCCGTATTAAGTATTTTTAATATTATAATACTGCGTAGCTACAAAATGATGTATAATGAAGAATTGGCAAAAATTCCTATTCAAAATCTCTTAAGTGACACTGGAATTGTTGCTGTTTGGTGTACAAATTCTCCTAGTCAAATAAAATATATTTTAGAAGAGATGTTTCCATCTTGGAATGTAATATTTAAAGCAAAGTGGTACTGGCTTAAGGTACAGCAGTAATTTCTTGACACATACTTTTATTAAGTTGGGCGAATTCTAAAAATAATCATACATAGGTAACACAAAATAAAGAAACAATTTGCGATTTCAATGACACACACGGAAAACAACCGTATGAGCAACTTGTATTTGGAACAATTTCCTCACATATTGACTGTAAACTACCTGATAAAAAAGTCATAGTAAGCGTACCAAGCTCAGTTCATTCGCACAAGCCTCCACTCACAGGTAAATTATAACTCTTTATTGACAAACAGCTGGAAAGTGTGAGAATTCAATGAAATCAATTTAATCGTTTCAGAAATTTTAAAACCTCTTTTAAAAGAAAATGCAAAATGTATGGAAATTTTCGCTCGATATTTATTACCGGATTGGACTAGTTGGGGCTTGGAAGTCTTGAAATTTCAACACTTGTCATTGTATTCTGTAATTTAAACGAAAAATCTTGATAAAACTGTTATTGTACTGGTAAATATTTCCAGATCAATTTTAAAGGTAATATTATTTTTTTATTTAAACATATAAATGATAACTATATATATACATATATATATATATATATATCATAAAAACCTTAGAATAAAATAATTTTCAATGTAGACACTATAAATATTGTATAATATTATAAAATATTTGAAGAGTATATACTTCACTTTCGCATTTTCAATTTTAAAATTCACAACAATACGTACAATGAAATGACCAAGTATGCTAAGAATATAAAAATATAACGACGCATGAAAAAGTAGCATTTAATTAAATTTTGGTATTATATACTGACACAAAATATTTATTTTAAAGTAATGTTGCACTTATCCTAGTGGAATTATTAAGTAGAATTTCCATTTTTATAAGGCGTTCGATATCCTGTTGGATTCATGGTTTGCCACCTCCAGAAATCACGACCTGCAAATGCATAAAACCTTAATATTTGGACTTTGAAATTTCATGAATTTCATAGAAATCAGACATTGTATTATTTATTATTCCATACACATTTCTTCAACGTTAAATTTCGTTTTCCAGCCTAATTCTTCTTCTGCTAAATTTGTATTGGCAAACATCGATACGATATCCCCTTCTCTCCTATCCTTAATGACATATGGTACGCAAGTCCCTGTAACCTTCTCAAAGGTCTTAATCAATTGCAGAACAGAAACACCAGCTCCGGTTCCGAGGTTGTACACTTTGAGTCGAGAATGTTGCTTATGCAACGCGTTCAAGGCGGCCACGTGTCCAGATGCTAAATCCATTACGTGAATGTAATCTCGAATCCCTAAAAAGACAACAACAACGACAACAACAACAACGATATTAATAATATTAATAATAATAATAATAATAAGTGCAATTTAATGTAAAAGAAAGGTAAAATAATGGTAAATGTAATAAATATATAAATTTTGTTGTAATACCAGTTCCATCCTTTGTTGGATAGTCCCCACCGAATATTGTTAATTCTGATTTTTGTCCGAGAGCGACTTGAGCAATGAATGGCATTAGATTTGTGAACTTCTTTGTTGGATCTTCGCCAATTAAACCACTGGGATGCGCACCAACGGGATTAAAGTATCTCAGTACAATGATATTCCAACTCTGTAGACAGTTGAATAAAAGAAATGAAGGTCTTTTATTCCGGTAATGAAAATACCTTCTTGTCGTATTATCATTACCTTTTCGGCTCTAGATATGTCCTTCAGCATCTCTTCTATAAAGTACTTTGTCCTGCCGTAAACGTTTGTTATATTGCCAGTAATGTGGCTTTCGGTTATTGGAAGCTCTTCCGGTTCCCCGTAAACCGTGCACGAACTACTGAAAACCAATTGAAAACATCCAGCAGACTTCATTACCTGAGACAACAAACAAATACACTTATGACTGGCATTTAAAAACCCAAACCTTGGCAATCACTAACTAAAGCATCGAGTGATTTTTATTCTATTCGTTAACTCAAGAAACTTGCCTCCAATAAATTAATGGCCCCGATAACGTTGTTCCGGTAATAATGAAGAGGAACCTGCATAGACTCGCCGACAGCTTTGATGGCAGCAAAATGAATAACGCAGTCTATTTTATTCTATAACGACATTACGCAAAAAAAAAAAGGTCAAAGAAAGGAAAGAAAGAAAGAAAAAAATTAGTCTGAATTAAGTAGGAAGGTTGATTAATTGTACCTCGTTGAAAATTTCCTCGAGCTTCTCCTTGTCGAGCAGGTCGCAATTGTAAAACTTTACCGTTTTACCAGTAATTTTTTCGACTCGCTTCAGTGCAGCCGATTCCCCTTTGCCCTCGGTAACGCTATTGGCAAAATTGTCAATGGCCACTACCTCGTATCCGGACTCCAAAAGCTCAACGATACAATGACTGCCGATGTAACCAGCACCTCCCGTCACGAATATTGTCTTCCATGTGCTTACAGGAGCCATTTTAACGATTGTCGTAAGACCTACAACTGCAATTACAATTCACGTTACGTATTATATTATTCTAATATTCTTCTTTTTCTTTTGTTTTGTTTTTTTGTTGTTTATATATATATATATATAGAAAAGCTTTTAATGTTAATTAATTCTTAAATTCACGTCTCCTTCGACAAATTTTCACTTTCGCGCATCAACGAAATTATAACAGATGTGCTCAACTGTATTGTCTGGCGACGAACATTTCCAGCAGTACGTAACAAGTATTCATAACAAACTTGTACATTATACGCCTCTTATTTACTCCGTTGAATCCTAAAGTGCTCTTCACTTTAAATTCACATAATAATGCCATTCGCGTTCGTTCAAATCACAGTATTTCATATAAACGTCGTTTTATTTCTTTTAAAAAGCTTATTAAAATTCTTAAATTCGCAAAAAGTTATTTTAAAACTTATTTGTATGCTAATGAAGTTATAAAGCATTCGCTAATTAAACCTACACGAAATACTGTTTCTCGACATAAATGTTCAGCATCGGACAAGTTTATCAAAGTCTCTGTACTTAATTTGATTGTAAATATACTGCATATGTCGAATACAATATCGATATTATTGAAAAAAAATTTTTTATTAAAATAAAGAATCCTCGAAAACGGATATTTAATAGGAATGAAATGGGACTACGACGATACTTGCAAGTTAAAGAAGTTACGTTATACAATGTTGCTTAAGTCCGTAGATTGTAATAGAACTTTTGAAATTTCTAATGTTCTTTAGACTTATAATTTTAAAGGATACCTTAAGTACCTGAAGCTAATTTACAATGCAATCCCTTGTATATTGAATTCAATCTTGTGGAATTCTGTATAAATCTTGAACACATTTATTCACGTGATATTGTTATTGCTTGTAAATTGTAAAGGATGATTGTTGCAATTGCAGGTAATGCCTAAAACCTTTACGCGTTAAGAAGATCTTTCAATTGCAGCCTGACATTTTGACGTGACGAGTTTCGTAGAAAATAATACTAGAAAAATCGCTGCATCGAGGAATTCTACTTAAGCGAACGTCGCGCCCGCGTTAAAATTAAATATCACATATAACGGTCATTTCCTTGATAAAAAAAAAAAGAGGTAATATTGACCGGAGGCCAACAAGTACTACTACTACTACTACTACTACTAAATAATAATGCCTGTAAAAACTGAACCGCTAGAGTGAGGCTTCTATGCGGAACTAATAGTTTTTAATGAATGAATGGATAAAGTACTGCGTATAATCTGATCCGGGAATTATATTTATGAGTAATGCATCAAATGTCGGAAGAAAAGTTGTATTTTCTGCAGCTTGACGTCAAAAAAAAAGAAAAAAAAGAAAAAAAGGACAATGTATGTATGAACAGTAATAGAGGAGGCAGGATTTTGTAGAAATTATTGAATTATTGTTGATTCGTTCGTTCCCTTTACAATATCTCATCCACACCTTTATAATTATAATAACAATAAATAATGTTCAATTGTCGTAGATTGTCAGCGTTAATGAAATTACCTTTATTAAAGCTAAATTAGAAGAGTAAAGAAGCCCAGCTTGAGCAATGCGTAATATTAGTTAATTATCTTAGATTAGAAAGTTTCTGGGGGGGGGAGTGTTATTTACTATGTAAGCATTTTAAATTATCTACGAGCAAGATGATCTTCCAGCCTCGAGGGTCACTTATTTCTCATATTTTTCAAAAGTCCCGATGCTCGACTCGGAAATGACGTCCGTCGCGTCCCTTGGATTTTATTGCCGAAACATTATAAGGCGCGAGTACGCCAATTTATTATTCATATGGCCAGGATAATGTTTTTCAAGCGTTTAGAACATTATGACCATCGAATATTGATGTTTAGAGATGAAATTGTCATCTTCAAGACCGAATGCATAAAAATAAAAGGATAAATAGGTTCTTAGAAATCCTAGAAGTGCGAATCTTTCTCGCCATACATATTTATTGTAAAATAATTCAATTTGGGCTACTGGAGGTAGAAAAGAGAAAAATTGAAAAGTAACGCAACGACAATGGCGGGAGGGGGGGCAATCGATCAATTGGCGGCACTAAATGCCGGGGGGAGGGAGGGGGGCGGACGAGGACGAAAAGATTCATCGGCTTGGTAATAAAAATCGCACGTAACTTAAATCGTCGCTCCGTTCCTTGCCTGAAGGGACGGCGCGGGGCAGGCGCGGGGAGGACACAGGAAGGACGCAGGTGAACGGACTAAGGAAAGTGAGTTCAAGGTCACGTGAAACATGCACCGAATAGTCGCCTGGAATTGCATCATAGGGAGTTAGTAATAAAATATTTCGAGGCCAAAAGCATGGACGTTAACCGACGATTGTGTACGTGGACGCGATGGGGAAGGGGGGGGAGCGGAGGGGTGATAATGATTAATCTTTATAACGGAATTTCACATACGCAAGGCATTAGTCAGTTTGAAGAAATTCACGTGGCTCCTAAAACTGTTACTTTTGTGAAATGAAAAGAAAATATATTGCGAAACATCTCCCCGACCCTTACCCCCGAGCTTACCTAATTCACGTCGACTCCTCGCACTCAGAACCTAAGGATTTATCAACTTTATATCGATATATCGGTATTGTAGTATTGGAATAACGTGCCAGGGCTCAAATAAATTTTATCTATTTATTACAGAGATAATTTGTTAAAATCCCTTATAAACCTTTTATGTACTCAAGTGGGAGTGTTTTTTTTTTTTTTTTTTTTTTTTTTAGCAGAGTCGATAAAAAAAATGCCGGCGTTTATTAAATGTTTTTCTTGGCCGTAAAACTATAAACCCCCGGAGCATTGGCTGTTGAGTAAATCGAAAAGGATCTTAAGGTTGTCCGGGTGCTCTTACGCGCTCGTAACGGCGCTCCTAAGGTATTTATACGCGCGCTTTAAGAGCGAATAAAATATTAAGGAAGAGAAAAATTGAATATTTAGAAATAAGACTTACCTCACCCGAGGCCTTATTCAATAAATAATTTATTTGAATTCGATGTAATAAAACACATCTTCGCGTCATATCATTAGAAAGCTTTGAATTTGGCATGTCTTTGGTAACCAGTTTTTGTTCTTAAAAATGAGATACGATTGATTTAGGAGGAATGGGGTGGGGAGCCCTGGCTTCGATTATTGCGAATCGAAGGCGAAAATTATAAATTAACTTTTATAATTACCGGAGGGAGGGAGGGAGGGGGGGAGAAACTTGGTCGTTTTTAAGCGTTGACTAGGTAAAGTAGGTAAAGTCGGTGAAGGATGCTTTTTAAACGACCTGACGAACGAATATTAATTAGCCAGTGGCCAGGAGATGATGTTGAATGTTGAAGAAGGAGCTTCTTCAACAGTGGCAGCGATGAATGATCCTGTTCGCTCCGTAGGATCGCGTGCGCGCTTACGGTTATATTACGAACGAGGTATTGGGACAGGGGGAAGGTAGTAGTGCCAGCTCAACTAGTAGTAGTAATAGTAGTAGCGGTGGTGGTAGTAGTAGTAGTAGTAGTAGCAATAGTAGTAATAGGCAGTAAAGTATACGTAGCGTAAGAATGCGTAACGGGAAAGTACGATAGGATTGCCGCTGCATTCGTCGTCGTTCGAAATCTCGCGATACTGTTACGCCGTTCCTGAGCAGAGTAGAGATGAAGACGAGAGACGAGCAACCCCCGAGCGTCTCCTTCCCGGCAAGGGGGGGGGAGAGTAGGAGGGTGGGAGAGAGAGGGAGAGAGAGAGAGAGATAGATAGATAGCCCCAATAACCTTCATGACATCTCTCCACATTTGAAAATGAAAAAGGCCACGAAAATCATTTAGGACACGGAGACACACTCCGCTTGTTTTCCCGCTCAAATATCCTTACCTGGGGCTTCCTATACAACGAATTCGCTTTCTGCACCAGTAGTAGTAGTTGGTAGTGGTAGTAGTCGTCGCAGTGGCGATCTCGCCTATCGCCAACACGTAGCTGGGACAAGAGAGGATGAGGTTGAGGATGAGGAGGAGGAGTAGGAGTAGGAGTAGGAGTAGGAGTAGGAGGAAGAGGAAGAGAAGGAGGAGGAGGAGGAGGAGGAGGATGAGGAAGATGAGGATGAGCAAAATAAAATAAAGCGAGAGAATAAGGAAGGGCGAGGATCGACGAGGGTACGTAATGCGTGATAAGGACGGTAGTTGCGGGTCCGAGGAGCGTAAGCCGCCAACTAGCGGAGGTAACAGCGGTACATAGAGGAGTCGCCGAGAGGACGGACGAGACTCCGAGCGAATCCCCTCTATTCTTTCTAGCTCCCACTCCGGTTGTAGGCCAGGCTCGGTATCTTTTTTTCTCGTGTCGTTTAACTCGTCGATGATGCGTCGGGCCTCCTCCCGCCGCCGGCACTTCAAAACATACTCGGCGCGCTAAATCTCCAGAAATTATGCCCGCGGTCCGTTTCATCCGCGTGCCCTCGTCCCCGTCACTCCCCCCCTAACCCCTCCCCCATCACCCACCGACCGACAATTTTTAGCCCCTCGTCTTGCAATGCAAATCTTTTCTTGTCGTGCTATCATTTCAAGTACCTTTATCGAGTACCATTATCCGGATCCCTCTCCTTGCCATCCGTCCTTAAAAGTTTCAAGTGGAGCAGCTGACAGTGGAGAGCCTTCCACGAAGCCCAGTATTTCCAATCGTTAATTAAAAATAGCCGAAATAACATTACGCGAAGCCGCGTAATTGTAAACCGCAATTATTTTACTTTCCTCGCTTATCTCCTTGACGATTTGATATCGCGATACGATACGTCAGGGGTTACAATTACAAGGGCAGCTCGACGTAGATCTTACCGAAGAGGTAACAAACTCGTGGACGCTGGACCGGGATCGATGGGTAAGCCCATCGATAGAGCCTGTTCTCGAGGCGGAATTACTCTGGGATCGGCTCGCTGATCCGCCATTCGAATTCCGCGGAGTTCGCGGCGCCATGACTCTCCCGTCGTACGCCGCATGCGCCTTCCCGAGTTCGGGATGATCCAGGTACAGGGTCGCCTTGGTCCGATCGAGGTACTTTTGCATTTTGGCGGGAATCCGTCACCGTCCTTGTCCGTTGTTCTTCGTTGTAGGTCTTCCAGGCATTCGGGCTCACGCTTGCCAGGAAGTAAAACAAGACCAGGTCGAGTCTCGTCGCGAGTCCTTAATATTTCACTGGATATCGTGAGGTGTAATTTAACTTCCTTGCCAAGACATTGCAAAGAGTGAAAAGCGCAATGGAACAGCTCACGAAAGGCGCCTTAGACGTAAGTACTTTTTGTCCTTTGGTTAGGTTACGCTAATTTCTTACTGCATTTCTTTCTCCACGGAGTATTACCTATCGTTCTTTACTGTTTTAGAGCATTATGAACGGAGACGATATCCACGAGCCGGTTTTGCAAATACTGGTAAGCCCCCAATTGTATGATTTTTTTAAAGCTAGACTGACTTGTTTATCGCTCTGTTATCACTCTGCTTCTCGATGCAACAGGGCCATAAGAAACTGTCCAGCTCATCCAGCGGAGACAGGTACAGGTTACTGGTGTCCGATGGAGTCATGTCTAATTCGTTCACTATGCTGGCAACTCAGTTAAATCATCTTATTACGAGCAACATTTTGTCAGAGCATTCGATCGTTAAAATTAAACGATACGCAATCAGTATGGTCAATAACGGGGGTACGCAAAGGTAAATCATTTTAACCTTTGCACTCTCTGCCCTAGGTTATCGATTCAAAAGAATTTATACCATTGAACTGTTTTTCTTGTCAGGCGTGTAATGGTCATCCTCAATATAGAGGTATTGGTTCCTGGCGAAGAAGTAGGCAAAGTTTTGGGATCGGTCAGCGCAGATAATGAAAGGTCTGACGACGTTGGATCAAGGCCAGTGGTGAATCAACAAATGGCTTCAAAATCAGCTCCTCAACCGAGTAAGATTTATATTTACATGTACAAAAATTTGATAAATAAGTAAAGATTGGAATAGAAATTTATTAAATACATTTTACTTTAGAGATTGTAAATTCAAATAATCTTAACGATTCAATTTCTAACGGCGGCGGTATCAATACAACACCCATTAATGCCTTGAGTCCTTATCAAAATAGGTAAGCGTTAATATATAAAACATAGTTCATTATAACATTGAATGATAATTATTAAGTGAGGTATGGTATACGTAATATATTTTTCAGGTGGGTCATAAAGGCACGGATAACAAATAAATCGAGCATAAGGACGTGGTCGAATTCTCGGGGTGAAGGGAAGCTATTTAGCTTTGATCTACTTGACGAAAGTGGTGAAATTAGGTGTACCGCTTTTCGTGATTTGTGCGACAAATTTTACGATAGAATCGAGGTACAAATGACTTTAAATAACGATTTAAATGTAAAAAAGTATTAGTTGGGCCGTACATTACGATTATAAGGGCTTATAAATATATTATTAATACAGATAGGGCAGATTTATTACATTTCACGTTGCCAATTGAAGCCAGCAAACAAGCAATTTAACAACTTGAGAAATGATTATGAAATGACACTGACCAATGATTCTGAAATCGCTCCCTGTAATGAAGAAATTGACGCAATTCCCACCGTGCAGTTCGATTTCGTGCCCGTAAATACCATTGAAACAAAATTAAAGGATGAACTGATCGGTAAATACTCTTTAAAATATATATATATATATATACGATTCAAGTTATTTTTATACAAAAAAATAATTGTCCTAAATCTATGGTTTTACGTTAATGATAACACAGCCAAGTTACGTACTGTCTTGGAGGTAATATTAAAAAAAGTATTGTGTATTATTATTATTTCGGCAGATGTGCTAGGAATAGTGAAATCGTGTAGCGATTTGCAGGTGTTGACTGCTAGGTCTACCGGTCGAGAACTCAAAAAGAGAGATATTAATATTGTGGATGAAAGTAACGACATGGTACGTAGATAATGAATACGAGTAAGTTGAGTAACCAATGGAGGATATTGGTTTTACGTGAAATTTATGGCTCAGGTCACCGTGACGCTATGGGGTAATCAAGCAGCGGACTTTGATGGTTCGACGAATCCCGTTTTAGCCATTAAAGGGGCGAAAATCGGCGAATTTAACGGGGGCAAAAGCCTTTCGTTGGTAGCTTCGTCAATGATGCAAGTCGACCCGGACATACCACAGGCGCATAAGTACGGAACCACTCTTACTTGACAATAATAATAATAAGAATAAGAATAAGATTGAGCGGTCGATTGGGAGGACGTAAGATTGTAATTTACATTGGTGCAGGCTGAGAGGCTGGTTCAAGACCGTGGGCATGACCCAAGAGTCGAGGTTACTGTCGAAGAGCTTCGGCGGCGGGGGAGCTCTGAACGGGCCGTGGATGACGTTCAAAGAGGTGGAACAGCAACGATTCGGCCACCTGGACAAGCCAAATACGTTCATCGTCAAGGCCACGGTCAATCTAATGAAAGCCGAGAACGCTCTGTATAAGGCTTGCCCAGCAGAGGGTTGCAAGAAGAAAGTGATCGACCAAAGCAACGGCATGTACAAATGCGAAAAGTGCGCGAGAGATTATCCCAATTTCACGTATCGGCTATTGATAAGCGTAAGTTTAGGTCGCCTTTAAAATACTGCATTATCTATTATATTGTAAATAAATACCACGTGTGCTGGATGTCTAATACATTTTACTGGCGATTTTACAGTCGAATTTGGTGGATTACTCGGGCAACCAATGGGCAACGGCTTTCAACGAAGAAGCCGAAACTATGGTTCACGCGTCGGCCCAAGAACTCGGGGAGCTTAAGGAAAGGGATAACGAGGCTTACCTGGAAAAAATAGGAGCTGCGGCATTCAAGTCTTACATATTCAAGTTACGCCTTAGATTGGAAACCTTCAACGTAAGTCCGTCTATCTGCATTATTATTATTGCCATTGTTGTTGTTATTATTATTGCATACGTGACTTTGCGTGAAATTTCATTTACAGGATGAAAATAGATTGAAAGCCACAGTCGTCTCGGTGCAGCCAATCAATTATAAAGCCTATACCGAGCATTTGTTGAATAAAATTAAAGACTTGGCCAACATAAAGACTTAAATTTAAAAGGATTATCGCGTAACTTCATAATAATACCACTTCATATTATTCAACTGGAAATTTTTCATGAAATCCTTACCTCAATAATACAAAACGTTTAGTTAATATTTTTTTTATTTTTTTTTTTTTTATCCTCATAAATAAATTATTCGTAAATAATGTAAATTTTCAATCGAATTCGTTACTTTACGTGCTCTGCGAACACTTTCGATTAGAACATTTTGTATATAAACGAAAGTTTTATTATTTATATATATATAAAAAAAAAAAACAAAAAAATATGTTTAGTTTATAATTTATATTTCATCATAAGCATCTGATTATTGTTTATAACAAATTTTTACTATGCTTATAATAATTACAATATCTCTTTCTATTATGTATAAGGTGAAACTCTTATAATCATGTAAATATTATTATGTATTATTAGTTGCTGCAAAACTTTATGTACTAAAAAATTGTATTGGCATACTTTACCTTCATTTACGATAAGTAAAGTTTTTCTCTTCACTTTTGGGAACATAAAATTTTATTATACAACAAAACGATTAGAATTTTATGTTCTACTTCACTAATAACGAGATGGAAGAAACTGGACTATAGAGTATTAAAAAGTAATCGATTCAATGATTATGTAAGAAAAATCTTTGCGGCCCATTAAGTTTTCACGAAATAATCCACGTTTCTTTAATCATCTTAATTTCTTATTAACATTGACATTTAGGATAACACGAAATACCGATTCTTAAATACCAATGATAGTTGTTTAATATTTTAAATATTATAACTCATAGTCGGAGTAATTTGCTTTCCTGATTTGTTTGTAACTGTTACTTTCATTTTGTAAGGTAATAAATATATATTTATATGTTAGATATAACAAAATTCCTGTGTATTATTATATTTTTAAATAAGTTTCAGATTTCGCAGAATTAATGAAGAATATATATATAAACGTGAGCTATTATTAATTTTATCCGTTATGAAGGTAAAAAAATTTGAAATAATCTATCAAAATTGAGTTTTACCATCGCGACTATCGATGTAAGAAAATTTTAAGAACACAATATTCGTGTCGGAATATTATACATTTGTATTGTAAATACTTAATTATTATTATTATTAAAGGCAGTAGCGTGAAAAATAATTTGAATTTACAATATTGTATTTGCTTACATAACAATAAGATTCAACAGCTTATAAAATTTATAAAATTGAAGATTTAGTCATTAATATGAATAATACGTTTTATTTTTTAACTTCCGACTTACAGGACCGTATAAAATTGGTTACAAAAGCCTAAACGAATATATTTATACATTTTTAAAAAAATAATTACTGGGTTTCCCATTCGAGTTCGAGTACACGTTTTACTAAGTTGTGATGTGATGGAGAATAGCATGATTTTAATATATTTACATCCGTGAAATTGTTAAATTTATCTAATTTTTATTTTCAACATGCTTAAGCCTATTTAATATCATTAATGCTGTGTCCATTTAATAGTTTTCAAATCAACACCGTCTAATACCATTTCCCACAGTGGACTCATTTCCCTTAATCTCTTGACATGTCTCACTGTATTCTTCACCGTATAATCGATCTCGTCCATTGTGGAAAAGCGACCAATTCCAAATCTTATACTGGAATGTGCCAAATCCTCGGATGTACCGATCGCTCTCAAAACGTAGCTCGGCTCTAAGCTGGCACTCGTGCACGCTGAGCCGCTGCTTAGAGCAATGTCCTTCAAAGCCATGAGCAGTGATTCTCCCTCAACGTAGGCGAACGACAAGTTCACGCATCCTGGATACCATGATATCGGATCGCCGTTTCTTATGACGTGCGTTAATTGTGATGTTATACCGCTTATCAGGGCAGTGCTGAGTTTCGATATGTATTCATGGTCGTATGCCATTTCGTTGTTGGCGAGTTCGCAAGCTGCTCCGAGTCCAACGGCCAAGGGAGCTGGAATGGTCCCGCTGCAAAAGACAAATTTATTACGTGAGTGAGTGCGTGTGCGTGCGTGCGTGGGTGCGTCTATTAAATATTAATAATAATAACGATAACAATATACTGGAAATATTTGAATGGATTTGCGAAATACTCTTCTTTTTTTTTAAATATTATTTTTCACCTTCTCATTCCTCGTTCTTGTCCTCCGCCGCTTTGGAGGGCTTCTAAACGCACTCTTGGTCTTCTCCTGACGTACAATGCACCTATCCCTTTTGGCCCATAAATTTTATGCCCACTAATAGACATGAGATCGATGTTCATTTTGTTTACATCGATAGGAACTTTACCTAAGGCTTGGGCCGCATCCGTGTGAAAAAATACCTTTTTTTTCCTACAAAGACTGCCAATTTCTTCGATCGGCTGCCTCACCCCAATTTCATTATTTACAGTCATAATTGAAACCAGAGACGTTTCTGGTGTGATTGCAGCTTCCAATTCCTCAAGATTAATAAGGCCGTTACTCAAAACTGGTAAGTACGTAATCTTAAAACCCTCGCTTTGTAAATATCTACACGAATCCAATACACATTTGTGCTCAGTTTGCGTTGTTATAACATGATTCTTTTTCTCTTTATAAAATTTCGCAACCCCTTTCACAGCTATATTATTACACTCTGTGGCTCCGGAGGTGAAAATAATTTCCTTTGGATTTGCCTTAATCAAATCGGCAATTTGTTGCCTTGCATGCTCCACTGCGGCTTCCGACTCCCAGCCATACATATGTGTCCTAGAGTGAGGATTTCCTTGATAAAAAAGTAAATAGGGCATCATTTTGTCCAAGACCCTTGGATCCATGGACGTGGTAGCCTGTGCATCTAAGTAGAGCGCTCTTCCAGCAGCAGGTACTCCTTTACCTTGTTCAGTCTTACTTATAGATATTTCAACAAGCTGTGATACGGAGGTGTGCAGCATTCGACATTTTTTTAACTGCCACTGCCTTAGCATAATTATTTTCACAGATTGCAACATATTGCAATTTCAATTTGTGCTTTGTTATATTAAAATAAAAAAGACGTGTCAACGAGTTCCCATCAAATAATTAAATAGGACGTCTCATCTTTGGGGGGATGTTTTATCAATTTTCTTGGCTCCTGAAAAGGGTATGAGAATTAATCAAGGTTAACAGAGGAAAAGATAGTTGGTGAACGGTAAGTAATATAAAGAATCGAGCGCTATAATATTTTTGCAAATGCAATCGACTGTAACGAATACGTCGAGTTAATTACGAAGTTAAGTAGATCAATTAGTAAATAAGGATAAACTAACCTGGCCGTTCGCAATAACCTTCAATGATTATATTCGCCGATAAGTTGCGGATTCGCGTGAATTTGTCACTCGGCCAACAGTCTGTCTGCGCACAGGCACACACACCGCCGGCAATGTGTATAATACCCCCGTTCGCTTGTCGCTCTATGCACGTGGCTATTGAGCTGTGTTGGTGCGAATGCCAGGCGAGCCTCGAGGCCCCGAATTCAGAATTGCAATATATATATATTATAGGTTGAGAGTAAGGTAAATAAGGATAAGTTTTTAACGATCACGTGCCCGAATCTAAGGCAATTAACGAAAAGCAACGATGAATTGATTCACTTCGTGGAATCTGTGCTGCCGAGGCATTGACATTGGCCAAGCTAGGGTCAGTGAAGTAGAATGTAGAGTCGAGGGAATTCTGGATGTGCAATGCGACATTAAACGACGATTCTCCGACATTCTACGAACGCGACATTGGTTTAAAAATTACCTAACCGTTCACGGGCCATTTCTTCTTAGACGTGACAAATTACGTAAAAAATGCACTTTTGTGTATAAAAAATTGCCAAGTGTATTGGGAATTTGAAAGAGGCGGATCGAACGGACGGTTGTTATTGGGTTATTGTGTGTGTGGGGGGGGGGGAGGAGGAGGAGGAATGTAAGGAGCAGTAGTGGCTCATTGATCGGTTCGGTTAAATATAAAACGTCGAAGCCGTCGTAGCTCGCCAAGGCTAAATAATTCAATAATAAATGCCAATGTCCCTCCCGGAGCTTTTAATATCAATCGAAGAGCAGCCTCGTCGTAGGTTTTGTAAAGCGGGCCATCACTGGTCGGTCACGAGTCCCGGCTACCCGAGCACCGAGACGGTCAGCTTACGCGCGAAGCTTACCCGCAAGCACGGACGGAGCAGCCGTGCTACAATGCAGGCAACCTAATAAAAAAAATAAAATAAAAATAATAATAATAATAGGGACCGAGCGAGCGAAGTGAGAAGGACTGGGTCGTTGACGGGAGTCAAGAGTAGTACTGACTCCGCGCTAACCGCTAACTGCCCGCACGTAAAGAAAAACACTCGGCTGTCACGGGGCGAGAGGGACGAGAGGGACGAGAGAGACGAGAGATACGGGACGAACAGTCACGCACACGTACGTGTGCGACATTGGACGTAGCATTGTGCGTGGAGATATAATCAAAAGGTGTCCCTTGGTTCTTTAATGGCTTAATGCGAGGGGGAAAATAGTTAGTTGTAACATGGCGCCCGGAGAGCGGTTCGCTTGAGGCTCGGGGCCCGTGCTACTCGAGGAAAGTCCCAGCTGGGAATAAAAGAAGCAGAGTTACGGGAAGTCGTCGAGCCTTGAGGGAAGCCTTGAGGAGATCTCCTGCTTTTTGTCCCCGCGTTCCCCTTCCCCGGATCGTCAAATGGAGATTTGAGCCGCCCGAAGCCGAGAAGATCGGGCGACAGAACGTACAAGACATTCGACCAGGACTCGTGAGTGACAGCTGCCGCGATCACCATGGGCGATCGTGATTCGATGGCCATATCCGGCCTCAAGCTCAGCAAAAAGCAGCTCAGGTATTACAGGGACATGTTCAAATACTGTTGCAAGAATGCGGACGTCGACGTCGTGCCCACTGTCAACGTTATCGAGCTCCTCAAGTCCGCCTGGTGTCTGCCCTCCGAGGCTAGACTTAAGGTATTACTAAGCTTCATCCGTGTCGCGCACCAGCTGCACAAACAATCCACCTTCAATGATCATTTATTACTTTTGCTTTCGCAACTCAGCTGTCCTATTCTTGGATAAACTATGAATCCCTTGGAGCTCAAGAATTCATTATTTACTTTAGTGTTTAGTCTTTTCATCTGTTCTTTTAACTTGTCTCTTTATCTCTTTCTCTCTTTCTCTCCCAATAGAACAACAAGCTCAATAAATTAACGAGCAAAACATCAACAATTCTTATCTGCATTTAACTGTATCTCATGCACATAAGCATTTCATCCTCCGTGCTTCTTAGTTCTATACCAGCAATTAAATTATTCAAGTGAAACGCATCAACTTCTTTTTTATGTTTAATTTTTAAATGCACAGCTGCTCCCTTTGATTAACCGGCACAAATTAATCATTACCCAGCGATAATTCAATAGAATATTTTTTACTATTGAGCTTGACTTACTTAATTTTATTACTTAAATAAATTAAAGCGATATAAGTTGAATTTTATAATTTGTTTTCATTTTCGTAAACCTTCTGTAATTTCTATATATTCTTACCCCCACACTTATATCACAAATTACAAGTCTCACAATATAAAGATGGAATAATTTTTTATGTACTAAAATATATACTTGTAAAAAAATTTCCTACATTCTTAATGGTTATTATTACTAACGACTAACTGTAAGCAGCTACTTATTGAATACAGATATTCCTGGTAAATATTTCATAAACACATTGAATGACGGTGAAAATTAAAGAAAAAACTTCTTCTCGTAAACACGTATCTCTTATGTCTATGTTATTTAAAAAGTAGAATGGAATTCTGGCAATACAGTGGGCTTTATTGGTAGTGAGTAATTGTAAAAGGTCACAAATCAATAATAAATTGTTTTGCACGCTTCCTTTCATTCAATGTGTAAGAAGTCACAATACATGATTTAATTGACAAACTTTGAAACGTATACGTCGTGTACCATTGAGGCCCAGGGTATCGGATTTAAAATCAGACGTAGAAAGGAGATTGTCTTTATACTTGGCTTTATTAAACTTATTAATAACAATATGACTTGCACTTGTTATGCTTATAAAGTTTCGAGTTGTAAATAAACTTGTTAATCAAACAGTGTTATGTTTTAGATACTGGATATCTGTGGTGGTAATAACAAAACAATGACGAGGAAGCAATTTTATTCGGTTTTAAAATTAATAACAGCCCATCAGTGTGGGTCGACGCTCGACAAGAATATACTCGAAGAGGAAATACGTCCGTTCATGTTGATTCCAAAATTCACCTGGGATAAGGTAGGAAATGATAACATGATGGAAAGCGATAGCGAGGAAGAGTACCTGCGCGACGTAGAGGACGACAGCACGGATTCCCCTACGCCTACGAATAGCGTGACTCAAGAAGGTCACAATGGCGTCTTAAGTGGAGAAGTAAATTTGGATTCGGTTCCCGGGGGATGGCAGAGTCTTCTAATTTCAGAGGAGCAGCGACAGCTCCTGGGAACCGAGGAAGAGAGCTCGGAACGTCACAGCAGTGACGACGGTAATTCAGCTTATGCTTTAATAATAATGTATGCCTGCCGTAATCCAGCAGTTGCAATGAAATAATCATTGAATAACGATATCGCGTGACTCATCATTGGCTTATTATTATAATTACGACCTGAGGTATTTATGGCGGACAAGGAGGCGACGGCCGACCTCACGACCATTTTCCACCGTCAACCTAAAACGTCCAATTAATTGGTAAAATACCAATTAATAAGGTCTTTTCTTAAAAAATAATCATCACTGTAATGTAATGTTTATCTTATGATCGATCGCATACTTAATCCTTAATCCGTGTGACATTGTCGAGGCTGTGTATCGATCATGACCGATGGAGGGGAGAGACTTAACGTGATCCTGTCCGCAGGCGAGGCCGAGGCCGAGGACGGGGAGAGCTTCCCCCCGGAGCAGGTCTGGACGATCAGCGACGAGCAGCGCGAGTACTACGCGGCCCAGTTCATCCGGTTGCAGCCGGACCCCGAGGGCCAGCTCGCCGGTTCCCTCGCCCGCAAGTTCTTCGAGATGTCGCGACTCCCGGTGGAAGAGCTCCGTCGCATCTGGCAGCTCTCGGACGTCACCCGCGACAGCGCCCTCAGCCTCCACGAGTTCTACGTGGCGATGCACCTCGCGGTCCTGCGTCGCAATCACGTGCCCCTGCCGAGCGTCCTGCCGCCCTCGCTGGCGATGCTCATCGAGCCCCAAGTACCGGCTCCCGCCCCGGCCCCGGCCCCAATCCCGGCCTCTGCCTCTGCCTCGGCCCCAGCCATGGCCACGGCTCCGCCCCCGGTCCAGCCGCCCGTGCCCGCCCCCAGGGCCACACCGACCACGAGGTCCGAGACCGTATTTCTTTCTTTCTTTCTTTCTTTCTTTCTTTCTTATCCACAACTAACTGAATTTGGTTTGGCGCCGATCGGTTTCATTCATTCTGAGATTCTTATTGTTGTTGCTGTTGTTGTTATTCATTAGGATGGTAAGCAAGCGTTTGATCGTTGGTCTTTGATTTGATAAAGGGAGGTGACGTCGGCTGTCGGGGCGGTCGGAGCGGTCGGAGCAGCAGCGGTGGCAGCGACAGCGACGGGAACAGCGGTGACGAGCGGTTCCGCGACAAAGGCAAAGCCCATCGAAAAGGAGAAGAGCAAAGAGTGGACAAAGTTCGTGGACTCGCCGACGGGGGCAAGCGGGGCGAGCAGCAGCAACAACAGCAACGGGGTTAACAACGGGGGGGGCTCGCTCGCGAGCCCGGGCCCCAAGCCCGTCAACTTTGACTTCCAGAAGGCGGCGGTCGAGCGCGACCCGAAGATCCTTCACCCGGTGCCCCTGCGGCTGACGCCCGAAGCGACCGTCGTCACTAGCAACGGGAGCAGTAACAACAACAGCAACAACAACAACAACAACAACAACAACGGAGCCGGTCCGAGCCTCGGCGATCCCGAGACGACGTCCCTCGGCGGCCCCGCCTCCGTTGCCGTCCAAAGGCCCCTGTCGAAGAAGCCGGTGCTTCCGCCCCCGGATGAGACTGTGATAGCGACGCCTAAGAAGGAGCCGCCCCCGCCACCGCCCCCGAGGCCCTACAGGACACACACGAGGAGCTCGAGCCTCGATCTTAACAAATTAGGTTTTACACGTCTTCTTAAGCGCCTCACCTCATCTCACCTCACCTCACCTCACCTCACCTCACCTCACCCTACCGCGTCCGAAGAGTCTGCCCTTGTCCCTTTCCCGTACACCCAATGCCGCGGGTTCTTCTTCTTTTTTTCTTTTTTTCATTATTCTAGCACCTGTAAACTAATAAGTTCAATGATAAATTTATTATAAAATTTCTCAATGCGGGTTAATAATCCCTCAAGAATCCCCCAAGTATCCTTAAAAAAGATCCTAAAGGTCTATCTATCTAGTTTTTTTTTTTTTTTTTTTTTTTTTTTTACATTAAAATTATATGTATTTCAAATGATAGGAAAAAATGGACAAAATTTTCTAGGAGCTCCACCCCTTGTACCACCAAGAATCTCCCCCGGAATCGTAAGTATCACCGCATAATAATTAACGTCGTTGTTCGTCTCTACTTGCCTCCCCCCCCCTCAATAACGTGCAATGATGGTAACGTATTAGCGCATTAACTTTATGTAAGTCGTTCCTTAATGTATTGGGCATTGCCGACACCAACTCGTACGATCAATTTATTATTATTATTATCATCAATAGAAATGTAGTAATACATTAGCTTGCGGCTGGAGCCAGGGCGGGGGGTGGGGGAGACAAGGGTAGTTCATAGTACCAGGAGACGAAGGACGTGTCGGTATAACGTGTCGGTATAACGTGTCGATTAGATCATTGAGATTTGTTATTGTATCGGCAGACGTCGACGAGGAAATTGGTCGGCCAAAAGAGCGAAGGCGAAAGCTCGAGGATGAACGACGAGCAGGGCTTCGTGGCCGACTTTTCGCAATTCGCTCCGAGGGCCGAGGACAATCAGAGCATGGAAAGCAACAACGCCCCTTGCCAGCAGCAGTTCACCGGGGTCTCCGGCGCATTCCATATTTACAAGAAACCGAGTCCAAGTACGTACGGGATCTTACGAGACCTGTTTGTTTACCAAGACCTGTTTACCCAGACCTGTACGAATGTGATGTATTCTGGGCTCGTTGCGCTTTCAGAAAGGGGGAACAACGACCAGGAGGCCGACGCCAAGGACGAAACGGACGACAGCGGGAAGAACCTGACGCTCCAGGAGCTGCGGGAAAAGAACGCGGAGCTCCGGCAGGTATGCGAGGAGCTTACCCGGGAATTGGCTGCCGCCGTACAGGAACGAATACACCTCAAGGCCCAGTTCCTCCTATTGCCATGATCCCGCTCCTTGTCCTGCCTCCTTACAGACTTCCGAGATAACTGTTATTAGGAATAAATTATTAGGAACTTGAAACGTAATGTCGATGGAAGGAGAGGAAGGAGAATAGCGTTAACAACAACAACAACAACAACAACAACAATCCGAACCCCAATAACCCTCTCAGGGCATTAAATTTTAAGTACATTCGCGCGTGGCAAGTTTGATCTTAAAAAAGTTGAGTTTTAGTTAGGCGGTAACTCCCTCCCTCCCTTCCTCCCTTCCTCCCTCCCACTCTTCCATTATAAATATCATGGAATTTTATTTAGTCTTCATGTAGCTTCGAGTGGCGTATCTCTCTGTCTCTCTCTTTTCACGGAAGACGAAGAGCGGAACGACGGAAGTTGGATAATACAATTTAAATACAATATAAAGCTTTTTATTTACACGTCTCCAGTGAATGCTAATATATTGATTAGCTAAGATATTAGCCCGTCGATTTAATTGGTTCTTATAAAATAATACTTGGCTTGCCTCGAGCACCATTATTACAATTTTACTATTATTATTGTTTATTATTGTTGTATAACGGTACGTTTCAAGCGCTTGCATAAAGAGTTTGTACGTTACGTTCATCTTTTTATCCATTTGTCAAAGATCGCGCTATCATCGCACATTTTATTACTCTACGATCATCTCTTATTATTCATTTATGAAAACACGGATACTAGTCGTCCCTGTAAAATAATATTTATACGATCGTTAATCATTTCTCTTACTATTATTCACAATAAAAAAGAAAAAGAAAAAAAAAGGAAAGTTATAAGAAAGCGTAATCGTCTTCTGGATCATCGACACTTTTATAAAATAACTAAAAAGCGATTTTAAATAAATATATACATATATATATATATATATATGTGTACTTATAAGAATCCAAAAAAGGTCACTGTGGAAGCTGCACAAAGATGCATATCATGATTAAGAAAAGGTATGAAATCGTCATCACACATTGTTAAAAGTCACAGAGTCTTCATAATATTGTTGTAAATTTATTGAGAGAGATAAAAAAAATAAATAAAGATTCAAGACTTTGTGAAGTTCAGATGTTGAACTGTCGCTGTAAAACTTGCATTAAAAAAAAAAAGGAAACAAAAAATTTAAAATATTTTCATAATTAACGCTACATAATCAAATCTAAGTCGCGCGCAAATGTTGTAAAGTTGAACTTGACTGTACCTTATCAATGAAACGAAATGAAATGAAATGAAATGAAACGAAACGAAACGAAATGCATTAGAATTGTGTGTGAACACGTTGTTTTTGTTTTGGTTCTTTTGCAATTGTAAATATATTAAGTGATTTATGACCTCTTGACGTAGACGTCAGCGATCACCAACGGGAATTTAAGGAACGAGAGGAGAAAAACAAAAATAAATGAAAAATTAATAATCTTGCAATAAACAAGAAAAAAAATGTAATTTTAATTGCCTTGTCGGCTGGCTATACCGACCTCGAATCGTTTATCAAATCATTGTATTATATACGAATCGATGCGAATTCAAAGCGATTGCGCAAAAGGATATTTATTGTGTGCGTTTTAAATTATATACATATATATTAAAAAAGTCTCTGTGCCATATGATCCAATATTTTATTATTATTAATTCAGTATCTAGAAATGTTTTATCATTCGAAAATGCAATTTTTCATCACTGTCTCCATCGAAACCAATCGCCTTTTTGTATTTGTATAAGTAGTGTATATACGATTGATGCTCTTACCGACAAAAAATAAATAAATAAAACTTGGTATTATTTATTTCTTTTCTTTGCTTTTTCTATTCAAATGGAACTTTCCTTATTGTTGTTAATTTTCCAAAGTTCCTAGACCGAGCTTTGTAAAATAATTATAAAATATTAATACATTAATATTATTATTATTATTATTATTATTTATACACTTTTATGATACACAACTCAATTGTAAATCAGCATTAATTTAAATAAATTGTAACAGTTATTTAAAAATGTAAATCCATGTTATGTTTATTTAATGCTTTGTAATTATTGATTTATAAGTATAGTTTTTTTTATAAATTCTGCAACACGATGGTTGTTATTAATTTAATTAGTGGGATATTTGATGTGAAATAGAAAAAATGTACTCACAAGTCGATTGATGGTAATAGTAAATTTTATTTTTGTAATGGTGAAAACAAATTCATTGAATGGATTCGTGTTTTGAATATGAATTTCTAAAGGTAGTAATAATTTCTTATATAATATGACTTACCAAGAGATTTTAAATTAAGATAAAATTAAATAACGTCAAGGATTTAAAAGTTTTTTTTTCTTCTCTTTTACAAATATAGATATCGACATTGAAATATGAATATTTGATATTCGAAATAAATATTTGATAAATGCTTATTGCATGTAAGTGCGCACGCGTGCGTTGTGTGTGTGTGTGTGGTGGGTGGTATCGGTAGAAAGTAAAGCAATTATTATATTAGATAGAGAGCCTGCCTCTGAATTTAAAAAATATGTTAAATGTCGCGTTAATCGACAACAACTGCTACTTTCTATAAAAATTGAAATTTCGGTTTCTTTTTTCAACTGGGATTTCGATAAAGCTTCAAGAGTTGCATGTTCAGTTTGGTGAGGAGTTTGGCCGACACGCCGAATAATGCCGGTTACATCATTAAGCAGCCCGTTATTACCTTGTAACCTTCCGCTGTACTTGTGTTGAAATCTTCTGTAATCCATAGAAACGAGTGATTATTATTTACACAAATAACAATAACATTGAATAACAGCAGAATTAAAACAAGCTTGCGACTGCACGGTCCATAAATGTCTTTTGTCAATTCATGCAAGTATTACAAACAAGTTTACTTTATTATTCTGTGGTAAATAAATAAATGAATAAATAAATAAATAAATAAAATAGTCATTGTGGATTAGGTGACTGGCCTACGTCAAGTCGGATTCTTAAAATAGGCTAATTATCCTACCAAATTTATCTAGCGCAGCGATAATATTCGTCATTCACGGGAGCGAATGATAAAGATTCGAGAATCGGATGCGCAAAGGGGATTATTGAGAGAGGGGGTTGGGGGGAGGAGGAGATAATAGCAGAAATAGCAGCAGCAGCAGCAGCAGCAGCAGCAGTAACATTATGAACGTGGCTGACGTACCGATCGGGCGTGGCTCGTAACTGCATCACCACCAAGAGCACGTGGCCTCCTCCACCTTAGTCCTTGGTCTGCATGAACTTGATGAGGTCGATGACGCGGCACGAGTAGCCAAACTCGTTGTCGTACCAGGAGATGAGCTTGACAAAGGTTTCGTTGAGGGCGATACCGGCCTGGGCGTCAAAGATACTTGAGCGCGTGTCGCCGACAAAGTCAGACGAGACGACCTCATCCTCCGTGTAGCCGAGGATGCCGTAGAGAGCTCCGCCTTGCGCAGCGCACTCCTTCACCTTGGCCTTGATCTGGTCGTAGGTCGTCGGCTTGCTCAGCCGGACCGTCAGGTCGACGACGGACACGTTGGGTACGGGCACGCGGAACGCCATCCCGGTGAGCTTGCCGTTCAGAGCCGGGATTACCTTGCCCACGGCCTTCGCGGCACCCGTCGCCGCGGGGATGATGTTCTGGGAGGCACCACGTCCGTCGCGCCACAGCTGCAAGTCACCAAGGCCGTACTCGTGTTATCAAAGCACGTGGCGCGACGAAAGCGTAAATAAAATGAAAAATAATACGATAATCGCTCCGAACCTTGCCAGAGTGTCCATCGACCGTCTTCTGGGTGGCAGTCGTCGCGTGGACGGTGGTCATGAGACCCTCGACGATACCAAAGTTATCGTTGATGACCTTGGCCAGAGGGGCGAGGCAGTTGGTCGTGCAGGAGGCGTTGGATACGATTTTGTGGGCCGGATCGTACTTGTCGAGGTTCACGCCGCAGACGTACATCGGAGCATCGGCCGAGGGCGCCGAGATTATAACCTTCTTGGCACCGCCTTCCAAGTGAGCCTAACCACCGAGACACCCAAGACAACCACCCCCCCCGGCCACAGAGGATAATTAATAATTTTGTTTACTAATAAAGCCCTATCCGGGGCAGTTGTCGATTGATCGAACATTGTTAAATACGTACGGATGCCTTCTCGATGGTGGTGAAGGCACCGGTCGCTTCGACAACGTACTCGGCTCCGGCCTTGCTCCAGGGGATGGTTTTGGGGTCGCGCTCGCTGAACACGAAGATCTTCTGGCCGTTGACGTAGATGCAGCCCTCCCCGATGGTCACCTCGCCGTTGAACTTGCCGTGGGTCGAGTCGAACTTGAACAGGTAGGCCATGTAGTCAAGGCCAATGAACGGATCGTTTACGGCGACAACCTGTAATAATTAATAATCACGTCAAGGCGTACATATATATATATATATATATATGTGTATATGTATATGTATACACATATCAAGACTCTTTACCATTCGATATAATTATAAAGCAATGCCAGCAATGACTTATCTTATCTGAATAGCATACCTGTGCCCCCTTCTCGATCGACGCTCTCAAGACCAAACGACCAATGCGGCCGAAACCATTGATTCCGATTTTGCTCATCTTTTCTATTTATTTGGACCTGTAAACATACCGGGAAGACCAGCATTGTCATTACAACCTCCGTATATAACACATAACGCTTCGCGTATTGACGCCTATTGTCGTCGATACCATAATAAAATAAATAAATAAAAAAAAAAAAGTACAATAATTTCAGTATCTACACGACCTTGACGATACTAATTAATAATATTAATACGAGACTTATTATTATTATTATTCTTATTTTATACAAAAGTTTAGGGGAATTTCTTTATTAACGCTGCTTGGAGAAGGAAGCCTTCGTTATATAATAATACGAGATCACTACGGAATGACGAAATGACGAAATCCAAAATTATTCTATTTCTAACGGAAATACAGATTAAGTGATAAATGAATGAGGAATTTAGGTAGAAGGTCGAACAAGGTTGTACGTAAATCCAAACGTTTGTATTCCCTATAATAAACAGTCTAGCAGCAAGATCGCCGATATCTTGATGATGGAAACAGTAAACGGTAATAATTTGCTAACGATACGTGGATTTTTATGTTTAATCTAACAATCTAACGATCTGTCCTGCTTAAGTCTTAAGCTATATAAAATAAAAGATGTACATTCTGAAAATTCCGTTTCCAGTATTTGGCAATAGTTATTGAAAATAAAAAAATATTCCGTACGTCAATAGCGGTTGGTTAGCTAACCTCGATCGATATAACAGATTGGACGATTAATTTCTATTAGCATCAAGTGACTTCAATTATTATTTAATATACAGATATTGAATCCGTTCGGAAATCGAAACCGACAGTCAACCGACGACTCTTCCTTATAATTTACAATGACGTACATTATATATATATATATATATAACAAAAAAAAAAAAAAAAAAAAAAAAAAAACAAAAAACAATGACATTAATTGCTACATTTAAAGCGAAACGTTGCGATTTGATAAAAGAAAATAACTGACTAGGAATTTCGTAAAATTTTCAAACAGTTATATCGATCGATGCGTTAAAAATTACTTATTATTTGAACAATACGCGCGAGGACGATACACACACACACGTAGATCTAAATATAAATTAAATAGCGTTTAAAAGCCGTCGCTCGCTGACACGGCGCAAGCGAGCGGAAACGCGCCGAGTGACAGTTTCTTCGCTTTTAAGATGAAAGAGGAACGATTTTTATAGCGCCGTGCGTGTATGATGGGACAAATTTAAATGGGACTTAGGCGTCTCCCTGTCTCGACTACGTGAGAGACAAACGCGTCGCCATATTTCGCGCTCCTCTCGATCAATGTAGTATTACCCGCCCCGCCCCTCCCTCCCCACCTTCCCCGCCGGCACGGACACCGACACCGACACCGACACCATCACGATTACTTACCACACGCAATCTTTACGCGGCTTTACCTGGCCTGTCAAGATCCTATTACGGGGGGGAACGCCTAGAGCACGCGAGGGCTACGTCGGCACTGCGTTGTAACGTCATCGTATAATAATCTCGCACGCGGACGGCCTAACCTCCAAAGAACGGCCGGTGCGTCTCCGGGTTCCGGCAGCCGTATCCGCTCGGATTAGCCCTGCTAATTTGGAATAAAATCGAGCGGCCAACAGCAGCACATGCGCTTTTACGGCCGGCTCTAGAACCTTCCCAGCGGATGGCCAAGGGGCTCCCAAGGTCAGGCGAGAAAAAACGGAGCGCAAGGAAGCCAGCCAGAGCCGATGGGAAAGCCGACTTCCTCCGTAGACTTAGTAGCGAAGGGGATCAACGCACCGGGAGTTACAAGAGATCGGCCAGGAGTTTACGCGATGCCGCTGTCCTTGATTCGTCGCCGGGTCGGATTTCGCCCGGCTTAGCAACCGGCATTCGCGTACGGAAAAAAAAAGAAGAAGGAAACAGCGAAAAAAAAAAGAAAAAAAAGTTAGCGAAAAAAAGCCGGCTCGCCGAGATGCTGCTTAGGGTAGCTGAAAGGGACTCCGAGAGGACGATTTACGACGACGCTCGGTGCCGAGCTACGACCGGGACCTCGCGATAAATTAATAAATCGATTAATTGAGACGTACTTACCCGTACGTAACGACCGAACCGTTCACTAGGCTTACTACAGAAGCAGTGTCACTTGAAGGGCGAGATACGGCATATATAACAAAAGAAGCATAGTTACGGGGGACGCATGCGCCCTCGTTTCCATGGCGCGGCTAATTAGACGCGCTCACGCGGACACGTGACAGGCGCACGCGCACCCATCGGCTCTATATACCGACTCGACGTACCGGCTCGCGGTCTTCTCCCCGTCAATTGGAAATTGCTTGGAAATTGCCCATTTCCAATTTCCAATTTGCCATTTGAAATTGTCACTCGAAGGCCCACCAATCGCCACTTGCCATCATTCGTACGGAAGCGCACCGACTAAACTTCGCTTGGCTAGCTTCCCTGGCATAACTTTCATAACTTTCTTTGGCCTGCCACGATTCCATTGCCCTTTAAAAAAAAAAAAAAAAAAAATAAAGGGATAAAGGACAAGCATGGATGGACAAGGGCTCATTTTTACCCGCGACCGTATTTTCATTTCACCAACAACGGTAATGCAGAGCAGCCGTGGGGACGGTAAAACAGGTAGCGCGCCTTACGGTACATGGTATTGTCGATC
Organism: Ceratosolen fusciceps; assembly: GCA_018883505.1. Lineage (NCBI taxonomy): Eukaryota > Metazoa > Arthropoda > Insecta > Hymenoptera > Agaonidae > Ceratosolen > Ceratosolen fusciceps. The sequence goes on from RCIC01000007.1 coordinate 3,997,574, forward strand.
CTTCCTATACCGGCCTTACCTACAAATTATAATATCGATATCTTTTGTTTTTTGTTTTTTAAGCAAGGGATATTTCTTCGATTTTGATTTTATATGACTTACAGGACAAGTCTTACGTTAACGAGGAAACCTATTTTTTTTTTATTTCTTTATTTATTTATTTCAATTAAACTGATTGTCGGTGCGACGTTGGCACTTCATACCTTTGACTCGTCTATTTATTCTCTCGAGTTTACGTTCAATGCATTTTCTAATTCTCTTTGGACTTTGCAGATAAATAATTCTTATCTGTAATACAAACACTGCTATCTGTGTGGACATTGTCACCTCAATTCGTTTAACGAGCGATTGAGCTAAGAAACAGCATTATGGCTTGGCTTATTTATCAAATCGAAGCGTTTTTTTAAGCTAATGGCAAATACATATATATATATATGAGACAATAGTTACGACTATTCGTCGTTATTGAAGGGCATGACGCAGTCCGTGCATTTAATATCATAGAAAATGATGTAAATGCATTGAAATTTAGGTGCGTTCTTTACGACTCGTTGCTGTGAAAAAGTGTTTGTTATGCTAATCGGATTGATCTTTAAGCAATGCCGTTTGTAATGGCTATGCGACCTTTGTATCGATAGATCGCACGAGGAATGCGCCTTCGAGTGCATAAAAGAAACGTTAGAGTATGCGTCTCCGTTTCCAAAGACATTTTCTCTACGCGTAAAGTACTACTCATCGTTATTAAGCACATTATTCGAATAAGCTCGTACCAGAGAGAGAGAGAGAGAGAGAGAGAGAGAGAGAGAGGGAGAGCCTTTCGCTTACGCGTTTATTGTCCGATTGTTCGTTATTCAATGGTAATTCAAGCTAATTGAGTCCATGCAGTATAAAGTTATTAATTGTCGAACGCCATTGTCATGCAAGCGGCCTAATTAATAACCATTTACAAACATCTTAGATTTCGGACGAAGCTCTTCTTGTATTTACTAGTTTTATTGGCCTATCCGATTGCCAATAACTCCCGTCATTCCCGATGATTGCATAAACTTATAAATGAAACGATCTAACGAAACGAAAGATCTCGAGCTTGCGAATAAGATAATTTTTTTTTTCTTCTTCTTTTCTTTTTTTTTTTTACGCAAAAGTCACAAGTTTGAAAGTTAGGGAGATAGGGTATCCGGCTTTGTTTTAACTATCGGTCGTAGTTTTTGCCAAAGCGCCAGTAATAGTGTACGCTAAGCGATTTAAGGAAGCGATGAGTTTGCGTAAATCGACAGAAAAGTTATCGTGAAATTTGCATGCGAGCGAGCGCGCGAGCGAGCGGTACTACTCGTTTTCCGTATCTGCACGAGAGAAGAGGGACGGCCAAGGAAATATATATATATATATATGAAAACTTCAACGCGTCTTATTTATTGGGCGTAACGACTTTTCTTATTTCAAGTCCAATTATTAAAAGAAAGGCAGGGGATATGCGTAAATAGCTAGAGAAATTGCACGTGTAATAGAGTAGAGAAAATCGTTTACGTCTTTGGCGAGGCCATTACTTGGCTTTGATTATTCGTAAATTTCACGCGCTAATGGGGTTGGGCTAATAATGTAATAACGTAAAGGTGTTGAGCGCAGAGGCGTTATTAGAATAATAATAAGGAGAGGAAGAGGACAATGCCAACTAATGGTCGTATTCCCAATGTAAATTGACGGTAAAGTAGCGATGTCGAGCTGGGCGAGTCGGGCGAGTTGGGCGAGTTGGGCGAGTTGGGCGAGTTGGGCGAGCGGTGGGCTACTCGCCTGACGTCACGAGCGAGAAGGAAATATGGGGCGCGAGTAGGTGAAGGAGCATTCGGATAACCCAAGCTTGTATTCCACTGTGCATTGTTCGATAGTTGGAAAACACTTTACTCCCCCTTTTAAAGAACTGCACGTTCTTTATCCGCGTTTTTATATGCGCAGACTTTGAAACTCCGACATCGGTATGGAGATAGGATTAGCGAAGGGCCATTCTACGTGAAAGGCAGGAGTTGCGAAAGGACGGTGGGTAACGGGAGGGGACTTTTCAGATATCGTGAAGTAGTGCGGAATAAAAGACGTTCCTTTATTCGCTCCAGCGTGTGATGATATCCGGCTTACCAGCTCCTCCTTCGAACGCACATCGCCTCTACGGCATCATTTATACAACGCGTTTATCACGATGAACAATAATAATAGTAATAACAGGGCCTGCCAATTACGGGAATAATCACAAACCTCACATTGATTTATAAAAACATTTATTTCTTTATTAATACGTTTACTCACAGAGTTATATACATTTGTAATATTTAATGCGTAAATAATAATAATAATAATAAAAAATGCTTATAGTAAGTTATAAGTAGTAAATAATCGTAGATATTATTTGAAGAAATAAATCCGTAATTCTATATCCTTTTAAGCGAATGTAACAAATGTTATGCTTATTATTTATTGGCACAGGTAAAAGAAACAGAAGCGTTTTATTTTTTCTCTCTTCCTCTTTCTCTCTCTCTCTCTCTCTCTCTCTCTCTCTCTATATATTTAAAATTTTATTAAAGCGATATGAGAATATTATTTACAGCGGAAAGCGTTCCGGAACGCTTGTTTACTATATATATATATATATATATATATACACATATATAGTATATCTTTTGTCTTGCAAACCTTTCAAGTGCATTTGTTCGTTATAAAACTTCACGTTCTCCACATGTGACATAAAGCAGCGGCCGATTAAAAATTGCGAAAGCTATTTGTTTTCAAATTCGGCTTTAATAATTTCGAACTGATATTATTAATATATTTATTCTTCATGCCATCGCGAGTCTTTTAAGTGTAAAACAATTTAACACGTACCTAACAAGGCTTTTTACGATACCTTCTTTTTTTTTCTTCTTTTTCTTCTTTTTCTTTTTTTCTTTTTTTCTTTTATTCTTTTTACCGTAGATACAAACGCGTATTGAAAAATAGAAGAATCAAAGTGGAGTTAGAAAATGATTTACGGCGCGCGCGCGTTGGGGCGCTCAACTTAACTTCAATGAATTCATTTGAAAATTCGTGTAATTACATTTAGAATTACACAAAATCATTAAAATTATAAACTTATTTTTTTTTAAGGAAATATGCGATCACGCAATGAACTGAAAGTTGTTTCTTTTTTTCTTGTTTTCTGTGTGTGTGTGTTCTTTTTTTTTTTTTTTTTTTATTTTTTGAAAAAGTGGTAAAACAACGATTTATTAATAAATAATTAAATTTTTATTTAACATACACAAATGTAAATTTACTTAAGAATAAAAAGGTTTTTCCTCTTAAAAATTATATCGTGTGCTCCATAACAGTGTACAAAGGCTTTGCATTTTTTTTTATACCTTCTTTTCTATTTTCCTTTTTTTTTGCTTTTTGTTTATGTTTTTTTGTATTTTGAAACTTAGGAAAGGCCGTTAATTTATGAATTATAAAATTTTAAACATTTATTTAAAAAAAAAAAAAAACATGCATTAACATATTTTAGACTAATCGACATCATTCTTCACCCGCAATCGATCTATAAAATTAGAAAATACAAATATGGAATATCTTTGATGTAATATTAATAATTTTCTTCTTCTTCTTTTTCTTCTTCTTTTTCTTCTTCTTCTTCTTCTTTGTTCTTCTTGGTCATCTCGCCCAGGACTATATTTTCACGAGACCTAAAAAATTCTATACAAATGTTTCAAAATTACTACGTTCTCTAAGAATTCTTACTTTGACAACATGATTTAAGTTAAACAAAACATAAACTACTACTCCGCACGCAGTTCGGAGACATTGGCGAATCGCGCTAAAGCGAATAATCGGTAGTTCATTACCACATTACGTAGTTATTATACGTTTTGTTGTTGTTGTTGTTGTTGTTGTTTAGAATGCCGTTAACGAACGAAATGTAAGAATGAACGAAGTATAGTTTAATCGAAATCAATAATTTGTTCGCAATCACTTATGTATGTCTGTGTATGTATATACGTATACGAATATATGCATAAAAATTTGCTTGGTCCATAAAAAGTGCAAAATTTCAACGAAATCATCGCAATTTTGTAATATTCCCGATAAAATACAGCTTACGGAAAACTTTTGTGCCAATGCAGTGACTTCCCTACTCTTTACGTACATAAAAAATAGTAAAATAACAAATTGTTCCCTTTCGTAATACTATGATGATATCCGAAGAAGTACAATGCTTGCGTGAAGGAAGATTTTCATCGGACGCCGATTGAGAGCAGCGCAATGAGCTTACTTAGCCAAGAAAGCATCGGACGGGCGTGGGCGTGGGTGTGGGTGTGGGTGTGGGTGTGGGTGCGGGTGCGGGTGTGCCTCGGGCCTCTCTTCCCCCCCATCCCATCCCATCCCATCCCATCCCATCCCATCCCCTCCCCGCCCCAACGCGGCAATGAATTACTCGACAAGCGTAAGGGAGTTAAGAAAGATACATATGGAGGTTGAACATTATCGATTATGCCCGCACATCGCTCGACGATGAATGTCTGCAGCGGGACTCGCTCTCGCTAAAGCGACTGATCTCGGTCTCGAGGAGGCGCCGCGTAAGGGAGGAAAGGAGGGCAAGGCAAGCAAGGAGGATCCAGGTCCTTTGCCGGTAATTCAGAATTAGCAGCAAGGGTCGTGTGCGGGGCGCTTACGAATCGCAGCGGATCAGCGGAGGGGATGAGCGGGTGAGGTAAGGGACGTTGAGGGGTACGCTTGCCGGGGACGGTGGGCGGTTAGACGCTCTCGGGGACGATCTTGTCGTAGTGGAAGGTGCTGCTGGAGTAGAAGCTGCCGCGCTTGGGCATGTGCGGCGTCGCGATCTCCTCCTGGAGGGGCTTGTAGACGAGGCCGCAGTTCTTGTTGTCGACGATACCCGGGCGAAGGATCATCGGGGTGCGTATGACGAGAGTCTGTCCGCGGCGCTTGGCCAGCCGCACCGCGAAGTGGGCGATCAGCAGCACGAGGGCGATCATCATGAAGATAATCACCGGCCAGGGGTCCACGTTCCACTGGGTGTAGCCCCCGCTCGAATGGTTAGCCATTTCCTCGTACTCCTGGTCCTGGCTGTTCCACGCGAGTTCGATGTCCTCGTACTCGGGGTTGCTGTAGCCCATCTAATGGGAAAAGGCATAGCCAAGAGAGATAGAGAGAGAGAGAGAAAGGATTAGAGAGCGACTCGGTCATTACACTCCTACCCCTCAAGGTCAGAGCTGCGGATTCATCCACGAATCTCCCAGACTCGGCATCGAAAGTCGTAGAATTTTTTTAAAGAAAGAAATCGTTTAATTCTTAATGAAAATTTTCGATAAATGCGATCGCGAGCTGTTGGTAAAAAAAAAAAAAAAAAAAACAAAAAAAAAAGAGAGAGAGATAAAGAAAATCAACGATCTCCGTCCGCGACTGGGAGGGAGCGCGGTCGTCGGGTCGCGGTCGCTTACCTTGACGATGCTGGGGTCCTGAGTCATGTAGGAATCGTAGCTGAAGTTCAGCTTGAAGGGCGTGTGTATCGGCGACTGGTCTTGGGACTCGGCGCTCTTCTCCTGGGCGGCCGTGGCCGCCGACTGGGTCTTCTTCGCGGGCTTTCGGGGTGCGGGTCTCACGGGCGGTCCGCCCTCCCAGGAGTCGCAGAGCCGCTTGGCGAGGTCGCCCCACTGGCTGACGGCCTCGGACTCCCCGTAGCCCTCGTAATCGTAGTCGTGTTTACCGCTGGGGTTGACGGTGACGCGGGACGACTCCTTGGGGGTGACGTTGTTGTCGGTCAGCCACTGGATCGCCGCGCTGAGGTCCTCGTCGCAGCGCAGGGGATTCCGGGAGAGGTCGAGCCCCGAGAGGTTCGGCATGGCACGCAACTCCTCGACGGTGATCCGGGTCAGTCGGTTCTTGTGCAGCGAGAGGAATCTGCCGGCAAACAGGGCTTTTGTTATTCGGGCGCTTTGGCCATTGTCGCGAGGACGGCCAAATCGTCCTGCCCTCGGGTTCGGATCCCGTTTTGACGAGGAACCGCCCGACCGGGTTATTGGATGGGTCGGGTGGGTGTGGGCGGCGAGGGGAGTCGTTTACGATTTAAGTACGGATTTACTACTACCTTCACCTGCAACGTCTCCCCCCGCACCACCGACCGGCTCGCCCTTTGCAACGCCAGCGCCATTAATAGCACCCGGCTAGCTTATTCGGGCCGAGGAGGTCCGCCGACCGGATCGGCTAGGATAGGAGAAGATTTACGTAACGGCGAAGGGGCCCGGGGCTGCCAGTCAGGCCCGAAATCGTCCCGACTCGCAGCTCACTCGCAAATACGACACGGGGGAATGCGGAAGAAGCGAAGGTCAAAGGAGGGCGCGCCTGGGTCACGGGCTGTGGCCTCAGAGGGTCTTAGGTTATTGGGGTTGGGAGAGAGGGAGGGAGGGAGGCAGGGACGGTAGGTAATCCGGGGTCCCATACCTGAGGCTCTTGAATGGCAGTCTAGCCTCGCTCCAGACGCGCTGCATGTTGCAGTAGCTGGCATCCAGGCGCAGGAGATTTGGCGTCTTGAGGAAGGGCGTGACCCTGAGCCCGGTCGAGAACGAGTTCATGGCGATGCTGAGCTTGGTAAGGGAGTTGGCGCCCTCGAACATGTCGTCGTCGAGGTCGTCGAAGCCGTTCATCGAGAGGTCGAGCTCGCGCAGGGACGACAGCGAGCGCAGGAGGTCCTTGGGCAGGCCGGTGAGCTTGTTGCGGGCCAGGTTGAGCCGCGTCATCGCCGGCATAGCGTCGAACGTGCCCGATTCTATGAACGTCAGGCCGCAGTTCTCGCACTCGAACCGGTAGATGCTGCCAAGGTCAAATTAACAATTACCAGATCTCGCCTCGTAACGTAACTTATTGTTATTTCTATTGTTGTTGTTATTGTTATTACGGCATCGATTCTTTACTTACGGCCGTAATTGCGCCGGTCAAGGCTCTCTTTATTTTCCTGGAAAGGAGCCTTTGACGGACTCGACGGACTCGACGGACCTCTTCCGCCTTCCTCCCCCCCCCATTAATACCCCGTGAACATACCTGTATCTCTCGAATTCTTGGGCGTTGGTCCTAAAGACTGGCAGAGTCTCAAGGTCGGGGTTGTCGCTCAGCAGCAGGACCTGGAGCCTCGAGTTGGTCCTGAAATGATGCTCGCTCAGGGTCATGAGATTATTGTTGCTGAGATCGAGGTAGGTCAGCTGATCGAGATCGGAGAAGGCGTGCTGGTGAATTCGCTTGAGATTATTGGCGCTCAAGTGCAGCTGGTCCAGGTAGGGCACGCCGTCGAGATCGCCCTTCGCGATAACCTTGAGACGATTCATCGACACGTCCAAGATCGTGAGCTTGGGAGCCCTGCCGTCAATAGACAGACAAAGAGAGTGAGTGAGCGAGCGAGTGATTGAGGGGCGTGGTGGTGGTGGGGGTGGGGAGGGGGAGAGAAACGAGGAAAAAAATCACGCCTCATCGTAAGGGCGTGGTTATTGGGGGGATTCGGTCCAGTTAAGTTAGCCTCGTCACCTGATAACGCTGAGCGTGGTCAAGCCGTTGCCCGATATCCTCAGGGTCTGCAAGCCCTTGTCCTTGAAGAGGTCGAGGGGCAGGTCAGCCAAGAGATTGTGGGAGAGGTCGAGGTCGACGAGCGAGTCCAGTGGACTGAAGATGTTGCGCTCGATGTTGTTGAGCCGGTTGTTCTTCAGGCTTATGTAGGCGAGGTTGGTCATCTTGGCGAAGGCGCGCCTCGGCAGTCGGCTCAGCTGGTTGCTCGAAAAGTCTGTCGACAGGGGGGCGGGGAGGAGGATGGGCCGGGGACGACAAGAATAAGGTCATTAATCGTCATTTAAAATAAAATTTGTAATTTTGTGGGATGCAAGTATCTCGAGGCTCGACGAGGTGCTTGCCGAGCTGCACGGGAGTCGCGGTAGCATCTCGTAAAAATTTGCCTCCTCGTAACCGGCGCCGACGTCCTCGGCGATAACGCGGCAAAAAATATCTCCCGATCAATGGCCCTGACTGACTGACTGACTGACTGTTCGGCCGGACGACCGGACTCCTCCGTATCGATCAGCCTCGTTGATTAGCCTTTCGATCGTAAGCGTTATCACTCCAATAGTCACGGCTCGCACTCACCGGTTTTTATTAAGACTCCGCAGCTCATTATTTATCTAACGAATGCCAGTGGCAAGTCGATAAAGAGCAACGAGGGTATCCCGACCGGCCCTTTACATCCTCGTGCCAATTGACAATAATAATGGCAATAGCAGTGTTATCATTGGTACATACGTTGTTAGGTATAGCCGATGGTAATTTCCTAAGCTGGGGAGAATAACGCGACGGATAATGGAGCGCGGCCATTGGGAATAAGTGCAGAACGCGTGGAGATTAGTAAGAGAGAGAGAGAGAGAGAGAGAGATTAGGTCGGCCTCTGGGGGTGGCTGGTGAGGAGATCTTACCGAGTTCGGTGACACTCGGGGCGTCGAGGAGATAGTCGTTGCTGGCCCTCCTGAAGGCCATGAACTTGAGGGGATTGTTGGCGATGGTCAGCAGACTGAGCTGGGAGTTGTTCTGGAAGGTGTCCGGGTGTATGGCGGTGAGCCCGTTGTGCGTGAGGTTGACGACGAAGAGCTCGCGGAGGCCGTCGAAGGCCGTCCTGTCCAGCTCGACGATCTTCGTGTCGACGATGCTGATGGACTCGAGCTGGCGCAAGCCGAGCTTGCGGAGGGCGTGGGGGCCCAGCCTTATGTCCCCGGCGTTCTCGATCTTGAGGTGGGCGATGCCCGAGCCGAAGGTCTGGTCGTCCAGTAATTTGCTGCATCTGCGACAGTCAAATGGGCGATTAGGGGTGAAGTAGGTGAGCTGAAGGGTGGAGGAACTCCAATACAGATTAGCCGGCTTACTCATTTATTTACTTGCTCACCTACTTACGGGACCCTCTTACTTCGTAAAACGTCGACGAGTGTACATTTCCCGTCCGAGGGGATCTATCGAGCCTCCCCTCCCCACCCTCCTACCCACCCATCCACCCACCCCTCCTCATCTCCCCACACTTTTCACGGGGATCCTTGAAATAAAAAAAGAAAAAAAAAAGAAAAAAAGACAAAAGAAAAAAGAATCTTCCGACTCTTTGTTGGCCTCGGGGGGTTGGGGTTGGATCGTAGGAATTGCAGTTGAGAAAAAGGGAGTAAAAGGCCTCGCTCGCGCGCCTCGATCATCCACGAGATTTCTAATCAACGTCCGCAGCCCTTTGTCCGCTATTATAAGGAAAATTGCGCGGAGGGCATTGGGAAAAGTAAGGCAGGCAATGCGTCCCCAGCCGTGCGATCTCGTTACCTTCATGGATTATTTCGTTATATTTGAGTCAAGCGCTTCTTGTCTCGAGGAACATTGAAAATCACCGGCCGTTAATTGGAATCGAATTAACACTTCCCTCGACCTCGAGATGAATATTACGCGTCAACGACGTACACAGCCACAACAACGTCGTAGCGGCTGCAAGTCGCAAGTCCTTTCGTAATTACGAGCCGAGTTTTACTTAAAAATACTAGACGAATTCATAAATGCGCTCAGCAGTAGGAGGGGCGGATGGGTGGGTGGGTGGGTGGTTGGGGTTGGGGGAAGGGTGACGGAGGAGACGGAGGAGACGGAGTAGACGGAGTAGACGGAGGAGTGGGAGGAGCCTTGGATTCTTTGACATGGATGAAAAAACTTTTAAATCTTTTTCTCCCACATAACGCGGCCTCTAACGTCTAATGGCCTTCTCTCCCCTCTCTACTCCCTCGCTCCCGTCTCGGCTCGTCCGATCACCGACGTAACGAAGCTAATAATTAATTATTAAATAGCGGAATGCGACTCACTCGAGCGCTCCCGCGGCCCCAACGACAATTGATCAATAAGCGTTATTTATTTTAAGAGTCACGTGTATATAATACCCTCTCGATCGTATGTAAATCATCGTCGGAATAATGATCCGAGCGCAGCGACGGCTCGAATAAATAACGAGGAGTCGCTCGAGAAACGGACGACCGGAGCGGACTTTTAAAGCCGTAGCCGAGGCTTTTTCAAATCATCCCGATGGGGATCGAACGAAGCCGTAGCGGGATTATCCGAACAGGTGTCGTAAATCATTGGCCGATATAACGGAGGCCGCCCTCGAGTCCGATGGAGCGCCGCCGCGCTCCCCTCGGGCCTTTACGGTCTGGTCTCTCAACCCGAGGTCTATCCGAGATCTATCAGAGATCTACGACAATAGAAGACGTCGGCTCTAGGGGCTGCGGCTCCCCAGCTCCTCGTCCTCTATATAGGATTTACCTGGCAGTCGTGGCAGCGGCGTAGGGCCCGACGCAGCGACAGTAATCCGGACAGCCCGACATGACCTCCTCGTCGTCGTTCATGTCATCGTCCTCCTCCTCGTCCTCATCCTCCTCGTCGTACTCGTCCTCGTCGTCGTCCTCGTCGTCGCCCTCGACGTCTTCATTATAGACCATGTCCTCGGCCTCGAGGAGGGCCTTCAGGGCCTGGCTGTCGCTCGTGTTGTAGCTCCCGTGCGCCGCGGCGATGCTGCTCGACTTGCTCAGGGGTACGCGCACCGCTGCCGGCTTAACCGTCTTCCTCGCCTGGGCCTTTATCACCCTCGCCAGCTCCTCCTGGATCTGCAAAACCAATACCCCGTCCCCGTTCACCCGTTAACATCGCTTCGTTTTAATGACTCGACGCGATTTTCCGAAATTCCCCTACGTTTCCCGAGCCGTCTGTCGGCTGACCGTAGATCGCCGCTGCTGCATTATTACCGACGACCACGTCATATCCTGCATTTACATAATTACGCAATTATAAATATCTACATATCGTTATTATTAAGCTTTTGGATTTTTCGAAAGCAGACATCGAGCCCGTCAAACCTCTTCCTCGCAACATTACACACAACGCGAGTAAGTTTGTTAACTATTTTTCAAAAAAAAAACAAAAATTTCTCGAGTAGTAGTTTTGACGTTTAATTACGCGAGAACTTGGTACGCTTCGATGCCTCCCCCCCCTCCGCCCACCTTATCCCCTGTCGACCCTCTTGTCCGTAATAATTCGAAATCATCTCCCGGACACCGAACTCGTTAAGTTATCAGTTGGAGACGACCGCAGTGACGAACGTAGCGGCTTCGGGTAAGCGGGAGGAGCCAGATCAGGCTGTCAAAATGCATAAAATCCGGAAAATCGATCTCCGAGCGTGTAAGCCAATCGGCCCGAATTGACTTCAAATAATTATTACAAAGCTGTGGTGATTATTTAGGGGGAGGGGGAGAAGAAGCCGTTTATGAAGATCTTAGCCCGGGCTCGAGATCCGTGGAAAATCGTGAAAAGCGGCAATCAATCACAGCCCGAGCGATAAATCCCCGGCCAAATGATCATAAGCATCGATCCCGAGTAAACAAGCACCTTCTCGTTGTTGAGGTCCTCGTCCTCGGAGCGCATGTTCTGAATGAGAATGTCTTTGGTGTCGAGATTGAGGATGGAGGAGACCTCGGCGTCGGTGGTGCTGATCCTCGGGCTGCTGCTGCTGCTGCTGCTGCTGCTGCTCCTGCCGTCACTGCTGACGATCCCGGGATTATGGCTGTTACTGTTGTTGTCGTTATTGTTGTAAGCGCTAACGGTCGTCGTCTTGGGCTCGTGACTAGTGGTGTTACTCGACGATGCCGCGGTCGACGTAGTCGGCGTCGCGGTCGACGTAGTCGGCGTCGCGTTAGTTGTAGTCGGCTTCGCCGTCGTTGTCGTCGTCGTCGTCGTCGTTGTCGTTGTCGCCGTCGTCATCGTCGCCTTCGCCGTAGTCGGCGTCGTCGGCGTCGTGTTCGACGACGCGAACGAAGCCGCTATCAGGAGCAGCGACAGGGCTGCCTGAGCCTTCATCCTGGCAGGCCTTTACTGCAACGACAAGGTCAAACAGAGCACATAAATACACGCACGGACGATATTTTACGATTCTCGCTCCATAAGCTCGGCTTGTAACGAACGTTACTGGATGCTGGATAGCGAGCGGGTAGGGACGGAGTGGGGGGGTGGGGCGGTAATGGCGATGGTGGCGATGGCGATGGTGGTGGCGGTGGTGGTGGTGGTGGCGATGGTAGTGGTGGAGCTACGGTTCGATTGGTCGAGGCGGGCACTCGTCTCGGGTTTCAAGGGCATCCGTCGAGTGGCATCAAAAGATGAATTTTAACAGCCGTAGAGCCATTGTCGAAATTACATTGGCTTTCGTTCTACGGAGCCATTATACGCCCGTTCCGCTACTTGATTAGGTTCATTCGGATCCGGGGCTTAACTAGGAGTCGCCCGGTGTCCCGATGCTCCGGGCCTCGGAGGCGATCGAGTCGAGTGCACGGATCCCGATACGATTCCTGGAGCCAGGATCATACAGGGATCATTCGTATATACCCTTTAAGCTCCGGAGGGGCGTCCTTTGTCGTGGCGATTTTTTCGAACAATGAGCTCGAGACTAGAAGAAATCACTAGCCATTGACAATCCCGTTTAATGCGCATCCCCATAAAATCGTCGTGTCAATAACGTTGAGGCCGTTAATCGATTGACAGCCGTTAGAGGGCAATAAATGTTTAGACGGCCGAGCAACAAAGCTTATGCTTTTCTAATGCGTATGAGGAAAAGGCCCTCGCTGGCCTCTATCACACCAAGAGGAGGTTTTACAAAAAGCCAAACAAAGAACTTGGTTGGAATAACTATATACGCATATACGTGTAGGTGTACGTGAAGGAGGACCTCCGCGCTCTCGAGTCCCGAGGGCGAGAGTTTTTTTTTTTAAACCCCCGACTCGGCTTCGCGAACCCTTGTCCATACTCGTTATCGGAGGAGAATACAATTCCAACGGTCCGGAACGTTCAATTAACTCCCACGCTTTCGGGGGTCCAAGTCTCCGGCACTCGCACTCCCCGTCGAGAAGTCTTCGACTCCCGACTTGACATTCCGTGACCTTCGAAGATCATCCCGAATCTTCCTCGGAATTATGCGCGCGCGTACATTTTTACCGACGTGGCCTTGGATCTTCTCTTATTTATCTCGTCTGGTTTCCCTGATCGCTTCAAGGCCGACCTTTTGTATCGATTCCATTTTCCAGGGTGGGATGGGGGGGGCGGGAGAGGGCGGACGAGCTGCTCGTTAGCCCCGAGCTCGAGCTTCGGCGCCCGCCACGAGCTTTTCTTTTACAAAACAAAGTAATGACCGGAAGATCAGGTGCCGGTGTACGTTACTCCCCCGACCCCACCCTTCCGCCCCCTCCGTCGCCGCCGCTGCCCCTCTATTTCTGAGTACGATGAGAAATAACGAACGTCTACTCTTTTACCCCGAGATCATCGTTGCGGCCTTTTTCCGCAAAGCTTTTCCCCTCTTATTTTCCGGGAGGTTTTGCAATAACCTTGCGATTATAAAGACGGGAGTTTGTTTTAAAATGGCTCTAATAGTCGATGAAAATGGAATAGCTTGGATATCTCGGAAACTTTGTCGCTCGGGCCCGTGGTATTTATTGGTGAATTATTCCGATAGGTGAACCGTCGGTATTTCATAGGAGCTCGGGGCCTCTGTTGCTTGAAAGCATTATCGTTACGGCCGAAGGTGAGAGAGAGAGAGAGAGAGAGAGAGGAGGAAAAGGCAAATGGGATGGAATGAAAAGAATCTTGTATCGAAAGCGTCGTCGTCGATTACGTGAAATAAATAAATCATTTTCGTCGGCAAGCGGTGCAGTCGAATCGAAAAAGCCCAGCGCGTACGTATATATATATATATATATAAAAACTACGGCGAGCAAGCTTTACAATAACTTTACAATAACGGCCAGATTCGAGTCGAAATTCGTACTTTTAACGTATTTAAATTATTTCCTTATCTCGAGTTCTTTATTTCGACGGCAGCCACCGCCGCCACCGCCGCCACCGCCCCCGAGCTTAAAGAATACATAAAAATCCCGAGCTGAATTGAAAAATCTTTTTTCAATTCAAAAAAAAAAAAAAAAAAGAAAACAACAAAAAAACCACTTCATATTCTACGCACTTCTTCTGTTTTTCTTTTATTTTCTCCTTCTTCTTTATTTTGGTTTTGTTATTATTGTCTTACAAAGAATATCCTGGCGAGGAAAAAAGAGGACATGGAAATGATTAATCGTACGATCCGATCGGAATTTTCGTCATATTATGTTACTCTTATGGGTCTTTCCGTGGGCCTCCCCCCTCCCCCCATCCTCCCGCCCATGTAAATTATTTGCTTTATCCTCCCGAAAGTGCCTCTTATCCAAATTGAAAGTAAATTGTGCTTTGTGGTCCGGCAAATCAATCGGTGGCGTTCCATTACTCCTGGAAGGTGGAGTTACGACAATTCGGGTGGCTGAATTGACTGAGGTGATCGTGGGGCCAATGTGGTAAGTACGCGCGGAGAAGGGCCGACGATGAGAAACGGAGGAATGCGAATCGATTGATCGGCAACTTAAAAGAGAAAAAAAAAAGAAGGAAAGAAGTAAAGAAAGAAGGAATGAAAGAGAAAGAAAGAGAGAGAGAGAGAGAGAGAGAGAGAGAGAGAGAGAAGAGCGACATTCCAATGGTAAATACATATTTAATTTATTAAAATATAATATAAAGGGGGCGATCGATTACGCAGGGAAGCACAAAAGATTCTCACTCGAGGCCGGGGCGATAAAGCCGCGCAATTAATTATGTCGTTGCAGCGAGTCATCGATCAAAGTCTCGTGTTGCAAGGAGAAAAAGGTCGCGGGGGCCAGAAAAGCAAGCAGAAAAGCAAAAGGAGAGCGAGCCGAGCCAGCCTTCGGGGTTAATAATAAAAAATAATAAAAAATAATAAAAAATAAGAAGAGGAACACGCGCGGCAGCAGCCAAAATACGAGCGAGAAAAGAAACGCTTCCACCAAGCCCCTCATCAAGCTTGAGAAGGGAATCGCGGTGGCAGAGCGGGGAGGGATCCGGGGCGGGGGTGGGGGTGGGAGGCCGATAGAGTCACCGGGACTAGGATCCAGGGACACGTAGTGGCTAGCCGGCTAAGTGACTGGCTGGGAGTGAATTGCGACAGGAAGCGACAATAGAGGTGCCCGTCCCCAAGATGGGCTCTTTCGTAGAAAAGGTCGAGGAGGCGGTCGAGGAGATGGTGCGGATGGAGGCGCGCTAGATATCCACGATATTATTAAAATTCCGTGGCCGATCGAGCGAGGCCGGCGGAGGAAATGCAGGCACGCGCGAACGGGCCGCCGAATCCCGTACAATACAATGGCATTAATTAATCCCGTCCCTCTTCTAACGATACCCTAACGGTGCCTTTTTTTTTTACTCGGGGAGTCCGGGCCCGTGTATCTGCTCCTCCTCCTCCCCCACCCGCCCCTCACCGCCACTTCTCATCGCGCTTTGTCCCGTAAAAATTAAAAACGTAGGAAGACTGGTTTTTTATACAAGTTATTGTTATTATCATTCCAGCTCTCTAGGTTGCAACCTGACACTTAACCTCCTCGTCGGCGGATGCGTGGCCTGCCTAGTCGTGTGTAGTAAAAACCCTTCGATCGACGTGTCTTCTGCGCCGTTCCTTTCCTCGTCTTTCCTCGGCTAAAATACTTGTCCCTGTTCGTGAATGCCCTCCTTGTCGTTCTCGGCTCGGTCTCTCCCGGTCCCCGGTCCCCGGTCCCCGATCCCCCGAGGATCCTCGTCGACCAGCCGCTCGCCCCGCCGCTCGCCCCGCCGCTCGCCCGCCGCGCGCTCCTCTTACCGAGCCTAACGTAATTGCGCCTGATTTGGTCAACGCGACCGGCGCTCGCTTATTTGCCCGGATGTTTACTCAACGCGTATTGGATCGCGCGTGGGCGGTTAGAGGGTTGGCGAGGGGAGGGGGAGGCAGAATCCGAAGCTACAAGCGCCCGACAGACACGGACGGGCTTGTCAATTCGTAAAAACGCAATGGAAATAATACAAGTCGTCGGCCTAAGTGAACGCCGGGGCTGGGCAGTAGGGACGGGTGGGGAGGGCCAATCGGTCCAATGACAATTGAAATTGTCATTAAATTTTACGTTAGGAAAAGGATTTCTTTTCGTTTTCTTTGTTTTCTCGTCGGATCAGTTGGAGCTCGGCTCGGCTGGCGCCCAATGGACCCTTTGTAGCGTCACCGTAAGAAGCCAACGAACGAGTGTCGTATCGCATGATCCGGCTCGAGGGATCGTTGATGAAAACTCTCCGAGGCATTCCTAGCTAATGGTCACCACGGATTGCTACGTTGCTGAGAGATTCGATCCCGGGAGACTCGTCCCGGGCGATTGACAAGCAAGCCAAAGAGAGGGGCCGGCTGACCGGCTGACTCCGCGGAGTCACGGCGGGTGGGTTGCGGGAGGGGGGGGGGGGGGGGGAGGAGGAGTTCTTTTAAGTGGACGGTTTCGGGGGGGGGGAGCGGCAGAGAGCGATTAAGGCCCCGGAGATGTTAACAATTGCGTAATTGCTCGAGGCGGCGAGGAGTGTTGTGTTGTCTTGGGTGGAGATGGTGAGCTCGTGGATCGGAACAAAGGGCCGGCGGATAAGGTTTCGGCTCGCCCAGTTCGAGGTGGCTCGTCGACGAGCCTCGAACACGCTCATAATGTGATGAGTCGAGCCCGCTAGGAAGAGGCGCCACCATCGGAATCCCGATCTCCCGACAGGGAGAGGAGTCGTCAGTGCACGGCCCGCAGCTCTTTCGCGCTGGCCGATAATGATACTAATAACCCCCGAACAGGTGGGGCCCGGTCGTGTCCTCGACACCGAGGGCTCGGCTCCGGTAATAACGTAATAGCCGTGGAATACCTGGAAGTTGCGCTCGGAGCACAAACCCGAGGGAATCATGATGGCGAACGGCCATGGAGGGGAAAGAGAACGCGGAGCAGAAGGAGAACGAGGATGAGGAGCGGGAGGAGGAGGAGGAGGAGGAGGAGGAGGAGGAGGAGGAGGAAAAGGAGGCGGTGACGTACGAGCGAATCGTTATTACTTTTCAATCGCTCCCCGTAAAAACATCCTTGTTTACAAACAACGAGCCCTTCCTCGTCAAAGAGTTTCCCCCCATTCCCTTCGAAACCATCCACGTGACTCGTTCTTGCTCTCGGTACTCGGCTACATTGCGATAGATAAGGGAGAGCGGATGCGAGGCCTCACATTACCGCCCTGCGAGTGGTACCTCACATTCACGAGGATCGAGCAATTTCCGCCGTTACGCGCGTTCCTCGGGATAACGCAGCCCTCCCTCATGATCTATCTATCGATCGATCGATCGATCGATCGATTTAAAGAAAGTGGAAAAAGCGAGTAAAAAGCAGGGAGAGCAGGGGGGGGGAGAAATTATCTGATGAGGCGGCGGCTGGAAGGAAACCTTCGGGACAAGGAAAGTAATAAAAAGCTCGTTATCGTAGCATCCCGAGGCAGGACGCGCCTCTCCCCGGCCACGAAGGGACTCGGATAAAAATGTACGGGGACAACGTTATGCGTAAAGTAATCAACGACTGACGCGAAACCTCTAATTATTTAAGGAAAGTACATGGGTGGGAGGAAAAAGGCCTGGCCGGCCTCGGTAAATTAATGTTTTCGACTCGTGAACCGCCGTCGCCGCCGCCGCCGCCGCCACCGTCGCTCGCGGCCTATTATTTGTCTATCCTAGGCACTAACCCACGCACGCACGCACGCACGCACGCACGCACGCACGCTTACGTATGCTCGCCGAGTAGTCAAGTCTATCGGCGGCGATACACGCCGCGCTCCGGACGGACTGAATCGAAGCCGTTATTCTCGCGCCCACTTCTTGCATTACGTACATACGTGTTTTCTCCCTCCCTCCCACCCTCCTCCTCCTCGTCTTCCTCAGCGGACGCCTACCAACACCCTTTATCATTCCCCTTAGCCGGGGCTCTCGGAGCTTCAAGCATCCTTCACTCTGTCGTCCTTTCGGCTTTTCGAGCGCGCGCTGCGGTTGCCCGTAAACTGCCTCCCTCCGCCCTCCCTCAACCCCCCCCCCAACCTCCTCAACCGCCGTCCATTATATCCCGAGATAATTTATAAAGCAGTGTATCATCCGGATGTATTTACAGCGGCGAGCATTTACATGGGAAATTGCAGGCCAGGTTTTAAGAGCTACTTTTTTACCATCGATATCGCCTCGGTTAAATAAATAACCTTAGCCGGTTACAATTACGAGTTGTCGAGTAGCCGTTTACGACGCGCGCCCTTCGCTTCCATTATTTCCAAATCTTCCATCTCGATATCCGATTTTCTTTACGCGATTCTTTCTACGTAGACGCGGCTCAACTTAGCCTCCACCTCCACCTCCACCAACCACTTGTATTGTGCATTATACGCCAAGTGTTCGAAATCGCGAGCGGGTGGACTACTTTCCAAACGAAGAGGAGCGGCAGGGGAGGAGTATTTTAATCCCTTTTCAATATACAGACGTTGTACTTGTAAGCGTGTCAAATAACATAAGAATTAATAATAATCCATTATCCGTGCCTGCGAGTCACGATTATCCCCCCACCCCCATCGAATTGGATTCCAGTTACTGCGATTCTTTGTCTCTCCAGGTATTATTCGTGTACCTGGATCGGTAAGTAACTCGCGATGCCTCTTTAAGGAGATCTGTGGCACGGTATCCCTTTCGGTTGAAATGGCGAAGGATACGCTTCGACTGGGCCAGCAGAATTTTCAAAACAATCGATTCTGCCTAATGAGTATTTGTAAAAGCTTAACTGTTCATTGTAAAGCTGTTAAGAGATGCGGGAAAAGCGAGCCTACGACTCATCGATCATTTGCATTAAAATAATCGTTACGTTACGTGCCGACGATTTTATGTGCCGAATACCTACCACCATCGGTGTCCGCACCGATCGCACAACAACCCACACACCCACACCCACACACGCGCTCACGCACACCGCACAGCCTAAGCAACACTTTGGGTAGGCGGGGAGGGGGATACTTTATTTACGATAATTAAAAGGGTGCCAATTACCAAAGAGCCTTCCTTGATCCTCGATCGTTAGATAAGTCGCACTGACTTATATATATATATATATATAGAGAGAGAAAGAGAGAGGGTGATCGAGCGGTGAATGAGCAGCGTCTCGGTCAGGATCGGGTACCAACGGTAATTAATAAGAAGAGCACTTTCGTCACTTAAGCCGGAGCATTTCCGCACATCGAATTTTCGCAGTCGAGAGGACTTGACCGGCGCGACTCCCGTTAATATCAACCGTCACCGCTGAGGTTCGAGAACCGACTGACGACGCTCGATCGCCGCCGCCGCCGCCGCCGCCGCTACCACCGCCACCACCGCCACCGCCACCGCCACCGCCACCGCCTCCGCCACCGCTGCCGCCACCGCCTGCCGTCGACTCGCTCGAGATATAGGGGAGGAGTTTTTAAAGGAGTCTCAGAGAACTGAGAAGACTGTTTGTCGGCGGGGCGGGGGTTGGGGGGGCGGCGAGAGTGCGAGAGAGGATCGTTGAAGGAGAGGAAGAGCGTTTTACGGCGGCGGCTGCGTTGCTTAATGGGCATGCGTTAATAATAATGCCGCGTTATTAAGCGCTCGGGAGGAGGGAAATGCGTTTTCCACCGGGAAAAAGAGTTGGATCGTTTGCCCGATCGATAGCAAAGTCTCGAGGCGCGTCCCGACTCTTACACGAAATCACCTTGCACGCGTCGTCGAATGCTGGATCGCCGTCGCAACTCGCTCCAGCTCACTATTCTCAGTGCCGACTCGCGAGACTTTTTAACGCACGTTAGGATGATAAATCCAAAGACTCGAGCAGCGGCTGGGGTGGGGGGGGGAGGGCGAGAGCGGGAGATTCACGATATTTACAATGACGTTTTTTTTGGCTAATAAAGCGCGTGTGGCGTGTTTTAATTGTTTGAACCGCTCGGTTTCGTGTAACGATTGATAAATAAAAAAAATGCCGAAGCCGAACAACGATGAAAGCTGCGCTCACGCATTATGCAAATATGTACTTGTGTAATAAAATCGGACCGTTCTCGGTAAGCTCGTCGGTACGTAATTTAGAAAAAATTTCTCGCTATCAATGTACGTGGCTCTCTCTCTCTCTCTCTCTCTCTCTCTCTCTCTCTCTCTCTCTCTCTCTCTCTCTGTGTGCGTGCGTGTGTTCTAGCCGAGAAGAGATATGCGGGAATGAGAGTTGTAAACAGAGTGAGTCATTGCGATGATTAATTTTAGTTTGTAATATTATGAATATTCCAAGCGTCGACGTATTTAATTGAAAAATCATTGGGAAAGCGGTTGTCGTGGAGGTAGTTTAGGATAACAGGGCGTTAGCATAGGGAATCGGTTATGATTTAAGGTCTGTAGCCAACTCCGCTGGAGGATGGGATCTAGTTCGAATCTTCTGGCGATATAATGGTTTGGTAGACGCAGAGCCAACGGTAATTAAGGGGCGAGTCCTTTAATGCGCGGTGACGTAGTTTCGACAGAATCGCGAGCAGTGGTTGCCCTGGATCGTAGCTATTATGCATGTGATACCAGGAGCGGGGCAGCCATAGAGATCGTTACGATAATCGTAAAGCTCTGGAAGAGAGCTGTTTTCCTCGCCCACGGCTGGTGCATGGAAATTTTAGGCTTTTCCCCACGTAGGAGCTCGTTGCCGGCTGCCGGCGTGATAGCGATAAGGTAGATCGATTTTTTCTTCATCTCTTTCTTTACTTTTCTTTTCTTTTCTTTGCTCGGATCATAGTTAGCCGAGCACGTCGATTACGCACGAGCCAATAAGTATATTATCGGGACTCGTGGCATTGAAGTTATTCCGATCGAAAGACAAAGAAATAATAAGTTTACGTGCATAACGTTGCATTATCCCTCCTACGACTCTTTCGACTCCCCGGCAATTGTCTCATTATAATTCACTTATTTTTACATCCGAGCCCCAGCAACTTAACTTCATTAAGTCTCCTTATCGGCAATATCGTCACGTTAGGCTTACACGACAATTAAACGAATAACTTCTCGCGATATCTTCCAATTCAATCTCTCTCTCTCTCTCTCTCTCTCTCTGTCGCACTCGTTTTCCTATTTTGCCAAATTAAAAGTAACCCAAGCCCCTTTAATTCCCGTGCCACTTAAGCCCTGCGCTTTCGTCGTCCCGATAAACCCTAGGTATTGGAATATTC
The DNA here is from genome assembly GCA_018883505.1 of Ceratosolen fusciceps. NCBI lineage: Eukaryota > Metazoa > Arthropoda > Insecta > Hymenoptera > Agaonidae > Ceratosolen > Ceratosolen fusciceps. Next base: position 4,018,766 of record RCIC01000007.1, read on the forward strand.
TTAGCCCGGGCTTTATACAATCGGACTTTAAATGACCCCCCAACCCAATACCGAGGACAACAGGACAACGGGCCAATATTGTCGCACGCCACGTTTGCTTCGCTGCATTTTTTTTTTTTTTATTTAACAATTTAGCTCGAGAAATATCCCGTTGGAACTATAAAAGCCGTATCAGAAGCGCCGAAGGCTGATCGAACGTCTACGATATAACTGACAGATGGACGAAGGATGATAAGTTGTCGTAAGTGTTGTATTAGTGAGGGTAAATAATATCGTAGATAATAAGAATAAAAGTCAAATCGAAAGAGCGAATCTTTTTCTTTATCGAGCACGTTTCCCGGAGGGATTAATATCTCTGATTGATCGAATACTTTGAAGTAATTCCATTCCCGGGAATCGGGAATATCGACGTAACGGCTCTTTGACAGAATCTCCGGACAATCGTGACTATTAACGATCCTTAATCACCTCGACGATACAGCCGGTCGAAAGCATCAACATCATCGTCATCAACATCATCATCATCATCATGAGCAGCAGCAGCAACGATTGCCGAGTAACTTCGCTCGTCCCTTTCCGAATTCCACAAACCGATTTTTCCGCTCGATTTTTAATTCTGTTCTCCCCCCCCCCCCCTCACCATCGCCCCGACTCCACGCCGTAGTTCTTCAGTCTTATCGAAGAATTCGGAATAGCCTTCCCGACGAGAGGAGCCAATCGGCTGGAAATACTTTACGGCCGCTTAATTTTCACGGGATCGATACCTTTATATTTAATTACTAATCTCCTCAACGACGTGTACGCGCGCTGTGCCGTAAAGACGGCACGCAGTGGCGCGAACGGCGTTACGTTACGTATGCAAAGCGTTGATAATAATTACCAAGGCAAAGGGGAATTTAATCCTTTAGCAGTTAGTCTTTAGCCGCTTATCTATAGCGTTCTAAAATAGAAAAATGTCGAGTAAATCTTTTTTTGCCGACTTACAACAACTCGGGATCGAGGACTCACGGATTTATATTTACTTATTTATTTATATATATATATATATAGGTAATGTACACTTTTTGCACTTACATCGGGTCGCTATCGAACGCGTAACGGGAGTCGGAATTTTTTTAGCACCGAGCAATGCCTTTATGCTAATGAGTCAATAAAGTTTCTTGAAATTTTATTGGCTCGATATTAGCGCTCGTGCGCAAGTCGTCTCCAGTGCGGGAAATATATAGAACTGGTTCGGGAAATTTATATCTACATCAAATGATAATTTAGCTCCGAGCGAGCGAGCGAGCGAGCGAGCGAGCTGTCCTCCTCCTCCTCCTCCTCCTCCTCCTCCTCCTCCTCCTCCTCCCCCTCCTCCTACGACGTCCAATCCCTCGGCACTTGAATTTTAACTACAATTTAATGGCCGTGATAAATCGAATTATTTACACGGGGAGTCCCCGCTACGATCTTTCATCGATCTCAAATAGATATTTCCAATACGTCATTAGCGTCCGAGCGTTACCTGACAAAACAAATCCATCCGCGGCTTTTATAACGTCCGTTCGCAAAAGCCAACTTATGCAACTGGATTTTTATCGCGAATGACGAAAATCCTAAACACTCGACGAATCTTTCGACGTCCCGATAAATGCTCCGGATCATTTTTTTTATAACCAAGACGACGGCAGTGACGATCGGCAACTTATTTACAAAGTCTCGCTGGTACGTTTGTCCGATCGGCAAAGGGAAGCTTCGGCACCCTGGAGATTACGTGACACCTGCGCCGCGGGAATAATAACTCAACGATACCTTTAACGCGTCCAACTCGAATGGCTAAATTTAAAATGCAGACACTCAATCGTCTCTTGTTTAGCATAAAGTAGAGTGAGAAATTAACGTTCGTTTGGCATCGACTTAACCCGATGAGAATGAATCTCGTAATCGTTAAAAGCGGACGAATGCAATTGACGGGCTTTCCGATGCTATAAAACTCGATACCTTTTAAAGTACTTAAAGGGTTAATCGCTCTTATCTTTCCCATTCGGATTTACGGGATCAATGCTCCACGGGATTAAGCCTCGCTCGAGGACCGAGACTATCCTCCCGATATACCCCCAATAACCCAAACCCAAACCCAAACCCGAAGACTGTCCCGTAGCGGATACTTCCTAGAGAACTAAAGAGAACTAAAGTCGAGAGTTGTCGATTAGTATTGATTTCCATCAAAAGGTACGCGTCACGCTTCGCTCGTTTGGGTTCGCACAACCGGAAAACAATTGACGGCTCGGAGCCACGCTGTTTATTTAGATTTTTTTTTTTTTTTTTTTTTTTTTTTTTTAAACGAGCTCAGTCGAGCACAAGAAGCATAAGGACCGCGGAGATGCTCCGACCGGCTAGCGCGCGTTTCATTGGATTTGCTGGCCGCGGCAACGGCCCGTCGCTCATTAAAGAAACGCGAACTCTATCGCTTTCTTATTTTTCGCGTCGGATCGACTGCGCCGTACCTTGACGCGTTACCTGACGCGTAAACCCGACGCGTCTCCCCGACGCGCACCTACGGCTCGTGTAACGAACATTATAAGAGCCTCTTACCTCCAAGCCGCGTACATTCAATAAAGATCCTATTTGCTCCCTTAATCTACTCCACCCCCCCCCTCTCCCGTCCATTTGATGGACGAACCCACCCTAACGAGGTACGGGCACGTTTCGGAGGAGCATCACCATTAACTATTAACTATTAACTATTACGTACGGGGATTTTTCTGGAGCGATAAGAATCATCGAGTTACGTGCTCTCGTGGAATGGAAGGCCGCGCGTGTACGTGCATTTATTTATTATCACCTAGTGTGCACGGTCGAACGCGCGAGGAAGACATTGTTATCAGCGGCGAGCAACCCCATTCCCCTTATCAGTCAAATGCTTCGTTGCAAGTACACACCTGAGATTCCGTGGCTTTTATTTGCACGCACGCACGCACGCACTCTTTGCGCTCTACTGGCTAACATTAACTTGATCGAGGTAACTCGATCCCCTGAGCTTTATTCTTATCAATCGATCGTCCAGCGATCTATGAATCCACGAAGCTTTTGGCCGAGTAGAGCTTTCGTCAACGGGCCACGACACCGGGCACGTTAAGAAATCTACGTTTACGTAAGGCGACTTAAGCATTTCGACAAGGAACAAATGGGATATTATCTCACCCAACTGTATGGAACAAGTGAGTGCGAGAGAGAGAGAGAGAGAGAGAGAGAGAGAGGATCGGAGCTACCGGAAGAGGACAATTACTGCTGGGCTCACTAAGAAGAGTATTTTTGTCTTGTTTTCTTGTCTTATTGTCCTCTTCTGCTTCGCTTTGTCTCACTTTAATATTGTGCTCCGTCCCCCCCCCTCCCCAGCCCTACCCCACTCATCCTCTTCCCCCTTACAAGTGTAATTGTTAAGAGATGTTGAGGGATTATGATGAATGGGCTTTGTGTAGAAATATTGCGTAGAGTGCCGGCGTAAAGTGCTCGAGGAAAACAAAGGGGCAGATATTCAATAAGCGCGGTCCGTGTTTGCGGAATAGAGGAGATAAGATTTAATAGCGCCGAGCGTTCGGGATGGCGGAAAGCGCCGTGGTAAGAGTTCCTCCGCCCGTGGACGTGAAAAAATCGACACGCGAAGGAGAAAAGAGAAACGTGCACGTGCATTAAATGCGATTAGGATCGGAAGGTCCGTAATCGGGGAAGCGTTCCTCGGGCTCCGCGGCTCCCTTCCTCGACAAGGAGCTTCTTGTCCCGCGTCCGGGACCGCTGGACTCCACCCATCCCTCGACCGACAGTAACAAGACCATCTCTCCCTCCCCGCCGCCGTCGCCTCCGCCGCCGTCGCGACTTTTTTCCCGTTTAGCGCGCGGCTCCACGTGGGCGAGTGAGCTCATCCACCGGATCATCCCGAATCTCACGAGTTTTGAAAGGCCGGACTCGCGGTAAAAGGTCTACCGCTCGAACGTGATTTTTACGGTCCGCAGGCAGCCCCGAGCGGGTTTAAAAATAGCGCGCGAGTGGGTAACGCGTGTGTTTTTTACGATTATTAAGGACGCGCGGTCCCTCGCGAATCAAGAATTCCCTCCTCCTCCTCCTCCCCCTCCTCCTCCATCCATCCCACCAATCCACCCCCCCCTTTTCTATCTATATATATATCTCTCTCTCTCTCTCTGTAAGTTTTTTTTTGTTCTGCGGCTCTCGGCAATTAAAGCGCAAAAAAGTCCCTAAAAGAGCCCGGAGACCTATAAGAAATCACGAGTCTCGTTTAAAATTTATCCGCATTTAAAAGAATTAGTGTCCCCCTTCCCTTAGCCTTAGTCCCCGCGCTGCCGGCTTCGCCTAAATAAATTCACCGAACCTTTAAGATAAACCGGACATTGGGTCCTTAAGAGCTGCATTCCATTCGAATCTAAGGAATTTAACGAAAGAAAATCCGTCACCCACTCTATCGCACTCGCACTCACGCTATCGACCGCCCCCCCCCAACCGCTCTCTAACCCCTCTCCATCCCGTCCCTCTACCGAGACTCTGGATCTGGATCTGGATCTGGATCTGGACCTGGAACTTCTAATCCCCGGGGCACGACTAATTCCCGTAATGAAAGCAAAGCAGAGTCCGACGATCGAGATATCGAGCTTGGATCGAGCTTGGATCGAGCTATTCTCGAAACTCCGAGGCGGCGGCGGCGGCGGCCCCTCTTTTTTTCTTATATTTTTTTTTTTTATTTTTTTTTCTTTTTAATCCTTTACTGGCTATTCTTTTTTTTTCTTTGACTCGTCGAGGGTCGACCCGTAGAAACAGCCATTTCGCATTAGTCAATAAAGTCGTATCGAAAGGATGGCATTGTTTATAAGCTGGGGTCAGGCCTCCGATCTGCGGAAGTCGCGGATCGATTAAAAAGGAGTTTCGATTGTTAGTCGCTATTATGAATAGCCAATGTCGCGATACGACAACAGCCGCTAACCGAAGAATGCTGTTTTCAAATTGAAATCGCAGTACCGTGAAATGGCTATCCGCCGTTTCTTAAGGCTTCCACGAATCCTTTGAAGATTGTAATTCCCAACAATATATACGATGTTTATATAATTTTCCCCGGCGGGGCGACGACCTCTTTCCGCACACTTTCGCCAATAAAAGTCCCGACGCCTGAATTCCTTGACCTCGGCTATCGAATGTAATATTAATAATAATAATAATGTAACAACAACAACAACAACAACAACAATAATAATGATGGTGGTGATGATGATGATGATGATGATGATGATGATGATGATGACGACGACGACGAAAATAAGCGCGAAAGGCATTCGTAACGAGAAATTTTACTGTCTAGCGGCGTGTACCGAGCCTCCTCTGCTCATTATTTACGGCGTTTCTTGATAACCGCGCGCTTACGCCCACAAGTTATCGCGCGCCATGCACCGACGAAGACAAAGGAAGCAGCTTCGGGCACCTTCCCCGAGGATGAGCTGCTGGATCGCGGCTGGGTCTCCATCGAGAGGATCCACGGTCGCCGACGAGCATCGCCGACGAGCATCGCCGACGAGCATCGCCGTCGAGCACGTTTTATTGCAGAGAGCGAGTCACGTATGCCCCGTTTTCTAAACTTTACGATCGGTTGGCGTCGGCGCCGGGATTTAACTTTTGTTTTTCGCGGCCTTCTGTACCTACTGACTTCTCGGGTCTTCGGTCTCGGGGGGCACGCGCCACTTTCCTCGCTTCTTTTATTATTGGCTCGATAAACCTTTTATTGCCTAATAGTCGAATCGACCGTCGCGGCCCAGACCCTCCCCCGACGTAAATAAAACATACCTTCTAACGTTCTGTTAAGGGACTCGTTTTTTTCTTCTTCTTTTCTTTCTCTTATTATTTCTTCCTCCCACGACTCCGATAATTCCGATAATTAACTCTCAATAATCCTCTCTGCGTGGTCGGGCACGCACGCCTTCTCACGTAGCTGATAAAACAAATCCCGTGGCTTAAGTGCGCTTATGTCTGCGCATGTACTTTTTTCTCAAGCGAGAACTCCGATAGGATGACAAAGGTCCTCGGCCGACCACCGGCCACCACCTCCCAATGCCGCCACCGCCGCCACCACCACCGCCACCACTGCCACCACCACGATCACCGCCATCAGCCCGACAGAATCCCCGCATAACAAAACAATTTAAAGCCATTAAAATTTTGTTGCTTTAGCAAACGTTCAAAGGCCCATTGTCGCCGAGGGTTCGCAGGCTACGGGTATCGTATCATGCAGAGAAGAAACCGACGGCTTCGACGAATACTCGAGAGGAAAAAGTTGTCTGGTGGACAGAAGGACCAGGAGAAGATTGTTTTGGTACTAAATCAAAATATTCTTTCACGGCCATAAAGTATCCTGTCAGCGTTTCAAATTATTCGTGTCTCTGTAAACTGAGAGATCCATAGGATTTACATGTAAATGACGGATAAACAATAGAGAGAGAGAGAGAGAGAGAGAGGAACGAACACGCGAGACGATTTACATTTTTCCATTATGCCAATTGTGGCAATGGTTAATTGCTCCACACGGCCAGAAAACCATGTAGTTCCATAAGCCGAATCTCTTCGTTTGCGTAAGGAACATTGAACATTGTAGATCATTAATGGAATTGCTATGAGGCCCCATAAGTTATGCTCTACCCTCGCTCCTCCCCCCTCCCCCTCCACACTCCACGATGAATTTATTCCGCAGTACGTGGTCCATAAGTCATTCTAACGGGCGCTGAATTCGAGATAAATGCATTTTCAGTAAAATATCTGATATGCCGGACAGGTCGGTTTATCAAGGCGACGAGGCCCCATTAATCACGAAATCAAAATCATGCGAAATAATTAATCAAAAGAATGCAGGCGTCAAAAAGCTAATGTACAAATGTAGAAAGTCGAGGAGGCAATTACGCAAACGGTTCTTCTTTATGGAAAGAAAGCTCAAGAATAATCCGCAGCCCGAAGCCATTAAAATATCACCGGCACATCTCACTTTCTAAAAATGTTAAAATTAAACTTCATAGCCCTCCCCTTTCGTTGAAACGCTCCTCTCTCTCTCTCTCTCTCTCTCTCTCTCTCTCTCCTCCGTCGCTCGTCCCTCGTCCCTCGCCCCTCGTCAGTCGTACGTTGGCGGTGGCGGGGGAGGGGGAGGGCCGTGGACCCGTTAGAATTAGATTGGTAAGGGATCACTTGTTTGCGCGTCGTTCGGGAATAATTAAACAGAAAAGGAGAACGCGCGAAGGGGGGGGGTGGGATGGGGCTCGATCCGAGAAAATATCGGAGAAAATGCTGAAATACTAGCGGTAAAGCGACGGGGCTACGAGGCCGTAATAATTCTCGAGAGCTCCGAGCGATCCTCAGTCGGCGAAAGAAGCTTCACCCACGGGGCCCGGAATGCCCCCTTTTAATTCCGAGAGGCTCGATACGCGGACCAGCAGAAAATCAATTACGAAACACTTGTAAAGCGTGCAATGCAATTATTCAGGTAGTAGTCCCCTTCCCAGTCGGTCGGTGTCTATAACGACGGCGATCCCCGTGGCCTAAGCCTCCATCCTCCGCTCGCTATTAACCATAAGATGGTTAAGAGGTGCGGAGGGGGGCGGGGAGGAGGGATCTCAAAGCAGCGGACGTCAAAGTCCAAGTGCAGAACAAACTTACAAGCTAGCTTTTCCTTGTGGAATGCCACTCCCACTCTCGAGCCTCCCCTCCCTCGCTTTCCCATAGACCTGGGATTTTCATTGTCCCGACAAAAGCCCTTAATCCCTCCCTGGGCCTCGCGCGTCCCCGCGTGCAGTCACTGTTTATTCACGTGTACGCGGCTCGGACCCCGGCTGAATTCCTCCCATTTGACTCCTCTCCGTCTCTGCCCGAGTGCCTCACGAGCGCGCGTTCTCCAAGCCCCGGCCCCCGTGCCTACATGCACGCGCGTGCATGCCTGTGAATCGCTGGAAAGGGGGCGGCGGGGGCGGTGGCGGTGGCGGTGGCGGTGGCGGGGACGATCCGAAAGGACGAGTGCGCCATTCGGCCGTGGAGACGGCCGATTTTCGGATTTCCCGTTGTCGGAGCGGGATTAGCCGCCGACGTAGTTCCACGTGCAGCCGAAGGAGCGGGCGCCCGAGCGAGCTAAGACTCGTAAAATAAAGGGACAAGGGAAGGTACAATGTAAAGAAATCCACGACATCCAGAGTCAAACATTGTGCAGTCGGGCAAGTTGTTTCATCGCTGAGTCGAACATTTTACCTGACAACATTATTATTATTACCAATACCTTGGCATTCGAGTACTTTTCCCCTCGATCATTTTGTGGACGGGGTGGAGGGTGGGGGATGGGAGGAGGTGGGAGGACCCTTTGTCCGTTCATTATTAACGCTCGGATTTCGTCGGGGACACGCTGTACGAATACCCGCCTGCGAGAGCCGGGGATGGATTTACTGGCCATTGGTGGCGATGGGAGCTGTAGCGCGAGGGGGCGTGGGAGGGGGAGGGGCGCGGTCAACGAATTCGCGCAAGGAAGCCTGGCTCGATTTACAGTCCATTCGGTGCGGACGAATTCCGAGTATCGAGCTCTCGTCACTATATTAAGGTCACTGACCAACCCGTTCCCGTATTCGACGTTCTTATCCGACGGATATGCCGTTGTCAAAAAAAAAAAAAAAAAAAAAAAAGCAGAGATAAAGCCGTCTCCAGTGTCCGCAAAAAGCGTAAGCTCGTTGGGCGGAGGGGGGGGTGGGAGAAATTTAACGAGTTGAATAAAAAGTATAAAGGCCGTGATAATAATAACGAGAATAATTTTACGGGGGTCGATTGTTTATATCAGGGGATGGTTATTGGGGTGGCGCCGTAGGAGGGACATGAGGGGGATGGGCGAGAGAGAGAGAGAGAGAGAGAGAGAGTGAGAGAGAGTGAGAGAGATCGGCACTCGAATCGAAATAAAGGTGCCGAGGTCCGAAGAAGCCGTGGAGGAGATGGGCGAGACAGCGGCCGGGGGCCGGCTGCTAGGCATTTCCGTCCGCGAGCCGCGGCGAGTGCGTTTACGAAGAAGATGGGGGGGGGCGGCGGGAGGGGAGCGAGCCGCTTCCAGAATTCGGGTGGCCGAGAGAGGGCCAGGCGGTAGACGTGAAAGAGAATTTACGGGGAACGATGACTCGCCGCCGCTGGGCATCGGGGACGACAAAGTCCCGGCGCGCAACGTGAGTCGGCGAAAAGGGCCACTCGCGCCAACGCACAGGATCGGGCCCGAAGTGTGTAACAGTAAGTAAGAGGAACCGAGGGATCGAGGGATCGAGGGACCGAGGGCGGGGGCATACGCCAGGAACTCGAATAACAAACAGGCCGTCGTTACCTGGTAGGACCTATACTCGTGAGATAAGTCCCCGGTAGTCAATGGGCCCTCCGGATGAATATGCCCTGCGCATTGGGTCCCATTGACGCATGCCCATTTACGCGCTGTACCCTTTTGTTGCGTGGAGGCTGTGCATTTCGTGGCACCGACTCCCCGCGTCGCGACGACGGTCCTCCGGTCAGGACTACAACGGCCCATACGTCTCTCGCCGTCGTCGCGAGCATCGGAGTAGCGAAAGATCGAGAACTAACCAAATAGGATCCTCGCCGAGTCGGCGAAATGATAAATAAACTAAAACTAAAATTGTAATTTAACTTCGGTCGCGCTTAAAAAAAAAACCTCTTAAATATCGGATAACTTCTTGTAAATAAATGCGCCCCTCGAATTCGCGGTATAATTACGGGGAGGGGGGGTGAGGCAGGAGGAATAAAGTATACCTTTCTCGATTTTCTCGCTAACGAAAAATAAAATTTCTTCAATCGTTTCTTTTCTTCTCTTCCCCTCCCCCTTTATCTTTATCGAGCTTATCGTTGGGATGCTTCAGAGAGAGAGAGAGAGAGAGAGAGAGAGAGAGAGAGAGACGAAAGACAAAAAGGTAAGGTCATCAGTAAATTACGCTGAGTAAATAAATTTAAGCGAGTGCGAGCTTGGAGTATTGTGAATTCGGTCGATAAAGAAGAGCGTCCGAGTGTAATAATAACGGACAGAGAGAGAGGGAGAGAGCGATATGTATAAACATTTTTTTTCTTTCAATTTTCATTATGATGAGTCTTGGGTGTCGTAACGTAATCTCCGGAGTCTCGGGACCAGAGGCAATGAGAAAGAAGAGGAAAGACGACAGTAGGCGTGGGTGTGAAGTGATCGCGAGCGGGACTCGGTCGCTTGCAGAAAAATGCCATGACTTCCAGATGAGTTTGTTGTCGAGTACGTCAAATTTTCGGAGCAATGACTTGGTGCGGGTGAGCAGCGGTAAGTGACGAGCCGCTCACCGACCAACGAGGAGCGGATTGTGAGATTTTATTGCCGACCCGGGCATATTCACAATGTCCTGTTCACAATTCACAACGACTTTTGTGAAAAGACCGTCGCACAAACAAACAAACAAACAAACAAACAAACGTATGTTGCAGTGCAGAAGCAGTGTAAGTCAGAAGAGTGTCGGTGTAATGCTGCTCTTCTTCATCGCTAGAGTCCTTCTTCGCTATTGCTCTTGTTTATTTACTCCCCTCCGCGCGGGGGGTAGGCGATATCCGCCGATCGACATTCTATCGGCCGAGCTACGAAGCTGATTAATTGCTCGAGCCACGGGAACTGTCGTTACGCCGGCCAAAACGAGTAAGAAGTTTTTATTCCCGAGTCCGGCCGTCCCTCGATAAAAGATCCAAGCGACGGTGGACCAAAACAAACGAAAACGCGGGGGCTCGGCTCTGTAAGCGAATTTTGCGTTTTTCAAACAAATTCACGTGATGGCGGCTGCCCCTCTCTCTCTCTCCCTCCCTCTCGCGCTCTGCGTGTGCGGGGAAGAGTTGCTTGTTCGGGAATGCGCGAGGAGAGAGGGGAGGAAGGAGCAAAGACGAGTTAAAAGAAAAACGGTAATGGAGGTGGACGTAGTAGTAGTTGTTGTAGCAGTAGAAGAACGAGACGAGGGGATTCGTATCCCGGAGGAGAAAAAAACAGAACGACGAAGGATGGATGGATGAATAACGAGAGAACACGATAATGAAAGAAGGATAGAGAGGCAGGGCATGGTAGGTAGGGGGAGGGACAGGGAGGAGGGAGGAGGGAGCGGGTAGGGGGGGAGAAAGACTCTCGGCTCGCTCGGGAGGATAGAAGAAGTACATTGAGTCGAGGCAGAAGAGCCGAGAACACAAGAGAGGTAATAAAGATTGGGTTAAGGGGCGGCGGTCGGGGAGGGTCGGAGGGATGAATCAAAGTCGAGCGTAATGAAAGATCACGAGTAAAGGGAAGAAACATCATCGCGAGGAGAATTTTTGCGAGCGGAAGGTATCATAAACCAGAGAAGGGAATGAGACAATAGAATGCCAAGGGATAGTAGAGAGACGGACAGAAAGAGAGAGAGAGAGAGAGAGAGAGAGAGAGACAAGAGGAAGAGCCGAGGAGGTTACGAAAAACAAGAAGGCGGCGGCCAAGTAAGTAAAGCAAGGGCGAGCGGCACAGAGCGGGTGAGTGAGAAAGAGCGAGGGCGCGGGCGCGGGAGGGTTATGGAGGGGGAGGGGGAGGTGAGGGAGAACCGGAGAAGTGGACCAGCTGGCTCTCGTGCACCCGAGACCGAGGAAAGAGAGCCCTTTTCTTTGTTCGTAGCTGCGCCTGCGCGCAAAACTCGCTCTCCTCGGGCAGGGCTTCTCCCACCACACGAAGGTTGGTGAGACGGGGAGTGACGGGGGGGAGGGTGTATGGGTGGGAGATCGGTCAGGTAAAGTTACCTGGGATCGCGCGCGGGGGACCTCCCGTCTCTCCTCTCCCCTTCAAGAAACTACGGGTCGTGGGGGACGAGGAGCGGACTTTCCTCCGAGCGCAGGCCAAACAGGTGGTCCCTCCCTTCCAATCCCGATCCCACTTTTCGAGAGGAGCCCTCACGCCCGCGCCCGCTTACTCACACGCACACACACACACGAGCAGAGACACAGACAGACACGAGTACACACACGAGAGCACGTCCGCGCGCACCCGGATACGGAGGTATCGTGGGATGGGGGCAGGCAGGCAGGCAGGCAGGCAGGCAGGCAGGCGAGCAAGCAAGTAGGCGAGCGGTCAGGGAGCACCGGCTCACTAAATCTTTGCATGCTTTGCGACCGTCCGGGTTCGTTGCGAACTCGCCGAAACATCGGCGTATGTAAAAGCCAGAGGACGAGGAGCCGGCTCTTGACTCTGCTCCCATCCCACCCCCGACCCCCATCCAAGCACACCTTGTTCCTCGTCACGAGGGCGCGCGCTAAAATGGCCGCACACTCCGAGGACGTTATTTGCCGGTATTCGCAGTTCGTTTACGGGACGACGGTATTTCAATATTACCTAATGCGCGATCTCGTTCACCCCTACCTCCCCCGCCCATCCCCTCTCGGCGCAAACCCACGCGCAAGATCGTCATTAAATGCGCAGGTAACGATGTGAAGCTGAGGTGGCGCGGAGACGATCGGCTTTTACATCCTTTTCTCTTCTTCTTTCCACTCGGCCGCGTTGTAAAAGAGCCGCATTTTCCTGCAACGGCGTCGACTGGTGCTCCGTGTTATTCGCCAAACGTGCATGCGTGCGTGCGTGCGTGCGTGCGTGCGTACGTGTGTAAGGAGGAAGCGGGATGGGCCTTCACCTGCACACTCTCCGCCACAAGTTCGCAATTAACTTTTGAATTATTTATTGTTTGGCCGATGGCGCTGACGTTGCCGTGGAGTGGGTAAGCGGATGCGCGTGCGTGCGTGCGTGCGTGCGTGCGTGCGGGTTTCTTTGAAAGGTCCGACATTGCCGAGCTGTCGAGCTACTCAATGACGATGAAAGCATGGGAAATATTCGTTCGCATCGGGAAATTCGGCCTCGTGTCGTTAAGTCGATCGGCCGCTCTCTCTCTCTCTCTCTCTCTCTCTCTCTCCGTCTCGAGCTCGTCGGCAGTCTTTCTTCCGTTTTGAATTATGGGGAGGCGCGGTCTGATGCAGTCAGGTTTTGAATTTCTTTGTAAAACGCGGAAACCTTAGTCCCGTGGATCCCGAGGTCATGGGAGCCTAAGCAAAAAAATCGAGAAATTGCCTTTAAAATTGATTTTATTTCATTCGCTTGGCCCTTTTTAATAATAATAATAATAATAACAATAATAATAATAATAATAATAATGTAAAACGAGCCTCGGAACGTATGTGAGCCACTCGGACGTTTAATGATGCTCGAAAGGGCTTCGCGTTGCCGCACCTCCGCACCTCCGCACCTCCGTACCTCCGCACCCTCATTTTATTATTGCGCCCACTTCCCCGTACATTTTCACTTCCTTGTGAAAAGGAGCTATTCCTCCGATCCCCCGACAGCGGGGGATTATCTTAAGTAGGCGCGTATAAGCCAATTAATTTAATTGAACGAGCCTAACCATAATATACACGATATGCCTAACAATGACGTATTGGACTGGACGTCAATTCGTGCGATCAAAGCCAGTATGGAGTAATTGAATGTTTAAGCTCGTATTATTCGAGCGCGGCATTAGAATATAACGTACAATGCGTGGTTGGACGCGCAAAGGAGGGAGGAGGGAGGGAGGGAGGGAGGGAGGGAGAGTTAGAGAGGCGATGCATATAATATCATTTGTATACAACGCTTTTCCTCGTATGCGTGCCTTTTAAGAGTGGAGGTGGCGTTCCAACGGAGAGCGTAGCCAAAGCGCGTTTACCATAAATATTAAATAATTGCTTCTGATAAATAACGCACGAGTGGGCCGATCGCCGCACAAATTGAAAAATATTTAAGAATTTAAAAAGGGAAGCGAGTGCTCGAGGAGTCGGTAAACAACATTAATTTTGATAAACCGTAAGCTTTCGTTACATTGCGATTGCAAATTTTATAGGCTTTTATTGGCTTGGCTTAGCCTCCAGTACTTTTTACGTACTCTGTGTACTCTGCGGTACGTAAGCTAGTACGTAGGCTGCTAAAAACGACTAATAAAATTATATTGCACCGGGGGAAATAAGGGGGGAGGGGCAGATGGAAACAAAAAAAACATCGTCCGTGCAAGGGAGCGGATAATTAAATGTAATAGACGTTGCAGAATTAATTCAATAAGTCGCGCTGGGGCGGAGGGAGGGGGCGGGGAGAGAGGAGAGGGGTAGTACGTCCGTTAAAACACCGCTTTTTTTTTTTTGCAATAAAACGAGACTCGGGACTTCTTTAAAGAGACAAATACGTAGCGCCATGTACCACTTAAATAAATAAATGGCATTTTCAAGTAATTGCATTAATAAATGAACGACCGGGATATTAGTTTATCATACGACGAAAAAAAAGCACGAAGTAAATTGACGTTATTGATATAAATAGAATGAAAGGTAGGAAAAGCTCTGGAGGGTTGTAATGGGTAATGAAATTCTGGTGCACGCGCGCGCGCATAGATTAGGTAATATTTTATCTAAAGGACCGGGTATACCGGCTGAGACGTACCTTCCCTGCCCACCCCCCGCCACCTCAATCACTGCATATGTAAGAGGCAACAGGACCGTTCGATTATAATCGATTATAGCAGCGCGCGCGCGCCCATCGAGTATTTGTCCCTGTGGTCGTGTATTTAATTAGCCGCAGCTGTGAGCCCCGGGCGGGGGGGGGAGGAGGGAAGGCGGCTCGTCGGGACGTAAGGAGGAAGGGAAAAATCTGGGATCCGTAGGGCGGAGAGGAGAGCTGTCGTCGGTGAAAGTCCCGGGGACTCGGTTATTGCGAATCCGGGCCCGGCCTCCGGGATCCTCGTCCCCGGCAGGAACAAAGAGAGCGGGCCGCGTCGTGGGTCAATGGTAGAGGGGGGAGAGGAGGGAGGGGTCGGAGGGGAGGGGGGATACGGAAGGCGCTCCGGGCGACGCGGCGTCCTCTTAAACGGTCAGTAATATTTTACGAGGCAGCACCCCCGCTCCCCCTAAATTCATCAAAAGCCCAATTTTTCTTTAGCTCGCTCGTCATTTCAATAGCCGCGCGGCCACATTAAATCGAAGCTTCGCGGCCAAGTCGGGCCACGTCGCCTCTTCCCCCTCTACGGGGCAGCGGGTAATTAATGGTCGAAGGGCCGGACCGTCCGGGGGTAGAGGTCCGAGATCGGGCGGTCCGAGGCGAAGGCGAGTAATTTTAATTACGGTGCGCCGTGGCCTTGGTACGTCAGAAAAGCCATAAGTCCGTGTCGCCAGGAGGGTTATCGGCTCCGTGATAAGAAGAAGCGGTGGCTCGCTCCTTATCGCCAGTCGCGGTTTATCGCTTGTATTAGTTTTGTTTGACGTTCCCCGCGACGAGAGGCCAAGTAGCCCCGTAATCGTGAATCACGCGATCTGTCTCCGAACGAGCATCTCTCTCTCTCTCTCTCTCTCTCTCTCTCTCTATGGGAAGTGAAAAGCCGCTTGACGACGACGACGTAGACCATTCTGTCAGGTTATTGGGATTATTGGGCAGCGGGTGTCAGTCCAGTCTCGGATCGGTTGACATGGTATGAGCCAAGGTCGACTGTCGGCCACACATTTGCGTAAGAATTTATCGTAAATAATTAATATCCGCGGTGCGTTCCATTGGCTGGAGCCGAAGGGTAGGGCGCGGGAGGGGCGAGACTAAGTACTTCGGTCGGTCCGTCAGTTTGCCATCAACGGTCAGGATCACCGTCAGCGTCGCAGCGCCATTTAGTCAAACGCGGGCAATTAGCGGCGGTGAATCGCCTAAAAGGCTTTTAGCGAGAGGCGGAGGCCGCAGCTTCGGTTAATTAATCACTTTCGCGAGACGAGGAGGGACTCTCCGTCAGAGCGAGGAGCGCGGAGCCGTTAATGGACGAGCGAGCGAGCGATCGATCGATCGAGCGAGGGAGCGATCGATAGAACGGGGCGGGCTCGGGGGAGCCTTGAGACTCGGTAGTCCGGAAAATTCGAGGCTTTCCTCGGTCGGCTCGAGTCATCGACCGCGTGCAAGGCTCGGCGAATGATCTCCGCCGTCGGGCCCGAGTGTCTCCGGTGTGTCTTATTTCGACGCACCAGAGGCTAAGGTAGAATATGACCGGGACATATTTTCCTCGTTGCACAGCTACGCTTTTAAGGGCGGAGCCCGTTTTTATTACTCGGCTCGGCATTCGCGGTAACGACTTCCCAAGGAAGATCGAGAAAATGCTGATCTACCGTCGGTGGCTCGCTCGCTGCCGATCGGATTTCTCCTCTCATTACACTTTTGTCCCGTTTCGCGCACATTTTTTGCCCACTTTTCTTTTCTATTCTCATCCTTTTTGCCAACTGGCTTTTAATTAATATTGCTCTTCGCTCTCGTTTGACGGAGCAGAAGTAGAATTAAGAAATTTCGCTGCATCAGAGGCATCGTCATTGCCGACACCGACGACTACCCAAGGACATTCATCTTCCATATTAATAACTTTACGCGCTGCGAATCCTCCTACCGAGCTAGGCTTCCTCTAAATTCCTCTAAATTCCCTCTAAATTCCAGGTCTATTGTCTCTCTGCACTTGCACCGGAGGCTCCAATCGTATTAGAAGCGACGGACTTCGACCGTATAGAAATCGATTTTAACCATTACGTCAATTGCTACGAAGTTAATTATATAACTATATAATTATCTGGCGTTACGTTCGTACGGGCTGCGGATACTGAGTGGATTAATTAATGGAGTTATTGGATCCGCGGCTAAAGTGCCACGACTCGATTTACGTACTCGGCTGAGCATTCGGTGCAGAAAGTGTCGGGACCGTGCCCCCCTCCCCCCTCGCTTAATTTGCAAATTTCGAGGAAACGCTTACGAAAGAATTTAAATAACTCGTTTGAATAAGCAGATTTATAGGCTTAATATCCCTCATCGCCGCCGACGCCACACCCCCACCCCCACCTACCCCGCATCGCCAACCCTTACTTGACCTCTTACCCCCTGGGCCGCATAACCCATGGGACGTGGGACGTCGAGCAGCCGCGGCGGCTCCGTTGTCTTCGTTGAAGCCACCTTAACTTAACCCATAAAGCTCACCTGCTCGACCAATCAAAATCACATACTTCCACACGCGCCTTTCGAATTATCTTACGCCAAAGCCTTGTATCGAGCGTAATTTTAATGAGATAGAAAGCACTTAATCACGCAAGCCAGCCAAACGAAATTATTTCTCGACTCGAAACACTTCGTTGGCAACTCTTTGGCAAATCGACGTTAACGCGACGGTTTATATAAATTCGAGTCAAAAAACAACGAAAGAAAGAAAGAAAGAAAGAAGGAAAAGAAAAAAGAACAATGTAATTAGCTAGTGATTAATTGCATTTCTTTCGGATAAGAGAACAAACAAAAAAAAAAAAAAAAAAGAAATCGTAAAAGTGTAAAACTTGGGCGTTAAAAATGAAAAAGACTAGTTCGAACTTTGACCTTGGACATTGGACGTAGGCGTTGGATTGTCGCGGTCGGCGCCCAGGCGCGAGCGCATCCATTTACAGGAAAGTCGGCCGAGTATTTCTTAATTACTAACCGAGGATGCATTTGGGTAATAATTCGGGAATTAATGGCTGGATCATTATTAAGCCCAAGACTTTGTTTAACAAGCGGTCTAAATAACGTTTAGGCATTAAGTGTACAAGGAAACGTGTAAACTCACGTGGATGCAAAGCTTATTTGGGAAAGAGCTCGTGTGCCCGCGACTCGCTCACCTGGAACATAAAGAACAATCATAATGTTAGAAACGAAATATTCCTCTTATGCGAACGGGGCAGCTTAACTGGATTGAGCAGTCAAGCAGCTGTTGGCTCGACACCTTCTTCAACCTTAAATACATTCCGATGCTCGAATTCGAAGAAGATCATCATCGTAAGACCCTCTCCCGCCCCCCGCCCGCCCCCGACTTATAAAAAAAAACATTGCCACGGTAGGTAGGAAAAAAAAAAAAAAAAGAGAACAAGAAAATAATAACAAACGCTTAGCTGTGTATCGTCGTTCGTTACGGAATCGCTGTCCTTGAAAGCGTAACTGTAAAAAGCCTCTTAGGAACAAGAAGGAAGCGAGTCGTAAGAATTTTATAAAGACATTCGTGGTTGCAGGGTAGTAGGGTCAATGCAGCGGAATACCTTACAATGACCGTCACGAGACGTTTTTGCGGTACTTAAAAAAAAAAAAAAAAAAGAAAAGAAGATAAAACAA
The DNA here is from genome assembly GCA_018883505.1 of Ceratosolen fusciceps. Classification (NCBI taxonomy): domain Eukaryota; kingdom Metazoa; phylum Arthropoda; class Insecta; order Hymenoptera; family Agaonidae; genus Ceratosolen; species Ceratosolen fusciceps. The sequence continues at coordinate 4,036,977 of RCIC01000007.1, forward strand.
TAGGAAACCGAGACAAAAAATGGTTATTGAATTTGTCATTGAGCGACCGGCGGATGAGCTGTTTGTTCCGGGCGTCAAGGGGACAGGCACACGCACGCACACACGGAACAATAGGAGTCGGATCGATATAATCATAGATCGGCGCAAGAAGTACGAATGTAAAAAAAGAATATTCATAAAGGCAGCCGGGAATTCGTCGCCGCCGCCGACGACGACGTATACAATAAAAAATAAAATAAAAAAAAAAAAAATAAAAAAAAAACGAAGGACGTGGTGGGCTTTGGTAAGGCAAAGATCGCCGAGCAGCTGCCGCGAATCGAGAGAAGGAATCGAACGGAGTCGGAATTAACGTCACCGCATTTCGTTCTTTTCTTTTTGTTTTTTTGTTTTTTTGTGTTTTTTTGTGTTTTTTTTTTTTACGTAACCCGTGGAAAACTGGCAGCTCCCGTCCGGATATGAGTTGAGAACGTGTCGGATGCGCGCGCGAGCGCGCGCGCAATACGTCAATCGTGCCGATGATCTACGACCAAGGTGGAGAGAGAGAGAGAGAGAGATAAAGAGATAGTTAAATATAAATAATTATTTTTACGCCATGGAAATTTATGTTGGTTAATAAGGCATTGGTGCGGCTGCTGCTTCTGAGAACCGCTGGGATTATCATAATTAAAATAGAAAACGGAATGTCAAAGCTAGAATGCGAATGTCGCAATTTCAGAGCCGAGCTCATGCATAAACTTGTTGTTCTTATTTTATGCTTATTACCTTTATTACGCTCATTCTCGTTTATATCTTTTATTTGCTATTCTTTTAAATAGAGGATGACACACTTTCTAATGAGATAATTTGAGATGTCCGAGCTAAGCTTAAAATCAGATAAAACGCTTTGTATACTTTTAAATTGCACGCTTATTGCGGCTTTCCTTACGTAAGCGCCATTTTTTCTATTTTTATTTATTTTTTTGTTTTGTTTTACTAATCGCTAGCCTATACATAGAATCGTTAGTTTTATTTACCTTGTTATACAATCTAAACGCTGCGTCGCTTAATTCGTGCTGTAGTGCAAATAAATATATATATATGTGTGTATACGTGTCCCCGTTGGAACGTAAGTGCGTACGTCAAAAACGAAAGGAAAAATAATTTATTTAAAAAAAAATTAACGTATGCATTCAAATAGAAAAAAAAAAAAAAAATAACATAGGAAATAGAAATAGACGTTGCAGCGAAATCGATGAGTTCACGATCCATTAAGTACTGGCACACGGTATATTTAACTAATTGCACAATAAATAATTACGTATGTAGTGATACGAGTGTCGGCTGGCCGTAACGAATAATGACGTTTCGTAAGCGAAGATGTAGCCGAGGCTTCGGAATGAATCTTATTAATGTCGTGCATTAGCCGCTTACAAAATAAATAATGTAAAGCAAGCCATTGTCGTCGTGATTTCGCTCGGTCGTACGTAAACGAGCCAATTTACCGAGCGAGCCGGAGTCGGACATTTTCCAGCCGAACCACTGAAAATCTCTATCTAAACCAATTATTCTAACGATTGTAACGATTCTAACGATCGTTAACGGAGGCGTCGCACGAAGAGCACGGAAGGAAGAACGGTATGCCCGATCGCACCAGCTTCTGTCCACCACAGTCCTCCGCAGGAATAAATATTAAATTCCGCAACGCCATCTAGCGTATAAGCTATCTGTACTGTCGATACTGTAATTTGGAAGTTAATAAAGACTCGTCGATCCTTTCGAAATTTCAGTTATTCTGGAAAGGCAAATGGCTTTCGAGCTCGGAGATTACCGAACTCCGGACTTTATAAGGAAATACGAGCAAAGGCTCAAATGGATGTATTTAATAGCGGTCGCGGTATTGGCGCGCAGCAGACCCCTTTGACATTATAATAGTATACAGAATTCGAGGCCTGGAAATGCTTATGCAGGTATAAAAGTATTATTTGTCTAGGTTAATGCATCCCGTCGAAGGGATCCTTACGAAATTCCAAATTATTATTGGAACTGCAGAGCTTTTTTCTTTTCTTTTCTTTTCTTTTTTTTTTTTTTTTTTAAACAGGAGCCCAGAGATTATATAAAAGCTCGTAAAATGTGCTCAGACATTCGTGTACATTACGATTGAACAAGAAGGTTAGCGTTACAAGATGCGGATAGTAATAATGGCTGAGAGGCAAACACGTCACTTCTCGTAGTAACGTAGTGCAAAAAGAGCCTTTCTGGAGAGGAGATGAGTAGGTCGAGTAGAGGTCGGTCCAGAAGATTCCGCGCCCGAGCTAATGCCGACGGGAGAAGCGTAGTCGAGGTGCATCCTCCGCCCCTACCAATCTCAGGCTTCCTGGGGATCGCTGAGATTTAAAGAGAGAGAGAGAGAGAGGGGGGGGAGAGCGACGAGGCGTATCCATCGCCCACGTAGATTAGATTGTCTTGGAAACGGGCGAAAAACCGTTTTCGCGAGCCTCGTGAAGAGTACGAGGCCACGCGTACGTACGTAGCCCCGCGTCTCGTTGGCCATGAGATTGAGCAGAGGCGAGTCGCGTTGGGCGAGCGAATCCAGCAGAGCGGACAATACCTGGTTTTCGTAAGCTAGGCATATGCACGACGCGGGGCTTACTTGGGTAAGCTGCAGGTAAGCGACGCGGAGGCGCGAGCAGAGCGCAAACTCGCAGTCAATTTGCGTAACGTGTCCTATTATTTTCCTCCTCGGCCTCCCGGACGACTGGCGGTGGTGCCTCACAGACAAAGGAGCGTTCCGTAAAATACGTATTCTGCCGAGATGGTCGCGCATCCTCGCCGCTGTTTCTCTCTCCTCGCTCCTCGATCCTCGCTCGGCCGTTTCCGTCCAATGACGGATGAGGAAAAAGAGCTCGGCGACGGTCGGCGGTAGGCCAGGGGGGCGGGAGGGGCCGGGGGTAGGTAGGAGAGAGAGAGAGAGAGAGAGAGAGAGAGAGAGAGAGAGGACATTAGCAATCGAGATAGCTGGGGATTTTTACGGCCGTTGCCTGTCAATTACCCCGCAGAATGCGTGGATCTTTATGCACGGATTTCGGAATAAAATTAAAAGACAAGCGTTATCCTCGATCTTCGAATCGATATTCCGACTGCGTCCTTCTTTATTACAACTGCTCGGCCGACCAATGCGACGGCTGTCGCTCATTATCGGCCTTCGAGACGAGATGAAGAGAGATGACGGAGGGAGTGCGGGTCGCGGGTGGGCGGGCAAACGGGCCTCGGTTTTGTAATTAAGCATCTCTCGCTGGAAGAAACGTTTCTCGACGACGGGGTTCCTCCTCCTCCTCCTCCTCCTCCTCCTCCTCCTGCTTCATCTCTACTTTGTCGTCTCTCTCTCTCCTGTTCTCTCCGTCTCCTCCCCCCCCCGACAACCCTCTCGCGGCTTGTTCATATTAATTTATGAAAATAATTATGCAGAACTCCTCGTCCCGTAATTTGTGATTAAACGAACATTTAATATAATGTCACGCTGTAGCGGCCAACAATGCACGTTGGATGCACATTAAAGCCAAGTAAGTAGATAAATCGTCGCGGATTATAAAGCGCGGTCGCTGCAGTATTTATTACGGGAGCGGTGGTAATCCTGCGTGGTAATCGTGCGCTCGAATTTCACGGGAGAGCACGTTAAAATATAATCCTTTCGAAAACTTCACGAAAGCCGATAAACTTACGTGAAAACTTACGGGCCGCGGTGGCACACGGGGGCGGCGAGGGGCGGGAGGAGGTGCGGGAGGAGGGGAGGGGGAGGAGGAGGGGGAGAGGCGGCGGAAGGCATTTGCGCGCTCGAAACTTTGTTCCTCGCGACTCGTAGTGCGGACACTCGGCTGCGCGACGAGCGTTATATCATTACTGCGATCGCTCGCTCGTTCGGGATAACAAGTCCGAGTAAACTTTAAGTGCAAATCGGTCGAGATAAATCTACCGGTAGGCGCATTATCGCTACAAACGCTTGATCCATCATCCCTTTTTCGGTAGGTAAATTTCGACAGGGGAAGGGCTCGAGAGGCTCAAGCGACCTTACGGCTCCTTCATTGGGATTATTGGTACTTTAAGGCGATTTTACTTCGTAATGAAGAATATAGCGAGAGAGAGAGAGAGAGAGAGAGAGAGCGAGTGGGCGTCCTTCCTCGTTACTTAAGTACATTCAGTCGTTAAGCCTCGGGCTTTATTTGGCTGCTCAGAATCGCTGAATCGCCCGAGGAAAAAGCGGAGCACTTTTAAATATTTGCCACTTTTAAACAGTTGGTCATGCGAATAGATCGTGGACTTGAAACGCTCGGCTATTTACGTTTCCACGTTTCGACGTTTCCTCCCCTCGCCAGTCCTCCACGTCCTCGTCCTCGTCGTCGTCGTCTGTCTTTCTTTCTTTCTTTCTTTCTTTCTCTTTCTCATTATCAGCGGCCATTTACATAATCATGCGCAGTCTGATCATCGGCAGGAGACAGCTTGAGCTTATGAACAATTAGCGAGGGCTGAGCGTTATTTTATCAATACGTAAGATCCCGCTGCTCTTTGTCCTGGAGCGCACAACTTTCGCAGAACAATGCCGAGCATCATGTACATGCGTATTGTCGGTGCAAGGTAAAAATTTTATATTCACCAAGTCCTATGAGCGAGTCGAAGCGCGCACTCCCTAATGAATATCCAGGTACAGCCAGAGACAGAGAGACCGAGAGAGAGAGAGAGAGAGGAGGGGGGAGAGGCATCGCGTCAAAGCGCGTTACCTTTGACGGGCCTAGACATCCTCTTGAACAACGCCCCTGGCAACTCCTCCCGCGACCGCGGAAGTATTTCATCCCGAGTTAAATATCTCGGCTTCGTCGCTTTCCCTCCGCGCTCACGAGCCACGCATCTCTCTCAGAGAGAGAGAGAGAGAGAGAGAGAGATGCCGCGTGGATGCGAGGCCCCCGGTGTAAAACCATAACTCGGCCGTGCGAGCCTCTTAATAAATTCCCTCCGCTGAAACGGCATCTCGTGTATCAGCGAGCCTTTGCACAATCGCTCCGCATGCGAGGCTCCTCGTGAAGAAAGGACTCGGAGAAAGGGTCGTGTGTGTGTGTGTGTTTGTGTGGGAGGTGGGTGGGTGGGGGGGTTAAGAGAGAGATAGAGATAGAGTTAGAGAGAGAGAGAGAGGGGAGGGAGGACTTTTAGAGAAAAGGGGTCGTGAATAACAGGAGAATAAAATCGTCTTTCATTGTGTTGTACGGTTCTCGAAAGCTTGGGAAGTTTTGGAAAGGCGCGATCGACGGGGTTAGTTGCGGCGGGTGTGGGGGTGGCGGGGGTGTTGGGAGCGTAGCTTTGTAATGAAATCCCGGACGTGGAAAGAGTGCCGAGTCTATTCGTTTAGCCTCGCCTCGCCTCGCCTCGCCTCGCCTTTTTTCTAGCAAACGAGGCTCTTACTCTTACTGACGTTCTTACTCCCTTTCCCCTCATCACCGAATCCTGCTCCTTGATACTCATTTACTTATGAGTCGGTACTTCCCTCGTTTGCTCGCCCTTCGTATTTCTTTGGCCGTCGCTTTGCGCGCCGCAGCCTCCTTTACTCTCCGCCCGCCCCCCCGCTCAGCTCAGCCGCTCGCAATTCCCCTCAGGTACGTGCGCTGCGGACGTAGTTTCTCTTTTATGATTCTCCTTGCTCTCTCTCTCTCTCTCTCTCTCTCTCTCTCTCTCTCTCTCTCTTCCCACTTACGCTCAAAGGGAAGCTTAATTTAATACTCCTTGGCTTTTCTTTTCAACTCCATCGACCTATAGAAAAATGATTTCCTCCTTTTTATATGGTGGCAGGGTGGGTGGGTCGTGGCCAGGGGCTCGGCGGGGAGAGGGGGGGGGAATATTGATTTACTGCCTCCTAATGATAGACTGCGCATTCTTGCGATCCGCAGAATTCTCGCCTCATCTTTTCGTACTTTTTATCCCTTTAGCCTCCTTCCCCTCTTCGTCCGCGCCACTCCGCGCCCCCTCCCCGGCTCTCCGTCGTCGAAATTCAGTTTTATTATTTATTTATTTATTTATTTATTTATTTACTTATTTGTTTGTTTGTTTGTTTGTTTATTTATGGAGCCGGGATCGTATTACCGTCGCAGTATCGTAGAAGCCTCGCGTCGCTGGTGGCTCGGCTCGATTTAATTACAATTATCCGGCCTCTTTGTTTTTATAATTCCATCGTAGGTGGTAAAGGTGGTAAAGGTGGTAAAGGTGGTGGTGGTGGTGGTGGTGGTGGCGGCGGCCGACAATAGTCGGTCTAGCCCCGGGACTCGTGCGCTAATATCCTCCCTCGTCCCAATGACCATCCCGCTCACCAAGCCACGTCGTATAATAATATTATCCTTGGCTTATTAAAACCGAGTCGTAATTGCGAGTTGCAGTCCCTCCGTGTCATTTTTACGCGGTAAGGAGAGACTCGGTAAGGAGAGCGCGGGCGTTACGTTAATTAAAAGAACCTTCGTCGGTGGTGGCTGAGTGTGGCAGGGGGAGGGGGGGTGGGGTTCGGAGGGGTTCGGAGGGGTTCGGAGGGGTTCGGAGGGAAGATGAAAAGAAAGTGAAGCTGGCGGAAATGTGGTATAAAAATACGGGCGAGAGCCGGGGCTCGTCGTAGGCGCCTTTTATTTCTACAAGAGAAAACAGGTAGGTCGGAGCGCGGCCTGCAGGTTGATTAAATCGGGCACGGACGCGTACGCTCGGGTAGAGAGTGCACTCGCGGTACGGAGAGTATGTACGCGCGAGTACGTAGGGACGGCCGACAGACGATGTCCTGGTGGGTTGTTCGGGCTCGTGCTCGCTGCTCTTCCGGGTGAAGATTACGTGACCTAGGTGGCCGCGTTCGACTTTGGGGTGAAAGGGTGATGCGGATCCCGGGTGATGGAAAAACGTACGGGGAGCGGCCGAGGGAAGCTGGGGGTCGAGGTTGGGGGGGGGGAGTTATCGCGGCTCGGAGATTGCAAAAATATCAACGGAGCGGCACGTAGGCTCGGAGCGACGGAGGCCGGCGACGCCTACACGGCCTCGACATATGGCGCGAGGGGCTCACCTCCGCCGCCTTCGCCTCGCCAGGAGCGGTCGGTCGAGTGAGCGGGGCAGGGTTCGCGGGGACGGCGATCCGGGAATGAAACCCGATAGACGATCGGCTCCTACAGCGCTCGGCAATCTTTACGTTTTATTTGCTCGACCTGGCCGATCCCGCCGTCTACGTCCCTTACCAGTCATATTGGTAATCGATTTCGCGCCGCTAGCGATAATATCGGATGTCGCGCCTCTCTCTTCCCCCCTTCCCCCCTCCACCCCATACCCCCTGACCCATACCGCCTACCGACTTCGATAAAGGAGAGTCGTGACTGCAACCCCGACGCGGGCCACTCGTTCCTGGGTTATTGGGTGCGCTGCCCCGCTCGGCGGAAAGAGGAGGGCGAGGAGAAGGAGGAGGAGGAGGAGGAGGAGAGGGGGAGAAAGGAAAAGTCGCCGATCACCGTTGGACGAGAGCCGCGCGAGTGGAGAATAACAGGGAGCGGGGGCCGATGTGGACAACGATAAGGCGGCATCGCCGTTAGATTCTTCGGGCTTTCGGTGCTCCGAGATGTCGGTTCGCGGTATCCTCGTGTCGACTCACCCGTCCCCGTGATTAAAATAGCTCCGCTGAGGGGGAGGGGGTGGGGGATTGAGGGGCCTAGGTGCACCAGGTCCGGTACGGTTGCCGGTGAATTAATTGCGACGACACGAAATTTAGAGAGGGTCATTGTGTGTACGGGGAGGTGGGGGAGGGGTAGTGGGAGGGACGCTCCTCCGACGACAGAGAGACGACATATGGCCAACGTGACGACAAACATACGAAGGACGCAGGCGCGGTCCCTCGACAGTGGGAACGCTCGCACCGTTCCGGTCCTTTTCCTCCTCTTCCCTTCCCTTGCTCTCACGTAACGTCATAATCGATCGATTAGCGGAGCCGCGTCGCAGTTACGAAACGAGCCCCACCCCGCCCCCCGCCATTCATTGTTCGTCCCCGTGCCCATGCATCGAGCGTTAAAGGAACAACGTCAAAGTCCTTAGCCCCGTGAATAAAGTAAAGGCAGTGTAATGCACGATTACATCCTTCTTGCGTGGCTGCCAGAGTACCACGTGACGGCCTCTCCTCGTCTCCTCGTCGCCCCATCGAGTCAGCCCTTATTTTTATTCAGCAGTCTCTGCTCGCGCCCTTACGCGAGTACCGCAGTCAGCCTCGCCGCAGTTTTCCGAGTGCTCTCGCTTAGGAAAACTCGAGACCGCCCGGCTCTCTGTTAATTCTCAACGCGCACAATCCGAGATTTATTAGCGGCTCCTGGCTTCCTCCCCCCCCCGCCCCCACGGGCTATTTTCGGATCGTGCGCGTCGGTTTGCCAGCCGTTGGGGCGGGGAGGGGGAGAGGGACGGCAGCACGACGGACCTGTTGAGCCCTACTAGAGCCCTAATAGAAAAGGAAAATAAAATAAACGGGGCAAGCGTTTATTGCCTTCACGGCCGGAGGGAGAGGAATTCTACTGGCGTAACAGGGAAATACATTCGGAACAATGATTCGTCACGCGCCCCGAGCTCTTTCTTCAAGGGCAGCCTCTCCCCACCCCCCCGCGCTCTCTCTATCTCATTCTCTCGCACTGTTTATCTGTTCCATGCCGTTGCATCGGCCACCCCGGCAAAGGACGACGTAATGGGCAATTTAGGAAAAAAGTTTAGGGAACGATTAGATGCCAAGTAGAGAATACATCTATCTACGTACCTCGTGCGACAAATTCCTCTTACTCTCTCTCTCTCTCTCTGCCCGGGTGAGTTATATATGGAGAGGGTGGGGACGGGGTGGATGACGGGCTGGCAGGCCGGTTACGGGGAAACTCTCGGTTCTATAAACAGCATCGTGTTTTGGATTTGGAAAGGGGGGGGAGGGAGGGCGCGCAACGTGGTGCGCGCCCTCCGAGTCCCTCCTTGTGTCGTTGTGCACAAGGTTGTTCGTGCAGCCGACAATGGCCCGCGCCGTATATGCGTCAACTGCGACGTGTGGCCCCGAGCTTTGTCCGTCTCGGCTACGGTGCTCTAGCTACGGTCTCGCCTTCATCTCCAGACGCTGGCCATTCCAAGCGAATAACGAGCTTTTGTCAAAGTCCCTCCAACAGATTAGCTATTGAGGCTGATTTATCGCCGACTCGGATCTTCATCTCCCGCTCCCGCTACCCCCGCTCCCACCCCCACTCCCACTACCACTACCACCCCCACTCCCTCGCCCCGCACGCAGGCACGCTTACGAGTGCGGGTCGACGAGCAGCAGCGCTCGGAGCTTTTGGGATCTCGAGTTACGGGCGGACGGGGAGAACGTGGCCGAGCTCACGGAGGCGCACGTGTGCGGGATCGGGAAAGTCGACTCCCGCTCGGCGGAGGGACTCGGCCTTACGGTGGAAAACGGTGCAAGGGCTAAGCCGTTAAAGCGCGGAGGTTATTGGGAAATGCGCGAGCCTCGATGAAAAACGCAAGCCAAGTCTATTTGCAGTGCATACGTAATGTATAAGACGAGTGCATACGTACGTACATACGTAAGGGAGAGATAAAGAGCGCCTCCCGCTACCCCCATGGGGATTATTCGAGCGGGGAGGACGAGATGTCGAGCGGCGTGTTCAAGTGCACCAAATAATCTGTAGGCCCGAGTGCAAAGAAGTCCGGGGAGGTGCTCGAGATCGGCTTGGAAGTGACCAGGGTGCGCTCCTCACCCCTATTTATCCGCCCAGCGTATCTATAACGACGGAGTTTCAGTCGCGGTGCAGGTGCGCGTGTACGCGCGCGGTGGAGATGGAGATGGAGGTGGAGCGGGAACGAGAGCGTCGACTGGTCGTCGTCGTCGTCGTCGTCGTCTTCGTCGTTGCAGCGGAGATAAGCCTCCGCACGAGCTCTTATCATATCTAATCATCGGCAGGTTATTTTTTATCGGGGAGTTTTACGAGGCCGGGGTAAACAGCAGCCGACGGTGCCGCTTCTCGGAACGCGTCTCTTCCGATCGCCGCGTCCCGTCCGTCCGATAATTCTCTCTCCTTTTTCCCTCAGTCGGACAAGTGGAAAAGTCGTGAGCCGCGCAGGGATTCGCGTTCGATAAGGAGGCGCGAGGTCGGGGGCAGGTTGCCTCGGGCTGGGGAGGGAGTAGCGGCAACAGGGATCCTCGCGTGGGGTATCTCCGCAGAATATCATCCACGATACATGAAGAGCGAGAGAGGGCGAGAGCGAGAGATATGTGCGAAGGGGGGTGGGGGGATGGAGGGAAAAGAGCACCGGAAGTCCGTGATCCCTCATCTCGATTCCTGCCCCTGCCCCTCCACGGCTCGGGACTCCTCTCGAGGAGGCTGGTCTAGAGGACGGACGAGTTTGCGACGCGTAATTGGCTCTCGGCAGCAGGGGGAAGGGCTTTTAATCGTCTGGAAAGGAGCTCGAGCGGCTAATAATTATTCATTCGGAGCCCTTGCATTCGGAGCCCAGCGGTTCTTTCCTATAACGAATGCTAAGCGTATGTGCGAGAGCCACTATTAGCGTCGCGGTCGCAAGAGGCGCATTAATTACGACGCGTTAAGGATGAGGCGCAAGGGGTTGGCGGCGACGGCGGCAGCGACGGCGAAGGCGACGTCGGCTTCCCCCGTCCCTCGATAAGGCGAGATCGGAATTTCCCGAGCCTCCTTATCATCCCATCGCGATCATGGACGCGCGTTCGTGGTTTGCGTGGCAGCGATTTCCCCCGGGGGATGGGAGGGGGTAGAGGCCGGCTTTCTAAAACCTAATGCAGTCGTCGGGAGTCGAGGAGTCGAGCACCTCGGCTACGTGCCGATGACATCGGACAAAAGCAGCAGCCGAAAAGAGGATATATAAAACAAAGTTGTCTCGACTTGATCTTCGCCGTCCAGTTGCGGACGTAGTTACGGGCGAGGACAACGAGCCAATATCGGGGTAGGTAAGGCCTTAGGCGAGCCACGGGGACGGCAGGAGGCCAAACACGTTTTTGGAGCGGGATAACGAAATAGGAAGGAGTCAGGATGCTTTCATCTACGATGTCGGCATCTCCTTTGATTTTCGCGCGGACCTTTCCCGTCGCGCTTTCTCGAGTCTCACGAAATGGAAGACTAAGGGCGTTAAAAGGCCCCGGGGCGGGGTTCCGCCTGGGAGCCCGAAACCCCAAGGAAGAGCGACGACGGGAAGCTGGAGCGAGCGGCTCGAACCTCGGACGCGGGTACGAGGGTCCGCGCGACGGGAGGTCCGTTGTGTTTTCGGTGCCGGTTGCGGTCGCTCTATACGCCGCCCCGCCGATCCTCCATCCTCCGTCCGACCGACGGGGTCCGGTAACCGCCCGCGGCCCACGCGCGTGCACAACTCTCGACCGGACCGTGCCTCGGGGCAGCGGGGGACTGGGAGCGAGGAGTAGGAAGGTGGGTACGTAGCGGGGCACGCGAGAGCATAGGAGTCCGCTCGTGCCGGACTCTGGCCCCTCCTGGCCCCTCTGGCCCCACTGGCCCCTCTGGCCCCTCCTGTAAATTGCCGGCTTGTCACAACTCCGGTAAATACGCTCTCGGGCCCGGCGCTTTTTGCACCCGGCGACCTCTCCTCGCTGTCCTGGCGCACCACGGGCCCACCTACCAACCTTCTACCTTATCCCTTTTTTTTTTTTTTTATCGGTCCCCGGACCTCGGATTCCGGGAGGTCCACGCGCGCGCCTCTCTAATATTTTGCGCCGCTCCTCCTACTCACTCACTCGTCACAAGAACTTTTCCACTCTTCTTTCTCTCCGTGTCTCCGTGTCTGCGTGAGAGTGGCAGAGAGGAATAGAGAGAGAGAGAGACAGACGTAGAGATACATTGGCCCAGTAACGGGCTCGTGCACAAGATCCTGGCGGGAAGCTGCAGGATGAAAAGGTACGCGGCACCCCGTTGGCCCTTCCCGTCTCTCCGGCATAGAGCCAGCCTCTTAATAAATACCCAAGTTCGTCCAGGATCGCGATTACTTGTACGGCGACTCGCTCTCGAGCGGCTTTATGAGTTGTCGGAGTGAGTGAGAGAGTGTGTGTGTGTGAGAGAGAGAGAGCGGGAATTATTCCGTGGCAACGTCGCCGGCAGTGGTTAGCTCGTTTCGAGACCGCGGAGTCGCGCATCGGCGCCAACCATCCGCTCGAATCCGCTAAAATCATCGTCAGGGTGAGAGCGTGGCGGCTGCGGCGTGGAGGGGGGGGCGGGCGGACGAGAGGGAGGAGCGATCGCGCAGAATCCCGCACTGGTACGTAAGTACGCGGGCCAACGGTAATTTCCGTTTACAATCGCGCCGCGGACCTCCCCCGTCCCCTCGGGTCGTTGTTGCCCCCACTGCCTCTCCTCCCCCCGTCGTCGACGAGGACGACGCTCGGTGCCGATCTCGACTTTCTATCGCGTCCGCGGCTCATCGGGCAGCGGGTCTATTCGTAGAGCCCGGGGGCCGCGCGACGACGTCGCTCTCCCGGTCGAAAAACCAAAAAAAAAAAACAAAAAAAAAAATCCGGGGCGAAAGGAGGCCGCTGTTGGTTATTATGATTATCCTTGTACTCGCGATAGTCCTCGCGATAGGATCGTGCGCGGCTGCTCGTGTAATTGTTGTCCGGACGGTCGGTTCGCGTCTTCTTAGCTCACGAGCCGATGGCAACGGGATCGAACGGGCACTCGGCTAAGCGCGTGTCCTCGGCTACGAGAAAAACCTTTAAAGTTACGGTTATAAAAATGACGGTCCATGACTCGTGTCATTCGACATCGTTAATCTCGGCCAATAAAGGAACTGCGCGGGGCGTAGGGGAGAGAGAGAGAGGGCGAGAGGGGGGAGGGGGGAGCGTAATTGCGACCGGCACAGCTCCCCGTGGCTACTCCGAGAGTAAGTTTTTCATGCGGAAAGACCTTGACCGGCCGCTCGTACCGTTACCTCCACCGGCTCGCTTATTTCTAACGGCGGCCTCGGGACAAACGAGAGATCCCTCCTCACCCTCTCTAACCCTCTTTATTTGGAAAATATAAGCAACGGGCGTGAATAAACAAATAAGCCCAAGCGCCCTTTAACGCTCCTGCTCTTTCGTCCTGCCGCTTTCGTCCTTGGCATAAAAAAAAAAAAAAAAAAAATATAAAAAATAAAAATAAAATAAAAATATCGTCGCGTTGTTATTATTATTATTATTATTATCATCGTCATGATCATCATCAGCGTTATAATGATCATCATTCATTTGCGTGCCGTAAGTTTTATTTTCTTTTGCCTGGCTTTATTTTATATTTCTTTCTCTTTATTTTTACGACCGTAATAAGGAGGTTTTATTATATCTCTGGGTTGTTGCTCGTCACGCGGTCGGAGGAGGCGAGGCGGGGGTAAGGTTCCTCCGAGCCCCGAAGCCCTCCTCCTCGTGCCCGGGCTCTAAAGTATTTGGGAATTTAAAATCAGCTCCCTCTTACCCGGAATGAAGGAAATTCATTATTAACGGGTGGGGGGGGGTGGGGCTGCCGTTAGCGGCTGTTACGTGTCATAACGAGGGAGCATTACGCTGACGAGGCTCGGATGCTGCGGCGGCCCCAGTCGCCCGAGCGATAACCGGGAGGGACGCGACGCGTTAAAGAGACGAGCGGATCGGCTCGCCGGTACGGAAGTCCCGGAAGCTAAGCGCGCTCCTTCCTCCTCCAAACTCCCGTGGGCAATGAGTCCGCGAATCAGCCGACCACGCGATCGTATATTAAAAACGAGCTCGAAAACTCCATCTCGGTCTCTCCGTCGTTCGCTTTTTTCTTTTTTTTTTCTTTTAGGTTTTTAAGTCGCGGCCCGCGTCCGCTCGTCGGTGATGGTGGTGAGGTGAGGCCCTCGCGGCCCCGTCGTTTATCAAACGAGACGGGATCTCGGGCGTCGGAGATGCGGCCGGGGCAGTCGACCGACCGAGTCGACGAATCCATTATCCATTACACCCAAGTATATATATATATATACTTTCTCTTTGCAGCTCTTTCAATGCAAATAATCTCTTTGCAGCTAATGAAATCGGTTTACTTGGCACCCGGGGGGAGGGGTGGGGGGGGGTTTACCGTCTATATTTCCCCAACCCTTTTCCCGAAGAAAAAGCACGGAACACTAAGCCTGACTGACTGACTGACCGAGGAAAAAATAATATCGAATTATCGGTATCGAATGCTACGGTATCGACGATAAGTGGGGAAAAAACAGAAATATACGAAAGAGCCGATGCTCGCCGCTGATATACCGAATAATACTTGCCGCGGTGGCTCAGGCCAAAGCTACCTAGATAATGTTAAATTGTTAAACGAAGTTAAGATAGCGGATGATGCAGCGCGTAGTACCGCGAGGGCAGATAGCGGCGCTCCAAGGAGCCTTACGTGCGGATCTAGAGACGGGGTAGAGAGGACAGAAGGACAGAAAAGTGGTAAAAATCACGTATTGCCGTATCACGTTGATAAAAGCGATAACCCGCTTGTTTACATTTTATCGAATGCGTTGCTCGAAACTTTTTCTTCTTTCTTTCTTTTTTTTTTTTCTTTTTTTTTTTTTTGCTACTCTTCGCTCCCCCCGCCCGCCCTTCTCTCACTCTCTCTCACTCTCTCTCTCTCTCTCGCGCGCGCGCACGCTCCACGTAAACGTTAAATCGGCTCGATTAGATGTGATTTTTTTTTTTTTAATACAAACACGTACTTTTGCTAACCGCTCGTGATTCCAGGCAACATTGGGATTCTTTTTACGCTCGTCACGTTTAATTGGGTCATGTTTTCACAAATAATACTCGAAACGATGAGAAAATAAAATCCCGGCGAAACGACGAATTTTCTTCTTATCCTTGGTTCGAGGCTCGATTTTTCATCATTATCCTCTTCCTCCTCCTCCTCCTCCTCCTACTCCTACTCCTACTCTCCTCCTTAAACTCAAGTATCCCGTTCGAGTGCATAGAGATGAGCGACACGTTTTATTAATAGTCCCCCCGCCATCCCCCTCTCCCTCTAGCTAATCTTCGTTAATCTTAGCATCTGACAAAGAAGAGAAAAAAAACAATCTCAAGAGGCCGTATCCTTTGTAGCATTAGCGGGAGAAGGGGGTCATTGGGGTTAAAAGGCCGTTCTTAAGCTAATGGTTAGCTTAAGAAATGCGCTTGCACCAACTTGTGGCTCCAGTACGCGTAATAATTATACCGAGAGGATTATTGTACTGGGTGCAAGGGCAATACAAGTGCAGCGACGGGAGGCTCGGAACAAATATTTATTGGATAAGGACGATAAAATTAAGCGACTCTCTTGCGGCTCTCGTCCTCGCTCGGCCCTAAAATAAACGAAGAGTGAGAGAGAGAGAGAGAGAGGGGAGGGGGATAGAGAGAAATAAAGCAGAGAAAAGAGTCTACAGGCGATAATAATGTAGCGGCAGATGGGTATCCTTGGAATTATTCAAAGGAGCGAGCGCGCGAGAGCGGTGCAGAAGGACAAAGTGCAACCGCGCCACGTAAATAGACGACCTCGCGATCTCGCAATGGCGGAGCAGCTCCGTGTAACGGTGAGCATTCCACAGGGATTTTCGGATTCTTTCGAACCATTGAGCCGTCGGGGCCACCCAACGATGGAGGCTTCCGTGCAACTGTGTCTTTGACATTTTTTTTCGCGGAGCTCGCCTCTTCACGGGGGTCCCCAATGACTCAAGGAAGCATTCCCCTCCCCCTCCGCAACTAGTTTTTCTTTCCCTTTGAAAGCCTCGATGCGACAAAGTCCCTAAATCTCCGACCTGGTGTCCCGGATCGACGGATCGTCGATCCGAGCTCCCTCCCTCTCCCCCCTCTCTCACTCGCTGCTCTCTTATCTAGGCTCCGAGGTTACGTATAAACATATATATATATATATATGGACGTGAGCGGTGCCGGTCAAAGTCCGCGTCGGTTTCGGCTCCGACGTAATCCATTACCCCTCCCCGTATAAATAATTAGAGAGGCCCACCGTCACCGCGCTATTTTCCATCTAAAATCTCTACGGACTTGCAGCCTCTCCGCTTCCTCTTTCTCTACTTTTTTTCCCTTTATAGCATCTCTCTCTCTCTCTCTCTCTCTCTCTCTCTCTCTCTCTCCTTCTTCCTCTAGCTCTACATCATTTTCGCGCGCGCGCGCGCACGCGCTTATCCGCTTGGGAATGTGTTGGCGAGCACTGCGGGCTTATCTGCTCCGCGTTTCGCGCAGTTGCTATCGAGTCTTCGTGATTCGATGTGGAATGCGTCATCTGCGAGCACATCCAATTCGAAAAAAGAGAGGTCGACTCTCTCTCTCTCTCTCTCTCTCTCTCTCTGATTGAATATACATGAGAGTAGCGGGTAGAGAAAAGTTGAAAAAGCCACTTTCCTCGAAGCGCTTTCGCCTTGTGTTCCCGATATTTGTATATCGTGCGAGTGTACGTGTATGCGCATGCACCGAGACCACGGGGGTCTGTATAGCGATTTTCGTGTGGGCACCTTCAACACACACTCGTACATGAAACGCTCAATGAACGAGCGAGAGGGGGGACGGAGAGAGAGAGAGAGAGAGAGAGCGAGCGAGCGAACGAGCAGCCGTGGGTTATTGGAGGGGGGAGTGATGGGATACTCTACCATGAGTCATCGCCTCTCCCTCTCTCTCTCTCTCTCTCGCGCGCGCGCTTTTATTTCCTTTTTACCTTTCGCTGAGGTTGGAGATTTAGCATTTACCTAACCGCTGCCGTAGCCGCGGCTCGAATAATAGGTGGTAAATATTGATAATAGAAAGCGCAGTGGGAATCCCCGTAGGCAGCGGCGTTCTATCGATGCCGCTTAACGTTCCGTTCACGTGACGTCGGAATAATTCATCGGAGCATCCTTGAATAAATAGAGAAAAGGAGATCGTGATCGTGCTCGCGTCCGCTCTCTCCCCGATCAGCTCGCGCTCGTTAATTCCCTTATAAGGATTCGGCGACCGATCCCTAGGTTATCGGGTAACTCGGACGCCAAGAGCTGTTGGCTCGCGAGCCCCGAGGAAGGAGCGACGTCGCGTTACGCGCGTCACGTGACGACGAGTAGGACGAGCGCAGATCGAGAAGGTCCCGATGCCGCGAGGTCCCAAGCCTCGTCGTCCGAGTCCGGATTATCCGCGAACGGAGATCGACCCTCGAGGACCGAGGTTCCAAGGAAGTGTCCTTGGAATTCCAACTTGGGATCGGGAATGGGCGAACCGAGCCGGCGGCCGCACGTACTCTCGGAGATGGTAGCGCTTCGTCCCCTCCCCGATCGGTGGCCATATTCCAATTAACCAACGGACTCGTATAATAATTCCTTACGGACTGACTTACCTGTAGGTAAGAGGCGCGCCTCGGACTCCACTGCCTGCCTCTTGCTTCGGGCCCACAGCCGCGGCAACCAACACAGTCGCAACAACAACAACAGCAGCAGCAGCAGCAACAACAATAACAACTACAATTACAATTATAATAATAATAATAATACTACTACTGATACTGATACTGATACTAATAGTAATAATAATAACAGCAGCAGCAGCAACAACAATAACAACGAACGATCAAAATCAATCGATCGACTGATTGATCGATCGATCGATCAATAACGATCGAGGATGAACAATAACAGCGAAGGAGAACGATAACGCGGAGCGATAATAGGGGCGGGATAGTAGTCTGTCTGTTGGAGGCGGCGGCGGCGGCGATTCGGTAAGGCCGGCGCAGGTGGGGAGAAGGAGGGCAGCGATCGGCTCGATTCTTTATCCGGAGCACCGCGAGCAACACCTACTCCGGTACTGCGACGCGAGAAACTGCTGCTGCGCGCTGCCGATCGGCGGTAGCGGCGACGGCGGCGACGGCGACGGCGACGACGGCGGCGGCCGCGACCGCGGCGGTGGCTGGGGTCGAGGAGCAGCGGGTGGGGGCGGCGTGTGGGGGCCCGACTCCTCGTCGGTGGGGGCTCCCGGAGACGTGTCGCGGGGTACCCGCGACTTTTCTCTCCCTTTCCACCCGCCCCCGCCCCCGCCCCCGTCCTTCGCCGCCATCCTTAACCGCGTTTGGAATTTCTCGAGGTAGGGAACGTCCAAGGCTCGTCTATGAGGATCCTGGCGGATTATGCTCGCCGGAAGGATGGGAATGGAAAATCCTCGTCGATCCTCGTCTGGTTGGGCTCGCGCGAGGCTCGGATCGGTGACTCCCGATGCGATAAAATTCGCTCCTGACTACGCGAGAGCACGGCCTTTACGCTCGATCCCACCAGATAGCGTTTCGCTTCTCGATCCCCTCGACTTTATTACATTTTTGCATTACTTTGCCTTAGCCCAGCCTAACGAACTCTTTATTTATACATTTCGTTACACAACCTGTAAATAACGTTTCGGTCCTCTCCCCCTCCCCGCCCCCTCCCCCTCAACCCTGCCGCACCATTCACCCGTTCTCTAATTCTATTTACCTATTTGGCCTCGGCTTGGCCCGCGATTTTTCAACGCAACTCTGATTTATACCGAGCTCACGCTGATTTACGTCTCCCAACTAAAACCTACTAATCTTCCGCCATTCAGCCTTCTATAATATACATATAGATTTGCCTATATATATATATATATATATGTATGTATTGATATTAGTCGAGAGCTGATTCATGTCGAGGATATTTTTTGGACGTCGTTCCGAAATAATATCATTTGGCTCGTAGACGCCGTCGTGTACACTGCGGAGGCTGTATTCTTTGTAGATATTACGATATTCGCTGATTTATAAGAGTATCGTTGGTTTCGATCGCAAACGTTATACCGAAACTGCGCCGATCAAGGAATTTTCATCGAGCCTGTCATGTCATTGTACATTACGTATCAATATGCCGCCTCGACAATCTACGCCTGCGCACGAAAACTATTCAAATATTTAATCACTTTGGCCATATTGCACGGCCAAATCAGAATTCTCAAACTGTATAGGCGATAGATTTTCTTTCTCCTGCGTCTCTCTCTCTCCCTCTCTCTCTCTCTCTCTCTCTCTCTCTCTCTCTCCCTCTAATAAGAGGATCGAATAAAATTTTTATTATACGCAGAAAGCACTTTGGCGATACGGAATACAAATAAAATCTAAGGCAATGGGAGCGTTTTATGGGAGCTTAAATTCGCGCTACTTTTATTCCTGTATGCTTTGCACTCGAAGAAAATTATCCTCCATTGAGGAACATAACGAATTATTCCGAGTACGAAATGCTTTATAAGAAAATACAAATGATTACATGTTCATTAAAGTTTCGCGTTTTTTTCCCCGTCACTATCAAACTTCCGACAGCCGTAATCGTTCTTGCTAATGGATTTACGCCTTGAAATGTGCCGAACGTAAGTAAATTCATACATATATCATATATATATATATATATGTATATGTATATGTATATGTATTTACGTGCAGCCACTTAAGAAGAATAAATTTAAAGCCGATCTCGCGGGAAAAGCGAGATTTTCTACATTTCTACTAAATTACAATGCCATTCGCAATAAAGTAATTGTTGATTAGAGATTATTTTAAACGTTAAGCAACATTTGGGAATCGCGCTCTGCAGTTGACAATAGCAAGTAAAATCCCAAGTATCTAATAAATTTATTTTTAAAAGTACTGAAAAAACTGAAAAAAGCGTAACAAGTGATGAATTGTTAAAAAATAATAAAATTAGGGACTCCGTTCTTTTCTGCAATGCAATGTCTCGATTATTACATAATTTTTCATTTGTTATTCTTAATAAAATGCTGGCTTCGGCTTCGTTATTAATACGAAACGGTAATATTTTAAAAATAATTCTCTTTCTTATAAAATTTGATTTACACTCGGTCGCTGTATTGCAAATCGTACACCCGATGCATAAATCATTTTCATTTTATTTATCTTTCCTCTTAGTACGAATTTATTGTTTATTCAAATATTTTATTGTTTATAGGCCATTATTTTACTTACATTTGTAGCCTATTGTTATATTAGACGTTAACGCATTAACTTTTTCATTTGATAAGACTCCGGTTTTCACCAAATTTTAAATAAAACAATGAGATTTTAAGTAAATTTGATTTATAAATCTTTTTATACATATGGTTATCCGATACCTGTTGACAGAATAAAGCGTGGTGTCATCGTCATTACTGGTTATCGATAACAATATAAACAATCTAGAATATGGTAACATTATGTTGTTTTTTTTTTCATCTTATAATTTATAAAGATATAATAATTTATAGTTATATATTTCTCGATGGAAAATTGTCGAAATTTACAAATTGTTGTTAAGAAATTTCTTGAGGTAAGGCAGATGGATTATACCAATGATCGATAAAATAGAATTCTACGGATACTTTACCAGCGATCCAGTGTATATCGACAGTTAATAACTCTCCTGTTACTTCATTTATCATATGAAAGTTTTAATAATTTATAACAACGAGCCTCTCAATTATTATTAATAAAAAGTACCTTTTTTCTTTTAAAATCAATAGAAACATGAAGTTTTAATAATTTTGTAATTCTTTAGCGGATAGCGATAAAGTTGAGCAAATTGACTCTGCAGATTCATTTTATGTATTATTGTTTGTTGAATTTGTCAAATAATATTATTCGTTTGATTTTACATTCGCTTGTTTTTTAAAAACGTTCGTGATCTTTGAAAATCATAATTTCGAGTGCTGAAATAATAATCCTTATCAGCTGAAAGTGCATGTAAATGCGTTATCAGTAAGAAAATATGTAACATTGCTGATACATGTGAGCCCGTATAAATTTTGGTAAACTAAAGATAATTGTATTTAATGCTGTTAAAATTTTAGAGCAAGTAAATAATACAGTTCATTTATATTATATCGCTGCAGTTACTTTTCGAAATCGTCAGCATTATTTCTAAAATTGTATGCGCATACTACGTTCAAGTCATAAAAGCTATGGCCATGAATAAATTATACTTTAAATAAATTTATTTATTGAATTGACGTAAACTATAAACGTGAAAGTATCGGTTTTTTTTTGTTTTTTTTTTTACATTTTCTATAAGTAAATCACATTGTATTACATTGTATTAGTTATAATTTTTGTAAATTCATGAATTATTCATTAAATGCGTAAGCCGAGATAGATTTCGGTAGTGACCGAAAGAGTAATAAATAAGTCTCCTTTTCTGTTTAAATTTGCGTTATCGGCTTGTTAAAAATTATCGACTACTCGCTCGCTCACTCGCTCGCTCATTCAATGGCGTGTATTTAATGCAGCCATACGTAAGCCAATGATATTATTAAATATAATTATTATTAATATTATATTCGTCGTATTATTGCGTGAATTATGAAAAGGATAAGATGAAAACTACTTTCCTTCATTGTGAACTGAATTTTAGAGGAAATGACACCTTGCGGGTAAATATTGTCTCAGCACTAGGACAAACAAGTGGAATAGTGTAAACACTTGTGATAATCGTTC
Organism: Ceratosolen fusciceps; assembly: GCA_018883505.1. Taxonomy (NCBI): domain Eukaryota; kingdom Metazoa; phylum Arthropoda; class Insecta; order Hymenoptera; family Agaonidae; genus Ceratosolen; species Ceratosolen fusciceps. Next base: position 4,058,462 of record RCIC01000007.1, read on the forward strand.
TCAGTCGTTTGGAGTACGTAACTTTTTTATTTTATTTTTTTTTTTTTTTTTTTTGAAGAGAGCGCAGCAGCGCATTTGTGAATAGAAAGAGTAGAAGGAAATACCGTAGACTTTAACAAAGCGATTAACACGAATGTACAGCGTATCGTGAATTGGGCTAACCAGCGTAGTACGACTTTGTCGGATGGATGTTTAAATAATCCGAAAGCTGTTTGAAATAATCAAGCGTCGACAAATAATGATCGGATGTCGACAAATAGGATCTTGCATGTAAATTATCTACGCGCGGGCCGTGATAGTACGATAAAAATTTAGGTCCCCGGAAAGATAATATTCAATTACATCGATGTCTTCTAAGGAGAATGCGAGCACGGCGAGTAATGCTAATGTACGCGAGGAAACGGGAGAGTGACACGAGCTCGCGCTTTCGTAGGAGTAAGAAAGAGAGAACTTTCGCCGACAGAAGGAGAGAATAAAAAAGAAAAAAAAAAACACACAAAAAAAATCATTCGCTCGTCCTCCGTTTATTAGAAAATGAACTGAATTCATTGGCATCGGCGATGAATGAATAGTCGACCGACGGCCTACCGAGCCATCGAATTACGAGAACCCAATTAATAGACGGGCCTCGTCTTTTCTCATTCAACAGAATGATTGCTCGCAATCTTACTTCCCGTCTATCCTTAACGAACGGATAACGCAGCTCGTGATAACGCAGGTAGGATAGAGCAGATAGGATAGAGCATCGGCGGTACGCTTCGAGCATGTAATTGTCATTTAGAGAATAAAGGGAGGAGAAGAAAGGAAAGAGCTGGATATTCTTGGATCGAAGGATCGTCGAGGTAGGTTGTCGAGGTTCTCTTGAAAATCGCGAACGTGACTTGGTGGCGAGGATCGATTTGCAAAAGGTGGCGCAAACGTCGTAGGCCTTGCTCTACGTCCGTGTGCGCCTCGACATCGCCATGTATTTGCGTCCGTGTCTTCTCGCGCCTCGTGGAAAGCCACTCGAAGATTTTCCCATCCTCTCTCCCTCTCTCTCTCTCCCTCCCTCCCTCTCTCTCTCTCTCTACTGTACATTACGATTATGCGTGGCTAGTAAAAATTCCTTATTTCAATAGTGGATTTAGCATATCGCCAGTCTCTTTCGCACTCCCTCACCAATACAATTATCAAACAAAGCTGTATTTGACTTGGCACGAGCCACGCATTCCCAGTGAAAAATACATTTCTATTAAATCAGCGAGCTCGATTAGACCTTAGTTATTCCATACAATCTTTCCTTTATAATATTTTCCTTTCGAGCTGTACTTTTTCAATGAATTTTCGATACTTCAATCGAGTAAGTAACGCGCGAAAGTATCGGAACGCTCACGTTGCATGCATGAGAAGCGAATTAATTATACACAGGGTTACTTAATCAATAAAATAAAAAACACTCGCTTCAATTTTTTGTTTTTGCAAAGCGTTTCGTAAGACAGGAAAAACGTAATACGTTTGAAAATCTTAGATTAGATTTTTTTTTTCTAATTTTACTTGCCTCATATTATCCCGGCTTATTATCCTTAAACAATGTTCGCTCGAGAGAAAGAGTAACAATATATACAGTTTTGCAAGGAATTCGAAAAATAAATAGTAAATAATATAAATCACGCACGTGGAGCGTTAAAAATGTATTAAAAATTACACTCGTTAGGTGAGAATGGATTCGTGAATGCGTGCTATCCGAGATATTTATTGAGCGATGTGATGGACTTGTCTGTAAAATTATTTCAAGATAAAATATACAGGACTGCGGCCTCAGGCTTAAGTAGTTTAAATAGATATTCCTGGGATTCCGGGAGAAGGAGAAGGATTTACTCCAGATTCGTGAAAGTTATTTCGATTTCTTTAAAGAAATTAGAATCCGTATCTCACGTACCCTCCACTTCTTAGAAATACTCAACTCCTTTAATAATAATACTAATAATAATAATAATAATAATAATAAGAACTTGACGTAAAATGGAATTTTAAAAGTCATTGTGACTCAGTTCGAGCGAATTCTCATAAATTATTCGTCTAGATCATGTGAATTAAACGCCACGATCCCGAGTTTATTATATTCTTCTTCTTCTTCTACTTCTTCTTCTTCTTCTACTTCTTCATATTTCTTATATTATTATACATTAATATGTAAATACAATAATTAAAAAATAAAACGCGGATTGGCGAATAGCTCGGTTAGCCTCTATGTGGTGATGATGCTTATTAAGAGAATATGACGGTCTTAATCCGTACTTATTATTATTATTATTATTATTATTATTATCCTCCCCGATCATCGTAATGTCTAATTTAAGGTTTTTTATTTTTATTTTTTTTTTTTCTATAAAATTGGCAAAATTTCGCCTCTGCCGAGTACAAAAGCGCAAATGGAAATAGAGAAATTCCTAGAGATTAATCGATTATAATAATTCCATGGTCGAGTAAGAAGTCGCGATTCTCGAAATATTAATATTTTTCTAATTTACGATATTCTTCTATTCCGACAGCGTCTCCACATAAAAAAAAAAAAAAATCCTCCTTTCTACGAACTTGCATTTCGACGTTGGACAAGTTTACGATAGAAATTTCATGAGATTATTCTCCGGATCCCTTTCTTTGGAGTTTAGCTTGAAATATTATATTGCGCTCGTACATAAATAAAGTCTAACGCTACGGGCACAAATATTTGAATGACACAGTGAGCACATTCCCGCCTTTGCCATAATAAGTCAAAGAAGGGAGACAAGAGAGGGGAGCAATTTTTTTTTTTTTTTTTAATAAACATGCCACGGGGAAAAGAGTTTTTGAGATCAGTGTAACACTTTGAAACGTCATATCTTGTAATCTTTAAAAGTTATCTATCGCAACAACTTGTCGTTCTCGAGTAATTTATTTATTAGATAAATAGACGCTTAATCGATAGTAGGAATAATGGGCCATAAATCTGACAGAGTCGTTGGGTCGTTATAAAGTTAAAGCTTCAATTGATATTTATTATTAAAGTAACGAATCGAGCCGCGATTATATTGCGGAGGAAGGATCGATGCTTATGAGAAACTCCTTTTATTCATTATGCTTGCATTGTTACCAGGCCAATAAAAACAGGGGACAATAATTTTGTAATCCTACGGAGGAGTTGTATTATATTATATTCATTAGCTTTAAGGCTACTTGAAGTCATTTTCATGCTTAACGTACGTACGACGTTCTCTTAGAATCAGGTGGAACGAAAGTTTTACAAATATTGGAGTTATTACGAGATCGGCTCGTACCATAACGCCGAAAGAAAATGCCTGCTTGACCAAATTAGAAGCAAATTAGAATAAAGTATCAACGATTAGGAGAATTTTATGCAATAATACGTAGCGCCGACTCGTAGATGCCAATTACAATTATTATTCGTAAAATATGCTTAAGAAGCTTACAGAGCTTGAATATTTGAATTAAATTGTACGTCAGGCTCGCCCCGTTTACATTATTATTATTATTATTATTATTATTATTATTATTATTATTATTATATTTAATAGAAATTATTTTTCTCTCAATTAATTGTGTAGGATATTGTTTTACAAATGTCCTCAATACTCGGAAAGTCATAAACTGCAGATTAAATTTCTCTGCCAATCCTTATGTTCCCGTGAATTTATAAAGGAAAGATTTATCCGGTTAAACTCTGACAATTTACATCAAGGGTAATTCAAATTAACATAATGGGACGTTGAAATCGTCGATAACCCAGAGAATTTACGAATTAGTCGTCGTCGTCGTTGTCGTCGTCGTCGTTGTTGTTGTCGTTCGTTGTTGTTGTTGTTGTTGTTTTAAAGACTGTAATCATTTATTCCAAATCGAATATGTTCGGTATATGTAATTTTCAATGTAAAATAATTGATAAATACGATGTTTGGCGCATCGATTGCAATGCACGTACGAATGCATCTTGTATTTTGTTTTCGTAAACAAATTTTTCAATACGAAAATTCTCAAGATGTGCTTCCCAGCGGCAATGCATCATCTGGCCATTCCTTTGAATCTTTCTAATGCATCGAAACACCTACTCACTTTAAGCTTGATGTAAGCTCTTTATACAAAACGTGTAATATTTTCTGCTTCTTTCAGTTCGCAATATCGTAATCTCGATTCCATAATGTCCAGTGCCGCTATTCATCCATTATCCGTCACATCTGATCTTATAGCCAATCGGACTTCCTCGGACTTTGCGTTCTAATAATAATAATACCAATACCGATACTAATAATAATACTATAATAATAATAATAAAAACGAGTCCCTTTAGCGAATGACGAATTAATTACATACACTATTATCCACTCGGAGATTTTGGCTGCGAGAATGAATAGTTGCGCAAATAAAAGCGATCGTTACATTGACTTATCAGTGTATTCTGTGTACTTTGCCAGGCAGCTTAAGCCCTCGAAAATAGCGCTGTACAAAATTCCAAGAGGGACGACCCAGTTTACTTTTTTCCTCATTACTACGGATTAAACTTTTCTTATCGGCCACTACACATGTCTTAGATATAGTAATAAAACTATGCGCAACAGGATTAATGGAATCCGCTATGATTTAGTAAGGGAAACGGAATACGATTTTCATTACTTTATTTGCTCTAAATTGTTTAGAAAATCAACGCGCGATTAGAGAAGTTATTAGGTGCAAAGAGGTAAAGGATTGTTGGTGAAAAAAAAAAAAAAAAAAAAAAACAGAAAAAAGAGTCGCCGGTACGAAGATAATTGCGCGTAAGCAGGGATCTCGTGTGGAAATAAGTAAGGCGTAGGCGTGGGTGCAAGGGAAAGTGGGTCGACCGAGTTAATGTAATAAAATAATTGACGGATTCGTTTGCTCGTCGATCGTAGAGGGAGAGGCCGGAGTTACCTAAATAATCCATAGATCCATTGGATGCCGTGATTCATAAGGATAAGGAGATATCGATAATCTCCTAAACGGTATTTCTGGCGGCGTGTATCGGGGTATCGGTGGGGGGGTTGGCGCGGGCTCGGTGGTGAACGCGGTACCGTAAATTAAGACAAAATAATCGACATCCCGATAGATCGGGAAAGGATTTCGAGGGGTCTCACGGATAGTCGGGCTCACGGACCGTAACCGACGATGATAAAAAGTTAAATCTCAGCCGAGAGTACCTCGAACCTCGTTTCATTTGGCCGGCGATTTATCTATTACAGGAGCAGCACAAATATTTGGCCAACTTTTATTGCCCCGGGGATTATTCGTCCGAGAGAGAGAGAGAGAGAGAGAGAGAGAGAGAGAGAGAAGGAAATACGATGGAAGGCCCAACGATGACCGATTGGGAACAAAGGCGGATAATTGGGATTGTCGGTACTTTCGCTTACGTTCGAGGGGTTATTTTATAGGACGTTTTTAGGATACTTTGCATAATGACGGGCCGGGATCGTAAAATTAAATTTTAATGGCAAAAAAAAAAAAAAAACGGTTTTATCTCTCGTCGTTCGGTTTATTTATATCTTCTTTCATTGGAAGATCGTGACTCGACAGCAGAGGAGGCCAATGCATTCCGATCGAACATCGACGTTTTACCTAAATGTCCCCTAAAAGCTGCTCCCCTTTCCTAATTTAAGCAAATGACTTTATTCCATTCGACGAGCCACTGCCCTTCTTCGGCTTTCATTTACTCTTCATACCATTTTTCTTTTTGGTTCTTCGTTTTTTTTTCTCTCTTTCTAATAAACTTTTGTTTACCGCTCGCCGTTCCGCCCGAAACGCAACTCTCATACCATACACAACGAAATGATGTGTGTACAAAACAAATGACAAGTAACATAAAACAAAAAAACAAAAAACAAATATATATGTATATGTATATGTATATATATATAGAGGAAGATGATATTTATTTATAGTTTCGTTAATTAAACGACCTCGGCCATACCGAGTGACAATCGAGTATATAAAGTGCAGAAAATGAATTTGAGAGTCACGCTCTTAACGTAAATAACAACTTTTTCTCAGAAGATTTATTGTCTACTTAATTCAAAGTACATTCGATATGCGGCTATCTGATGATTAGTGATATTTAATCATCATTGGAGTGGTGGTTGTCTGCGATTACGCGTTATTCCATGGCTTAGGTAAATAGCCGGGGGCAGAGGGAGGGCGGGATCTCGATGGGGTTTTAACTGGCCGTGGCCGTGGCCGTGGCCGTGACGCTGTAGACTGATCGTCTAGGGTGGGCGAGGAGCTTCATGGGACGGCTGGATAGAAACGAGCTGCAAAAAAAAAAAAAAAAAAAAAAAAAAAAAAAAACTGCGGCGAGACAAACCAATCGAAGCGCTTTGTTTAGTTTTAAGAGCACCGGAGCCCGAGACAATCTCCCGCGAGTTTTCTTGTCCCGATGCGCGCGCGTAACAGTGAAACGTCCATCGGCTCCCGGTGCGGCCTTTTTCTCTCGGTCCTCTCCGCGAAACGAGCCCCTTGCCGATCGGGACGGAGCGAGATCCCGCCTCGGAGCCGGTATTTCTTGATTTCTAGGATACCATAATACGCCTAGTCGGGCGGATTTTTCCTCGCCGCCGTCGATAGAGATTTCCTTCTTCATCTCCGTAAGGATCGACCGGGGGACGGGCGGAGGCTCTTCGTTCTTCTTGAGCTTCGGAGAGGGGGGTGGGCGGGTGAGGTAGACTATCGAAGGCTCATGCCGGGCACGTTTTAGCGATCGCGTCGTATGAGCGGCCTCGCTCAAACGGTATTTACGTCGTTTTATTTACGTACGTTACGCCCGACCATCGTGGATAAATCATGTTAATGCGACGAGTTGCCGAATTTTTCCTCGCTCGAACCTGACGATCACCGACGATCCAATACATCTCCGTCTCGGCAAGGGACTCGAGGGACTCGCGCATCCTCCCACTCTCCGGGCTTCAACCACACAAACGCGCCCCTTGCATTGCTTTATTTATTATTGTTAAGAGGTCCGATTTCCGTACAATCCAGTGTCCTTGCAACGACCTTTACAATCTTAAGTAATTCCTAATTACGAATGCCGCTCCCTCGGTAATTACTAATTTAGCTTGTTTGCGGTCGTACGAAACCGGCCACGCACCGAGGCCAATTACGATGAATTACGCGGCGGGGGTGGTTGGTGGGGCGAGGGCGGAGGAGGGAGAAGGCGAAAAAGCGCATTCGAAAGTGATCTATGCGGTAAATTGCAGCTCTCGAGCGGCTCCTTGGCATTTTTCAGTACTTTATATACCTTTAGAAGGTGGAAGGAAAGCGCGTTGGAACCGGCCACTTATAATACCAATAATAATTGCGAAGACAACAAAGGAGCTGGAGGAGAAGAAAATCGAGCCAACGGCTTTTTACAAAGAGAAAACCCACTGGTGATGATAAAATTATTCAAATCCAAAGTAAGGATCGATGTGCCGGGCTCGTAACTGTGTCATTTTTTCCCCGAGATTTAATTGGTCTATTGAACTACATTTTCTAATTTATATAAATCACGAAAGTTGTCATTATAAATATCTATATCTATATATATATTTATATATATATATATATATATATAACTGTGAGTTGGTTAAAAATAGCTCGCGGGGCAATTATAAATGTGTAATTGTGCCGAAGCCGAGTCCGGACTGGAACCGCGAGGATTTTGCCGAAGCAGATCAATATCGTTAGGGCGTTTGTAGCTTTATGAATTCATTAACCGTTGGTCGAGTGACGGGGGGGGGGTGGAAAGAGGGTGGTAACGAGCGCGTATCTTGTGCACAAAACAGGTTCTCTTCCACCTATTCCCTGAACTTGAAAGACCTCGACATTTATGTACGGAGAAGAAGACAGAACGGCGAGATTAGAAAATGGATCATTTCACACGCGATAACGATCGTCAAGTTTTGTTCAGGAGAAGGAGTGACGGAGAGAGAGAGAGAGAGAGAGAGAGAGAGAGAGAGAGAGTGAGTGAGAGCGCGATTGGGGCGGACAGGGGGGGGTGGCGTTGGCTAGCAGCTACGATCGATTACTGAAGCGAACGCCTCCCCTCCCCTCGACAGAAGCACAATCTTTTATCAGATTCGTCAGAAGGCAGTATTGGTAAGGAGTATTTTGTAATTTGGCTTTGACTGCGGTTAACGACGCTCTCCTTCCTTAAATTCCCTAAACTTGAGTTAATAAGCCTTTTACATTCTAAATTGCATTGGCTCAAGCGTTGCCTACGATATTTCCCAGGCAATATTCTTTACGTAACCGCGCGCAACGACAACAACGACAATTCCTCTTATATAATTAATAATTAAAGATTACTCACAATCCAACAATATATAAAAATTCAGCACATTGTGCCGATTAGCATTTTGTTTATCACTGGACATGCAAAGCCAGCCACAACGAAATAACGCGATAATAATCTTCTTTTTTCTTTCTTTCTTTTTTTTTTTTTTTCTTTAATGAATATATATATATATATATATAACATTCTTCTACCAGCCGCTATCTCGATAACTCCTTTACAATTGTAATAACAAACATAAAGGTAAATATGACTTGCTTAAGGAGAGACAATGCAAACAACTTTTTTAGGCTCATTAATTATGCAAGACTCGGCTTTAATAAATTTCACGCTTAAATTAAGATTTCCGTATTTGATATATTGAATGCAAATTCTTTGTTAATACGTTCGGGAGCCGCTGGAAATGCTTAATACGCCGTCGGCGGACTTTCACGCGCACGTTTATGTAATAATAATACAGATTATTGGATTCGGGCACGCGCTCCTTGCGCCGGGGCTCCCCTTTCTCTCTCTCTCTCTCTCTCTCTCTCATTCACTCTCACTTTTAATCACTCTCTCGAGTCGATTCTCTTTCTACGACGTTGACTCCCCCGAAGAAGAACCTTTATCTCCCCGACGGCATTCGAGGGCTACGGACGTTAAAGAACGCTGGTCAGCCCTCAACAAATGCATTGGTCTCAGTAAATAGAAGGTATGAGAGAGAGAGAGAGAGAGAGAGAGAGAGAGAGAGAGAGGAGTTAGGCACTGAGGCTAACAATGGAATGCCTTTCCCGCCTCCCCCCGTTTCTGCTCCCTCCCACCCTCCATCCCCCATTTGAATATTAAAGTATGCAAATAGGGAGTGACGGTCGAAAATATCAATCGGCCGATTTGGCAGAGTGGCGGGGCTGGAGGAGGAGGGGCGCGGAGTGATCTAAGAGCGCAAAGGCAATAATCGGAGCTCCTTATTTCCTCGGCGTATCCGGTGGGCCGAGGCAGCAGCTGCATCGTCGATTCACGATACGTACATACCGGGGAATATCGTATCGAGGAAAGCGGGAGAGCCAGCCAGCGCCTCCCTCACCCCCCCTACCGACCTTCCGACCGACCGCGCGCAGGGTATTCGCTCGTCCTCGGCACCGTGACTGAAATCACCAAGTGTCGGCGGATTTACCCGGGGCGGCTCTCATTTGCCTTTCGATTGCGCTTTCGCGGAACGTCAAGTCCGGGGCCCAAAGCCACCGCGAGCCTACCAATAATACCCCGCTGGCCCTCCTCCTCCTCCTCCTCCTCCTCCTCCACCGCTACCACCTCCTCCTCACACGTGAGCGAGCGGCGGCTTTGCGCGCATCCGCCTTCGCCTCCTCCTCCTCCTCCTCGTTCTCCTACGCCCGACCGTCGGCCCTTCGCCGCCTCCTTCCGTCCGCCGCGGCCGCGAAATCATTCGTCGAGCGGCTCGTTATCCGGGCCCCGGATACCCCCGGAGGAGGATGCCGCCATTTAACGAGGACCGTCGAGATGTATCCACACCGTCCCCTTCCCTTCCCCAGCCGGCGTCCTCCTTCAACCGATTTCACTCCTTCAATGCCGCTCATTCACACGGAGACAGTATCATCGTCGTTACCCCTTTGCTCGATATCGATCATTATAATGTATTGGGCGTTTGATTTTACGCAATTGGTCCACCCGAGTAATACGATGCTCTTACGAACCTTGAGTTCGGCTACGATTGAGCCGTGGCGCTGCTTACCGATCGATGACTCCCCCTTCGTCAACGCTATATTTATATACGGCGATCGATCACTCGTCAGAGGAGCGCTTCTCTCTCTTTCAAGATTTGCCTCACGAACGATTGTAATGGCCCTTAATAATTATAAATCAGCTATAAATCAGCTCGGGTACAACCGAACGATAATTAGCCAAACTCTCCGAGTGTATAATATTTCAAGAGTCTTTATTGTTTCAATTGTTTCGCGGTCTCGGCCCCCCACTTATACTCCCTCCCCCCCACCTCCCCACGCATACTCAATTAATCGCTTGTTAAAAAAAGGGTTTGGGGTGGGGGGGTGGGCGGGGTGTCGATAGGAGAGAGAAAATATGTAATCGAGCATTATTATAATTTTTCCTCGTCTACTATTTTTATATGAGCGATTCAGTTGTAAGCCGCGCTACGATCCATAGATAGAATAGAGAATTTGCACACGAAGCTTTCGAGGAGGAGGTAATTTGACATTAGACGCGCGACAAGCGGCCGGTAAATCATTTATAATTAAATATATATATATATATGTGTGTGTGTGTGTGTATATATTTCAAGTAAATCCCAATGGGCCATTAATAGGATAATCGTCGTAAAACACGTTGTTCGAGTATTATTTATCGTATTTGCATTGCACGTTTAGCCAGGAATTAATTTGTAACCCAACCATACCCAATGACAAAGGCAGTAACGCGCACGTTATTGCGAATATTGTTGTTGTTGCATTCGGGTGAGTGGGCCGTTACGTAGTCTGCGGTGGGGTTATTGGGGTGAGGGGAGGGGTGGGGTGGGGATGGGGATGGGAGGAGGATATTAGGGGGGGGGAGCACACGCGGCATTCTTATTGGATGGACGCGTGTGCGTACGTCGACCAGATGAATTTCGATAATTATTCCAGAAATAGAAGCCGGTAATGAAAAAGTAACAATGATAATTGGTAGGAGGACGGAGTAGGACTGGGACGGGACTGGCCGAGTAACTGGAGCAACCGACCAACGTCCAACGTCCAACGTCCGAAAGCCCGACAATTACCGAGTCTTCTCGGTAACTCGATCCTTCTGTCTTTTCACGTAAGCGGCTAATGCGTCCGCGGCCACCTCTATTCGCTTCCTTCCTATCGACGCGCGCCATTTTTAACGACGCCGACGACGACGACGACGACGTCCACGACGTGCTTATTTAAGAAAGTATAGGAGCGATCGACGCGTCGTCGATCTTCCGGCCGGTAATGTGCGACTGCGACGGCCAAAGATCTCCCTCTCCCTCCCTCTCTCCCTCTCCCTCTCTCTCTCTCTCTATCTCTCTTTTATTTGGCGGCGGGGATAGGGGTCGGGGACTGCAGTTAGTTAGCGTTGGCCGGTAATACGTTTTTATATTAAGGAGCCCGGCTCGAACAAAAGAGTGTCCAATGCGGAGGTTCCAGTTCGCGTCAACGACCGAACGCGCTTCCAAGGAAGTCATACAGCAGCTCGAGTTCCAGTAAATGAGTCGAGCCCAACTCACCTGAGAGAGCGGGTCAACGACACGCGCTTCCAACGTCCTTGATCGACACTCCTTGGTATCGGCACGGTGACGCGAGCGAGCGAGCGAGCCCGTACCCGGGAGTCGTAAGCGGCTCTTATCCGGCTCGCAAGCTCGGTTTCGACCTTGGCGCGACCCTGGCTACGGCTGCTAACGATTAAACGGTCACGACGTCCGCGCTTCCACTCCTCCTCCTTCCCCCTTCTACGAGCAATAAACCACCCACGCAGCTCGTTCGTCACTTCCCGGACACGGCGAGTTTGGCGCCTGCACGCGCTACCGCGTATCCCGAGCTTTCTTAAAGCCGGCGGCTCCGGAGTCGGGGACTCGCCGGCGACCGCACCTTCCGGGACATATTCATCAGCTCGCCGTGTCAGTCTTTGCTTTGCCGTGACGATCGGACCACGTGAGCCCGATCGCAGTTACTCCACAAAGACTCGGGGCCGCCTTTTTTCCTAAACGGCAAAGAGCGTGTCATCGTCGTCGGGTCGACTGAGCTTTATGGCCAGCGATCACCGGCCGTACAATCCCTGACCAGGACGATGTAAATGACAGTCATGCTAACGATAAGATTGTCGGTCAGTCATTCAAAACGAACGCAACTCCAAACTCGAAAGTCAGCCTTTGTTGTTCAGTTTGGCATTTATCGACACTCTCTCTCTCTCTCTCTCTCTCTCTCTCTCTCTGTCTGTCTCTCTATCCCCCAACCCCCATCCCGCCCACCAGCCCGAGCGATCCTCAAAAGATCGGAAAGCTCGGCTGTGGAGGGAGGAGCCTGCCGTTACCCGCGATCGAATATTTTTAGAGTCCACGTATCGCTCGCCTTCGTTTCATGCGCAAACGACGTTGTAATTAATTAGCCCGCCCCCCCCTTTCCCCGACTTTTCCTTACGAGGAAGCTCCGACCTCGCTCAAGGCCAGTGGAGGATAATGACAAAGTCGTCGGATGTCCTGTACTTCTCTTCGGTCTTCTCGGTTGACTCGAACGAGTCGCGGCGCCGGCGGGTGTACGAGGGCGGGAGGGAGGGAGGGAGGGAGGAGTGAAGCTCGGCCATTGTCAGAACGAAATCGGAACGAAATGTACGAATGACGAATAAGTAAATATAGCGAGATTATTTTAATGCGCCACCGAGACTGCAGCGAGGAATTTTATATTTTCAATGAACCGCTCGTCGCTTCAGTATCTCGGTGGCGCATTATCTTCCACCCGACCGATCATGACGAAGAAGTAGAAGATAGATTTTCATTTCACGTAATTAATAAATACGTAGGAATTCAGCTCACTTTAGGAAGATTAATTTTTTTTTTGTTTCTTTCTTTATACACTGTTTTTTTTTTTACGAAGGCGGCGTATCTCGATCGAGAGACGGAGAGAGACAGAGAGAGACAGAGAGAGAGAGAGAGAGAGAGAGAGAGAGAGCGTGGAAATAATGTTGAAAAGGGGGAGGGGGATAAGAGGCCTCGATAAGAGTCAAAAGTTTTAAAAACTCGTGATTAATTCGTTAAAACGAAATCAATGTACTTTATAAATGATTGTTGGTTAAGTAAGGGTTGCGCAATGCTTAGCCAATTAACCGCTCTCGGAAGATAATATCTTCGGAGGATTTATTATGAAGCGTTTGCCAAGGGAATCAATGAGTCCACGTAAATAAGACGCTTGAGTTTTTATGCTAGAAATTCCGATACATTTATCGATAGGTAAATAAATAACTCATTGTCTCGAGAGCTCTCACGCCCAATAACCTTCCCAATAACCCCAATACCTCGTCCAACCCTTTTATTAATTACCCTGACACGTCATCATCGTCATCATCGTCATCGTCATCGTCGTTATTAATATTATTATTGATATTATATGTCGTCGTCTCGTATTCTCAGGTTCGGTATAAAGCCTAGGACTTAGTATATGCCGGTATAAACCCAATTTCCCTCTCGCCTCTCTTTCTCTAATTAACGGAAATGGGCATTTCTCCGTAAACTGAGCGCCGATATTCGTGAGAATTGATGCTAATGAGCGCATATCTTGGCAAAGAATGTCTCCAGCCCGAATGACCGAAACGTAGATAAAGAAACATACTTTATCTCAGCCGTAAATATATAATGTAATAATACGTTAGCGGTTAAGCAACCTCGAACCCTTAAAAACCTTAGGCTTTATTTGTTTATGGCGGTATCGGGTGTTGGGCCCTGTACGCGTGTGTACGTATACGTGTGCTCGGCCGACCTTACGGCCGTCCTCCGCCTTACGAGGGATGATAAATTTTCGTTTATCGCGCATCCGCGCGGCTTCGATTAATGCCCGTTCCCTTTCATCTCTGCGGATAATCTAATTTCCCTATCGAAAATCGTCGTGCGCAATTACCTTGCGCTTGCGTTAGAAAATTAGTCGTAAACGATTGCCGTTATTCTGCCGTACACCGATAGATGGAATTACCGCTTAAGAAGCTAATGGCTGCATACATTTGTAATAAAAAGTAAACGAACGACGACACTTTTTTATCCCCCGATAACCTTCTCATCCTCATTCCGATTCCCGTGTAAGCTAACTCCTAAGAAATCCATGCTTCGGGGGCCGTAATTATTTATTACCTTGTGCGCGCGTCTCTGTACGCGCACTAAATTGTTGTATCCTGAGTACATCGGCATTACAGAGAATTCTCATTAGCTTTATTAACGTTCCCTCGGTCGAATATTTATGACCTTGACAATCGGCAAATAATACCTCGATGTACGTGTCCGCGAAGGACATCGGCACGAGTACCAGCAGTCGAGTACTTTGTATTATTCGGAGCTCATGCAATATGATTATACAATCATATCACTGAAAACATGTTCTCCGTCTATTGCGACGTAGAGGAGCGTCTCTACGTTAGGACTAATGTAGCACTCTACTGCATTCCCATGAGGAGCCAACTTAGTATTCCGGATAAGTCGCGAGAGATTAATTAATGGCTTGGGAGGTCGCAGGTGATGACTGGAGACGTTGAAAAATTCTTACGGGCTACGCGTCGCGCGCACACGGGCCGAGGAGATGGACCGGGATAGTCTAGGGTAATTGTGTAAACGCAAGTGGGTTAGGAATCATTACCGGCAATCATTACCGACGCGTGATCACTAATAATGGGACGCGTGCGAGCCAGAACGAGGATAGATAATGGAAACTTTTATCCACAAGTCGTGTGGAATAAATAAATTTTGACGGGGGACTGGGATGCTCCTGGTCCCTCAGGCCGGGCCCGCCCACGACCCCGTGATGCGTAATAAGGCTCGCGCGTTGCTTCCGGTAGTCGTGGAAATAAAAGTGGCGGTCAAGTCGAGCGGTGCACGAAAGCGCCTGTCACTGATGGCCTGGAGAGCGGTCCTTGGCTTCGTGCGCTTCTCGCTTCTCCAGTCGATCCCCTCGATTTCACGGTCCGACTCCTGGACAATCGATCGGGACTTGGCGGAAGTGGGACCGCTCCCCTGTCCGGTCGCGGAGGCCCCGACGACCGGTCGACGAGCTCGCGAATCCATTGACGCCCGATCCGCCAATTCGGTCCACCTCCTTCGATCCACGCAACCCCCCCTCCCCTCCCCCTCCCTCCTTGACACCTCATCATCCTCGTCGAGGCAAGGTAACGGGCATCGGGGGCATCGAACGACGAGGGGGGAGAGAAGAGTCCTATACACGCGTACGCCCAAGAACTACGTATCCGCGTTGGTCGGTTAAATTTTCTGCGAACACCCCCGCCCCTTTCCTCTTTCCTCTCGCCCTTATTATATTATTTATCGTAAATTGCATAGCGGACCGTGCCATTGTATCGTGCCGCGATGCTCCCGGCCTTCCCGATTATGCCATTACCCGAGACCAGAGAATACCGATCTCGGCAATAAGCGGATCCCCCACCCCCCTCCACCCTCACCCCCACCCCCGCCCCCTGTCCCCAATCTACCGGCACTCGTCAACCAGAGACATTATTAAGCGTATTCGAATGTACGAATGGGACTGATAGGGGGGGTGGGGTGGGGGGAGGCTGGTCTCAAGGCGCAGTCGAGCGCCGGTGATTTGGTCGGGAGCCGCGGACCCGTGAAACCGGCTACGGGGCCATCCTCTCGGCCAATGACACGCGCGTTTGCCTCGCTCGATGGATTTCCGCTCAGGGCTCGTCGAGGCCGTCCGTGTATCGCGCGAGACTTTGAACTTACGGGGGTTAAGTGCACCGATAACCGCAGTTATCGGCCTAACGGACTCCTCCAGCCCGAGCTCCGGGTTCCCTCGGCGACGAGTCCGCTAGATCCGAGAGGCCGTCCCCGGGCTTTCGGGCCGTTTTCGGCCCGCCGGTGTCACGTATGCCCACGTGCCCGGAGCTTCGAGCTTTTTAAAAGCTACGTGACCGGGATGGCTAAGGACGGCTCGGCTGGGAAGGCCTAAGTCTCGTCCACGAGACGCATACGTAAGCGAGATCCCCACCTTCAGCCCCGCCCCCAGCCGACACCTTCGGTCCCTTATTACGAATGGCCAAGGGCAGCGAACGAAATTTATAATTTAATGAGAGTCCGTGGCTCCCACTTCACCAGCCCCCAGCCCCGCCCCTCGTGCTCTTCTTCAATTGGTATTAAATTCTCGATCGCCTCCGCCTCCCCCTCCCAACCTCCCAACCCCTCCCACCCGACTAGTGACAAAGCTGCGTAACGGTAAGGCCCTACACCCGAGAGCGGAATATCAAAGCTACGCGCGTTCCTAATCATCGAGAGAATGACGGGAGGTGAGGTGGAGGGGTGGCGGTTGGTGGTGATATCTCCGTGGAATTTAATTTACAAAAATGATATTAAATAGAAAGTGACTGTCGACGTTATCGGCCGAGCGTCATTATTATTTATCTTTTTATCGGCCGTTCGGGTCCCCGAGGTCATTTAATTATTATGCCTTTGATTTTAATGGGCCGATGCCCATCGTCTCTATATTATTAAATAATCTAACGACGTGCAGCGCTCCTTAGATTTTCTCTAAAGCCATTAAACGGCTTTAGCAAACGCACTTAAAATAACACGAGCCTCAACGCCCCGGCGAGCCAAGCGAACGTTATTTACACGCCGCGGCTCGTTTTTTTTTTTTTTTTTTTTTTTATAAAAATACGTCCTTATTTATCGCCGGCCGTTCCTACGACGGGCAATATTATCCGAATTCAATAAAGTGCCAAGAAAATACAGCACGTGCGATGATTCACCGCCAGTTAAAGTTCATATTAATTTTCAGCTAATTAATCAATCAATCAATTCAATGAAACAATCAATTAAAACGGCTTCGCGAGTCAAAGCTCTCTATCGCTTTTGAGTAATATGCCCCGTTTGCCGCCCCGTAGGCCGATTTTCATCGCCACGACGGCGACGGACACGAACGGAAAAGAAGAGACCCTGGCGCACTAATGATATCTGGAAGAGGAGAACAAAAAAAAAAAAAAAAAAAAAAAAATGTATTTATTTAATTTTCTACGGACATGACGCGCCATTGGCATTCGTCTTACGCATAAAGTATGTAGGGAAGGGCGTATAAATCAAAGGTACGTGACGGTACTTCCAAACGTTTTATATGAATATAGTTTTCACTTAACATCCTGTAATAAAGAAAAAGGAGAAATAAAAATAATGAAAGAAAGAAAGAGAGAACGAAAGACAGAAAAAAAAAACTGCTGGCCAATAATACGCGAAATTATAATGCCAACGACGCTTCGTTGAAGGATCGACGCTGAAATATCCATTGCGTTCCCGTAAATGTTTGCTCCGTTTACTCTGCTCGTGTATGTAACGTAGCTGGATCTGCCGTCGGCGAACGGTCTGCGTTACACTGTCCTTACACTGTCGATTATATTTATTGATTGTTTTTTCCTTTTCAAGAAATTCATCGGTTAACGACGTCGCTCCGCTCGCTTCTTCCCAAAGTCGGGACTGGCTTCGGACTCTGGTCTCTTACCGGTCAGCCCAACGTACCTACATCTTTATGCATTACGTGCTTTCTCCCGCGATCGATCATCCCAAGCCCCGCTTGTATTAGTGGACGGACAATACGGACGGATAGTCGGATGACGACGACTAGGACGACTAGGACGACTAGGACAAGAGCGATAGCAGTCGCGCAAGGTTTAAATGTTTAAAGTTTAACGAGCGCCGGCTCGTGTGAATACACGCACGTAGATACGCGCGCGCGCGCGCGCGCTCGCGGGTAACGAAGAGTCGAAGGAAGCGAAGACGAGGAAAATTGTCTCGCGTTCAGTAAAAAGGTCTTTATGCAACGAGGCGTCAGGGGACCCCAGAGCCGTCCTCCGCATTAGCATGACAAGGAGGCTGCTTACGGGGTCATATCCCCGGTCATATCCCTCGAGGTTCTAGGATGGGGTGGATGGGTGGATGGGCGGCGGCGGCGGCGGTGGCAAGATCCCACTGGAAGTGGGCGCAACCAACGGATCGCGAAGGTAGTTGCGGAAGCCCGAGCCAGGTGGAGGAGCGCGAGCGTGCCGACCCAGGGGATGAGGCTGCGGGAGCAAGGTCGAGCGGCGGGAGGGGGCTATTGGCGGGATCAATTGGAGGCATCCGCAATTTGAGCTCGTCGTACACGAGCCGCGTCGCGTCGACCCACTTTTCAGCTCCTCCTAGTCAATGGATCCTCCCGCTCTCCCAGCTCTCCCAGCTCTCCCAGCTCGCCCGTTGCGCTCCGTCACCGAGTTATCCTCGCACTTGTCGTAATGCACGCAGATCAGCGAGCCAGCGGCTCGTATAAATTTTTCAGACTCAATGGGCCTTTTTCGGCCCCTCGCGATACAAATAAACGGATTAGAGCAACGCGCGCGCGCGCGCGGGTGTGGGTGTCTACTTATCATCTGAAATAGTCGGCCGGGACAGGGGGGGGGGTGGAGCGGGGGCAAATAAGGGGTTAAGCGGCAAGGGGCCGGGCTGACGGCTTCGTTGTTCAATACGTTATTGAATTATCGTCATAAATACGCTGATTGGCGCGCGCTGAGAAAAATATTTCGCAATGCCGTAATCGCGAGATAATAGCTCGGATTCGCAGCGAGCGGCTCGAGAGATGCTGGATAGACCGCGAGCCCCGATTGCTCAAAGCAAAGCTCACCGAGTACGACCGGCCGTAACTTTCCTCCGAGCCCTTAATTTATTTACATTATTATGCTTCGTGGCTCGTGGCCTCCTAGACTCCTGGACTCCTGGCCTCCTGGACTCTTGGCCTCCTAGACTCCTGACCCCCACCCACACCCTCAGCCCCAATCACTCCCGCCTTTGTGCAGTGGTTTTTTTCTCTCCGTTCTCCGCCGAATACTCGATGGAGAACGGTTCCGTCGAATTCCGCGTTCCCTCGAGCTAATTGACTGGCCGAGAGCGGTTCTCCAGCCGCTCCCGGTCACTCCCTAAAATCCCTCTCCCGGCCGTTCTCTTACGAGAGTTCGAGGAAGAAGAGGAAGAGGCAGCTGCGCGTGGAAAATCCAGGAAAGGAATAAGAGGGGGAACGAGTAGAGCCGGTTCCTCATAAGCTCTTTAATTGACTCGCGGTCTACTTCGGGATAAGACATCACCGGCACGTGGATCGCCGTCG
Source organism: Ceratosolen fusciceps (assembly GCA_018883505.1). Classification (NCBI taxonomy): domain Eukaryota; kingdom Metazoa; phylum Arthropoda; class Insecta; order Hymenoptera; family Agaonidae; genus Ceratosolen; species Ceratosolen fusciceps. The sequence goes on from RCIC01000007.1 coordinate 4,077,611, forward strand.
ACTCGTAATGAGCCCCTCCCCCGCCGGCACCGCCCGCCCAACCCATCCTTAATTTATGCAAACTTTCGAGAAGCGAATATTACTGCGGGTAACGTGCGCTCCCTTTTTTACCGACGCCCCTCGCTCCAGGACATTCTTGCACGACCCCGCCTCCCTCTAACCCTCTTCCCTCCCCCCCCCTCTCGCCCCGCCGCACAGGCTCACGCGATAAATTACCACGAGGGCCCAAACTTACTTTGCACAACGCTTCGGCTAATTTGGCATTCTTACGTAATGCATTATTTAGCAAGGATCGTTTAGTGCCTGTCCGTACTAATTAGAAACACTTATCGGCCTTATCGGAGTACCGGCAAAACAAATGATCGACGACGCTGAGATCCGGAGCGGAGTCCGGCTTTTATATACAATTTTTTTCTATCCACTTTTTCGTTCGCCTACGACGCCTTACGGAATATCCGTGACGGAAAGTAACCGGAATTTCCCGGAACATCGACACTTTTCCCCGAGACGTTTTCGTCGCTCGACCTCCGCGCGGAAGCTCTCTGACTAATCTCATCTGCCGTCCATCAGAACGACGTAAAAGAAAAACAACACCTTACATTTACATGCGCACAAAAAACTCTCCTTTACAATGGGAAAATTATTCAAAAATGTCCTACGTGTGAGTGTAGGTAAGGCGAGGCTCGCGCCACTTTGTCCCCGTTGTTCACGGGAAATGTCTCTTTTTTCCTCCCTCCCCTCCGCCGCCGCTGCCGCCGCCGCCGCAGTCATCTATTATCATCGTGTATTATTTACATTCGGAGGCGTGAGTCGAGCCACGGGCCCAGCTACGCAGGTACATTTTCCAGCTCTTGGCCTTTTATCCTCTATCAAAGACTCGTGGACTATTGTTGCTGGGCCTTTTCCTTTCAATAATTCAGCGTCCCGAAATTCTTTAGAACCGATGCCACGAGCGACTGACGCTCGTGTATTGTAATATTTTCATTGGCTTGGGTGGGCCTCGTTCCCTTGGGGACCGATCACTTCTTAAATTAACTAACGCAAAGCGATTATCAGCTCCGCTCGAGGAAAAGGAAAATAAATGTCTCGAGCAGCTTTAAAACAAACAAAAACAAAAACAAAAACAAAAACGAAAACCTCGTACGTCCCATTGATTTTTCTGCCCGAGTCATCAGTGATCGAGGAACGTAATCGTCTCGGACCAAACGATCGAGGCTCCATTGAACTATAAGGAACCTTTTAATTGGCAAAAGAAAAACAAAAACAAAAAACAACAAAAAAAAACCCCTGTCACGGAGTAATTACGAATTATTGAAATTACTTATTGAAGCTGCTCACTCACTTATTATCTTATAGAGGATCAATAATCAGTTATCGAGAGCTGATAAGGATTTATCATTATAATTGCATTACGCAATGGGAGCGTACTATCATTCTAACCTCGTAATTACCGGCGCTGCTCGTCACAAACTATGCACAAAAAGGTAATCAACAAGTGCGCGACACTGTCTTTGTCTTCTTTTTCGCGTAGAGTGAAAAATTGCAAACGAGTTTTGTAATTCGAGAGATTTCGCACGTGCAGCAAACGCCACAAACGCCGCAAAGTGAAATGAAACGTAATTCAACTGTACGAATCAAGCCTACAATCATGATATTAATTAATTAATTAATTAATTAATTGATTAATTGATTAATCTTCTGGTTGGTTATTACGCGCTAATTTCTTAATATATTCCCGTAGCTTTGGCAGAGAAGTCGCAGGGGAAATCCTCCGCGTGATAAATAATTGAAATAATTGAATGTCAGGGACTCGAGACGTCGGAAGTACTTGACGTCCTTCCTTCTCCTCGCCCCTCCCTCCCGCCCCTCACTCCCCCCTGTCCCGCGACGACTCCGGCGCAGCATTCGAAAACGGATGAGCGCGAGTTAATCCGCGATTCCCCAACGAGTGCGAACGGGGGGATTATTGTGACGCGATATCGTGACGGTAACTGAGGCAAGGCCAATAATGGTATTGTACGGCCTGTACGCCGATCTCCATTCGCAGGGCGAATGCGATCGGCATTGGCTCTGGCCTCCCGTAATCTAATAATTAATCCCCTGAAAAGATAAGGGCGCGTTCGCCGTAGTTGGGAGATGCTTTCAGAGACACGACTCCTCGTAAGTAAGCGATGACGCTTAATGCGGAGAGGTTATTGGGGCGTGGGGCGGGGGGGACCGAGAGCAATTAAGAGCCCGAGGAAAGAGACGCGCTTATATAGAGACGATAAACAAAGAGGAAAAGAAAAGAAACATAAAAATAAAAAAAGCATCGGTGGCGCGGAGAGGGGCAGGGGAGGGGAGGGGGAGTCGTGTCATGAAAAGGCGTCGTCTGGCTCTGAAAGTGACGTCTGGTCTAATGGAAACAAACGCATTGGGTGAATCATCGGCTCGAATCTCTGCTTCGGGTATAAAAAAAAAAAAATAAAAAAAAATAATAAAAAACAAATAAAAAACCGCCAATTCCAATTCGAGCTCTCGCGACTCAAGTAGATCGCGGCCCAGCCGCGGAGGCACTTTATCATCGATCCCGGGACGATCCATGTCCCGGCTCTTGCTTTCTTTTTCCCCGGCTACGGTCATCGCTACAGTCCCGCTCCGCCTCCTACGACTCCACTTCCTCCATCCGTTCCTTCATCATCATCATCTTCTTTTTCTTCTTCTTCTTCTTCTTCTTCTTCCTTGTCACTGCCCCTCTCCCCGCCGCCACCGACGAGCTTAGTCATGACGATTCTCGCACGCAGGGTGCAGATGCGCTTATTGACCCACAAAGTCACTCGATACAGAGACAGATAGAGAGTGAGAGAGTGAGAGAGAGAATTGATAACAATGTCGGAAGATTCATGGCATTTGCATTTTAATGGTTTCGGATCATTTCTACAACTCGTGTCTAAGCCACCGCCTTCTACGTCCACTAACTACGGTATCCATTTACATTTTATTGCCATTTCACATTTTATTCCTTACGTGATAATACTTTGTCATTTAAGAACGGCAATTTAAGTACATAAGCCGAATTATTTTATCGACAATGATTTTATTATTATTAATACCCGCGGGCTCGTTTGATTTAACGGCCCGGCTTGGATCGCCGCGGCCGTCCCTTGGCTCGCCGTGGCTTGCCACGCAAGTAATAACAGTACGTAACAAGTCGAATTTAACGAACTTGCGACGAGAGTTAATCGCCTCTTCCGTACAGTAAATACCGAGGAGAGCTTTACAAATACAGGCCACGATTAACGTCTCCTTGGCGAATCGGCATTCACCTTCGTTAGGCCGTTTCAGCAAATTCATGAGGCAAATCGATCGATCTGCCGACCTAAGTCAATTCACTTTCTTCTTACTTTCGTACTTGTCCTTTACAATCCGTTTCTTATGGCGCTAGAGTTTTTCTATTTACTGTACGTGACAATAGAGCGGGAATCAGTGCGTTTTGAATGAAACGGACGAGGCGCTGCTCGTCTGAGAATTTGTCTGGGAATTTCGGCGCTGATGATTTCGTAGGAATCGGTAGAAGTGAGGAGGCCCGGGCCGAGGTAAGGATAGCCAACGGTTAAACGGTGCCCATGACTTTGTATTAGGTAATGGAAAGTGAAACGGGTAGGACGAAGGTACGAAAATTGAGGAGCCCGAGCGCGTGTTATAATAAACAAATTGCTCTTGCGCCTCGGAGCGATCGAGATGAGGTAAGAGCGTGGTGAGAGCGACGTAAGAGCGAGGTAAGAGCGAGGTAAGAGCGAGGTATGATCGAGACGTAAGGTCGGCACGCAATTAATAAAGCATCGGGGAGTAAAAAATAAAAGAAAAAGAAAAAGAAAAAAGATTAGCACTGAAACGGTCGTAGTAATTTGCAAGGAGAAAAGACAGGGTGTGTGGGGAGGAGGAGGAGGAGGAAAAAAAAAATAAGGGGAGAAAGAGTTATTTTCCTTAATCCGTGAAACTGAATTGGAATTACGAGGCTACGGAGATACGCTCGCGGATACTTTCCAACGGCTTTCCATTCCCAGCGCGGAGGCACCGGTGGTGCCGAGACTGAGATTACAAAGTGGCAATCACTACGTAGAAAAGGAAGAGAGCACGAGCACCTGGCAATATAATTAATTGGCCCGAGGCCTTCGATCCCTGTCACCGAGTACGGACATCGCTGGCTACGAGCAGCAGCCGCAGCAGTCGAATAACTTCCAAGGCCCCGAATCACTGCTCCCGGGCCCCCCCAAGGCTCGAGGCTCTTCCTACCACCGCCACGCCCCCTTTACCTTATCGTCGACTCTTCTTAGCCGCTCGCTTACGCTCCCCCGCTTCACCTGCCCTATCCGTCCATACCGCGAGTGCATTCCAGCTAATTGACCGTAACGAGACGCAGACGTATTACCTGCATCGGCCCCAGTCCCTTCTATTGTTTGAGTTAATTTCAGGTGGTCGTTGAGCAAAAAAAAACATAACATCGCTACCTGGCCTCGATCGCCGTTTCTTTCATTCGCCCCCAGGCCTCGCGATCCCTCGTCTGTTTCATTATCTACGATGACGTCACGTGACACGAGCGCATCCGCGGAGCAGAGGCGACGGGACGCCATCTTAACTACACTCATACGTAGGGTTATAATAATAATAATAATAATAATAATGGCGACGACGACGACAACAACAACAACGACAACAACAACAACGACAACAACAACAGTAATAGTCTCTCGTCGTGGGTCATCCCGCTCTTTATAAATCGAGGCGATAATTACGGGCACCCCGAGCCCGTAATTATTAAAGCATGCCTCTCGACCCCATTTTCCATAGATCGTTCAGTCGGTCTTATTTATTATACTTAGATACCCATCGGCTCTGCGTCCCCTTATGAAATCCCGAAAACAATTATCAGTCCAGTCGCTCGCATGACGATCGATCAACGAGATCCTACGCATTATCCGCGCAAAGTGGGTAGCCGGTCTACGCTCTACGCGATCGCGTCCCTCTAATTACATCGGATCCGAGCTTAAGTAAGAAATCCATCCCCATAAATATGCCAAAATAAAGGTAAAAGGCATGGAAACGCATTGTCATCCCGAGGATCGTAAATAATTACACGGCCAATTGGAATGCCATCGTTATTATCATTATGATTGTCATTCGGAGGATGCCGCGGGAGATATGCGACGTGACGGATGGCGGCTACGGGTTTCGTAATTATTTGGTAATTACGTAATCGGTCGGACGATCGGATTAGTCAGTCAGTCAGATTAGGCAGTCGAATGAGAAACGATTTAGTTAGTACACGGCCGAGCGAAATGTTTGTTTTCTCCACTCGACGATCTATCTGCCGATTTACCTGCTACGAGATATTCAAGCGCTCCCCGTAAGGATCCCCGTGACTATTATCCGTCAAAAGCTTCTCTCGCCGCGGTCGCGCTTAAGTTATTCTTGGATTCCTTTTAGTAGTTTTCGGCATCGGAGCCGATCCGCTCTTTTGACAAAATTCAGATAAAGCGAGCCGACGCCTCGCTCGCGGCCTTCGTCCTCCGTGTGAAAAGTAAGGAAAGTAACGAGGCCGTGGATCGATCGATCGATCGATCGATCGATTAATTATTTATATAAAAAAAAAAACCCTTGACGCTCTCTGGCCTCAAGGAGCTAACATACTCATACTTAGCTTTCGCGTTAATATTTATATGATTTTATTTATTTGTTTTCTTGTTTTTTTTTTTTTTTTTTTTTTTTTTTATTACACAACACAGTCTGTCGGTCGATGTATCAGTACGATCGTCGGCATCGTCTTCTTTGCCTATTCAAGTACGAGCAAGTGCTGTTACTCTAAGGCTATCGATCACAATGTCAGCGACTGTTTGTTTCCATTACTCGATGCCGGGATCACTTGGCGGTACCACGTGCCGCTGCACGTAACGTACGCGATCTGAGCATTGGCAAACCATGACATTTCGATGGGAAGGAAGGGAAGTTTCGGAAATCCAGAGTGGTGACTCGTTCCCAAAAATTCTATTCCCAAAGCATTTCCTAAGAGCCGGAAAATGAAGGAAAAGAAACCGACGACGAGTCTTGACATTAAAATCGGATTAACGATCTAAATGCCCAAGCAAGCCTGGTTTCTAAATCTTGGTAATCCACGTTGGCATTGGGAATTTCATTAGCTTCCCAGCATTTGACATTGCATTTCAACAGGACTTATCATAGCTCGAATAGCATATAATCACAGAAACAATTAATAATCCTCTCGGTCGTTATATACGCCGCACTCTCACTTTACTTATCGCTTATAATAATATACACGAAGAACAAAATATGTAAGAACAAAAAACAAAAGTTATTTATTTTCCAATGGCGATTCAAATAAACACGTTAGCGCGAGATTAAAAAAAAAGAAAAAAGAACCTCGGCAGCGTATAATATAATAATAATCTTAAAGATAATTCGTAATCTGGTACACAAGTAATATTAAATAAAATGTCGACGATTCACGAATTCAATGCCAACTGCTGAGTTTCACGTAAATTCAGGATAAGATACTATCGATTTATCAGTGTAAATTTTATTAATATTTTTTTCACGCAGCCGGGCTTTGGATTTTTAAATTTCCTAAGCCGTCGCGCTGATATTAATAAAATAAATGTCTCCGGCGGGCATTATATTAAAAGGACGTCATTGGGCGGGGCGGTGGAGTGGGATGGTGGCTGGGGGGTGGGGGGCTCTACCTAATTACAATACGATTTTCATGCGCTTCATGCGCTATCGCGCGACCGCTCTCCGACTGCTCGCCAGATGTTAAATAATGTTAAATTCCATCCAGTCCGCCGATGACGGTCCAATCTAAAGACGTATAAGACTTACCTGACCTGTCGTCTCGCGTCGCTGCTTTAATGCTGAATTATTTTCACGGGAGCTGTTGAAATATTTTGAATTATTGTACATTTACATTACGTATGGGCTCGATGGTAAGTAGCTCTCTCACTTACCCATACCCTCCAAATTTTCTCTGTCATTTCTTAAACGTCGACAATAATAACAATAATAACAATAACAATAACAATAACAATAATAACAAGCTTATACTATTCTTCTTCTTCTTCTTCTTCTACTTCTTCTTCTTTAAATCAATTAGCACTTGGTCAATTCGCCTTACCTCCACGCGTTTCTCTTTCCTGCGTCTCTCTATCCATCCGAGCTCATTGTATAACGATAGATTAGAAGACCCTTTGCTCATTTTAATAAGAAAAAGTTGTGAAATAAGGAACGAACCGTTAAGTCTTTTTCTTCTTCTTTTCTTTTTTTTTTTAATCACGTTAAAATTATTTTAATTCGTTCGCCATTGCGACAGTGGCATTAGTACGACAACTATTACGACAACGACAACGACAACGACAACGACAACGTCAACGACGACAACCGCATGAACAGCCGCGGCAACGACGGTCCTGATTAATTATACTCCTTCACGTTTTTCTACATTTATCGAGGACAATTACCGAGGAAGATTATTTGACTCGAATCATTTGGCTTCGTCGGAATAAATAAAGATTACATTAATTATTCAAAACGTTTACGAATGATTTAGCGAGATCGACTTTCAAATAGTTTTCCGAGTATTAAATATATTTAAAGTACCTTGAACGGATGTACTTTATCTTTACTTTAATTCCAATGTAAGTAAAAACGTTCACGATTAATCACACTTCTTACGTAATGTCATATATATATATGTAACATTAGGAGGGAGGGAGAGTGAGTGAGAGTGAGTGAGAGAGAGAGAGAGAGGCGGTATTTTCTGATTTTTTTTTAGTTAATAGAATCAATTTTACCGATCTCTTTAATACCTTATTATTCGTGCGAGAGGAAAAAAAATATTTTTATTTTCGTGCTCGTAATAAATTAGATAGCTAATCTATTGGGATATTGTTACAATATTTGTATTATGCCTTACAGATGAATTATGATAATTCTCACTTTGGACGAAAGATAATAATTAATGGGTATGGGGCACGACTGACCAAAGGATTGTATTAATTATCCTTCTTTTCTTTTTCATTTTGTACCACGAGTCGGGAGGAAGTCCATTTGAATTCATTGGCATAAAAATTCATGAGTTATATTTGACTATTACTATTACTATCGCATACTTATATATATATATATATATATGTATACGCGTGTATGTGTATCCGGCTATTGGGCAATAGACTTACAGAGAGTCATTGTAGACTGGAAATTTAGAGAACATCTCTTCCACCGACTCGCGTAATAAATAGTATTTTTATGTACTTTATTGCTACTATACAGTAGATAATAAGGTTACTCTGCAAGTATTTTAACGGACATCCGTGACGTTAGGAATACAGTTTAATATTCTTTTGGAAATTCGATAAGATACGTGAACAAAGGACAGTAGTTGAGTGCCCAAAATGGATTTGAGAAGGAGAGATTTAATGCATCGATGACGTTAAATAATGTCCTGTGCTCGCTCGATTGGCCACGTTCGCATTAAGTATCCGTTGAGAAAGAGAGAGAGAGAGAGAGAGAGAGAGAGAGAGAGAGAGAGAATTTTCATTGGGATTTAACACAAGTCGCGAGTGGGAGTCGCGAGCGTGATGGATTAGGAAAATTTTGATTTTCCAATAACCCCGTTAACCCTACACCTCCGCTCACGTACAAGGATGCATATAGAACTCGGTAATAGACGGGAGGGGATGGGGGGGGATGGGGTGGGGGGAGCTGCCCCAATGCCAGACACTTTCTTCACGAGCTTATAATTATTCTTTGTCTCCGGGCCAACAACATCAGCTAAGTGCTTACATTTTTCTTCTTTTTCTTCTCACTCTCCACACTCTCCTCGCTTTTCTTCTCCTCCTTCTCTCCAAAGCGAATGATTAGTTGTACCGGAAACGGGCGCGTAGCTCTATCGAGCCTCACACTCCTACCGCTTTTCACCGTCCAACTTTATTTGTTCATCTTAACCGGGAAATCATTACATCCTTTACGAACTTCTCAGAATAAACAGTAAAGCCAAAGATCTCGACTGAGTGATATAATTACGGCGGGACAAATTAGCGGCTTAAAAAAACTTTTCGATTCGAGAAGAAAGAAGAGAAAGAAAGAGGGAAAGAAGAGAAAGAAAGAAAAAAAAAACAAAAACAACGAAACATAAATACATAAAGAGGTTGGGTTAAAATTGAATTTTAACCGCGACTGGCCTCGATGATCCCGTAAACAACCATTATTTTTTACCTCCTCTATCTTCTTCTAATCCAACGATCGGCATGTCATTGATAATGGCCGATTTTTAATTTCGCTCCGCAAGCCAAAGCTGTTATTTCTTATTGGATCCCCGAAATCGCGTAAAAGAAACGTATCGTATTTATTATGAATTTTTCAAAGAATGGGAATATAACAATCTTTACGTATACCGCTATTCCTCCGTTTCTTATGCCAGATAAATAAGAAAATCATTTGGCCGGCTTAGGAAACGTTTTATCTTTATTCATGCATACGCGAAGATTCTTCATACAGAATGCAGCCGAGACAGAGATGGAGATAGAGAGAGATAGAGAGAGAGAGAGATGAGTCGAGCGAAGGAAAGAAGCACGCGCCGCGTTTCGTTCACCATCCCTTTCTCGTCCCTCCGCCCTGGTCCCTTGGCCCTTCGTCGTCGTCATCGTCATCGTCGTCGTCGTCGATGATCCCCGGAGATAAGGGCCGCGTTGGCCCTTTCCTGGCCGCCCAGGCTGGGACCGAAGCGTCGTCAACAAAAGCCGAGGACAGTCGTCGGCGCCGAGAAGAGACCTTTGTCGAGCGAGCCCCTCCTCCCCCACCGGCCGTCCCGCAGCACCGGCCGACGCGGGACAGCGTTCGCTACCGCTTTACCCGCCGCCAATCGTGGCTCGTCCGCAGCCGGAAGCGTCCCGCAGCGGTGGGGACCGCGACGAAAGCGGCCGCGGGGCCAGGGAGGGGGGAGCCCGAGCACTCCAGGAGGTGGAGATCGAGCGAGCGAGCGAGCGAGCGAGAGAGAGAGGACGTCGGCGGACCTCAGAAGTGCTCCACAGTCCTAACTCGACTTCTGGCTGCGATAGATTACGCCGCGACCGATAGCCGAGCGCGAGTTTCGCTCCCTCCCGCGCTCCTTCGGCTCGAGTTTAAAGTCCGCGAGGCCGCGAGTCGGTAATAGAGCGGCATCGGGATCGGGATCGGGATCGGGATCGGGATCGGGATCGGGAGCAGCATCGGGAGCAGGATCGGGATCAAGACAAGGATCGGCAAGAGGATTAAGCTGGTTGATTAAGTGACGGGGCCCGGAGGTGTTGGCTCTCGAGGAGGAGTATACGAAGGAGGAGGAGGAGGAGGAGGAGGAGGAGGAGCCAGCCGGTGCTAGTGGCGGTGCGCGTACCCCGAGCGGAGCCTTAGGGTGCCCGAGGAGCCTTCCTCGGGGTGCCGGAGGTAAGACAGACGACCCGCGAGTGGATGCGTGGCAGAGAGTGACTTTTCCTATGTTTCCCCGCAACTTACGTAGCGCATTGTGGAAAATTCTAACACCCACGCGATTAACGTCCGCGGCCCGGTTATTTTCGGCTCCGTTATTGTTTTTTTAACAAAGCCCATTGATCCGCCAATTGTTTCTAGCTTTTATTTCCAGCTCTTTCCAATAGAATCGATTATTTATTGCGCGTGGGTGGGTTTGGGGGGAGGGGGGGATGGCGGTGCGCCCATCATCGGTCCGCTATCGGGAAACTTAGGCGCTCATCGTCAGCTGTCGGGATGAATGAATTTCCCTGATTCATCCATCAGGCAGATGCGCGCACGCACGCACACACGCACTCATGCACGCACACGCGCGTACATCATATCCGATAAGCTCGAGGAGTTGATGAGGGATTTTTTTTTTTTTTTTTTTTTTTATTTTTTTACCGAGCAATGACGAAAACACTTTTTGCCGCTCCAAGTGCGCGAGATCGTACGAGGAAATTCAGCTACGTCGCCACCCCCCCCCCGGCCAGCCGCCCCGTCTCGTGAATGTGTGCGCGCAATAATCGTCGGGCTCGTCTTGTCGGCAATGGAATCGGTCGACTCCGACGGGAGTCGAAAGATAAGGCAGGCACGGCTCGTACTTGAGCAACGGCTAGAAATTAACGAGCTTTCGATATTCCAAAAATACGTGGTCGAATGGCTCCTTCTCAAGGTCTCTCCCCTCCCCCGCCCTTGCCCATCCCAGCCACCCACCAGTCCCACGGGCGATCCCATACGGGTACGCGAAGCTTTGCATTATATTTACCGTAATTATAATAATTTTGTATCATTAAAGGGGTCGGTGGGCGGCCGCCGCCGTTAAGGTTATTGCCTCCACCTCCACCTCCTCCTCCCCCCCTTCGCCCCTACCGCCGCCGCCGCCGCCGCTGAAACCCGATTTCTATCGAGTTTATTCAGGAGCAGAGGTCTGCATTGGTTTTCTCCTTAACGAACGGGGAAACCCGCGGCACACATTTGCCGAGTTACGGCAACGGAACGTTATTAAGAGTCATCCTATTCGGTAATGGGCTCGAGTGGCTCTCGATCGCGTCTGGCGGCTTTCGTCACTAGCGCGTATCCAACGAGGCGCGGGGAGTCTGGCGATTGTGTCCGTTAACAATACATAATAATCAATAGTAACAAATAATAATAATAAATATTATTAAAAACAAACAAAAAAGAAAGAAAGAAAAAGAAAAGAAGAAGGTGAAGTATGTGGTTATTGGGGTGGGGGGTGGGGGAAGAGTGGTCGGGATCACCTTGGAGTTTCGGTACGAAGACCGATAATAAAAATGTGTCGCAATCAGGGTAGAAACTTTCACCGGCGCACGCATGAGGAAAATAATAGCCCCGGGATATCGATTTAACGCCTCTTCGAGGAATCGCGGAGGCATTATCGGCCCCCGTCACCTCTTTCTCCTCCTCCTCCTCCCCTTCCTCCTCCTCCTCCTCCTCCTCCTATCATCATCATTATCATCCTCGTCATCACCACCATCGTTACCGAGACCACCACCACCAGCACAACCAGCACCACCACCACCACCAGACCACGACGACCATCGTCTAGGTTATTCCGGGTGCTGGCCCAGGAACCCCCATCCCCGCGGTATTCAAGTCGAATTTCTCGGTCGCGCGCACCGCTCGCAGCTACTCTTAGCTGGCAACAAGTGGCTTTCCCCTCGGATTGGTCCCAATTTGCGAAAGCCCCTCAAGCGTAGCGAGGAACACATCGGGCCTACTAATGAGGTGAGCCCGCCAGATCTATTATTACGTAATTGCGTTACCGCTCACCAATACCAATGGCCGCCTAAGCTTATATGGTTCCTTCCTCGTTTCTTGTCTCGGCCACGTGATTTACAGAGATAAGCTACGTGTAAATCAGCGAGCCCGACACGTGGAATATTACATTATCCATTAACCAGCAGCCCGGTTATCATCATTATTGTTGTTGTTGTTGTTGTTGTTGTTGTTGTTTTGTTAATATCATTATTACAGCGATATTGGCGGAGTTAGTCGCTCGGAGAGCGACCAAGTTTGTTCGTTTGGTATATAGAGTCGCGGGAGTGTCGAGGTAAGAAAGCTCCGAGGTCGGGATCGCGTAGGGTGATCGGTCCGGAGCTTCGGAGTCATGGACCGACGAGATCGGATGGGCCGACGGCGCTTTGAAATTTCGTAGCCACCACTTCGTCCGTCTCGGGCGCATCCGCGGGGGCGCATTATTCGCGTATCGCTTATCAGCCGGCGATAAGATAGTTCATCGATCGTTTCGCAACGAGCGAGGCGAGGTCTCGCGAGACTCTCCCCCCCCCCTCGCCGATCGCCCTCCGACCCACCGACCCTCCGACCCTCCGCCCCTCCGACCGCCCATCCTTCTAATCATCCCGAAAGAGTTCTTATCCGGCGCGGAGCGTTTACAGGCTCGTTATTCCGAAATCATTATCGCCGATAACTCGACCGTGGATCCTCGATCCTCGCGGGGACACGAGAAGCCGGCCACGGGTTATCGGCCCAGTCCCTCTACCGATCTCTCGTCGGCCTCTCCCGCCCTTACACCCAAACCGCTTCCCGAGTCCCGCCACCTAACCTGCCCTCGCACCCCCTCACCCGTCCCACGGACCGAGGACCGGGGACCAGGGACCAGGGACCGGGGACCCGGAGACCCGGAGACCGGGGACCACGCGAGACCGCCAGGGTTCTTGCAAAATACGTGGCAGCTAATCTCGTCTCTGGTGAGCCGTCGTCGTCGTTGCATAAGAATTTCGTAAATTCCTCATGCACATAACTCTCGCCGGCCAATCTCACTCATTCGCTCTTGTCTTATTCAGTCTTATTCGCAGACTTATTCCTCTTAATAATTGATACAGTTACTTATTTTATGTCTTTGTTTACGTTTTCTTATTTAACTCGCCTCGCTTGAGCATATCATTTACAGATACTGATAATCGTCGCTAACCTTCGCTATAAATTTATTTATAGACCAACTTTTGAATTTTATACGCACGCACGTATAAAGAATAAATTCGCTTTTTTATTTTACCATAAAACATCGTAGCCGTCGTAGTCGTCGTAGTCGTCGTAGTCGTCGTCGTCGTCGTGGTCGTCTCTCCACCTCGTACACACACGTATATATTAATCTTGACTTAGTTTTCTCGGCTAATAACGTATTTATATAAATTCAGTATATTATATCCGTTGAGTAATCGCAAGCTATGGAGATCGGGCTGCTAAGTAGGTGTGGCGAGGGGGGGGGCGCGACAGCGTCCTTGAAAACTAATAAAAAGAGTAGTGAAAAAAAAAGAAGAAGAAGAAGAAGAAGGAGAAGAAAAGAAAAGAAAAACAGGATAACTTTGATCGGTTTGTCGCCTATTGGAGTAACTAATTTTTATTTTATTCTCGCTCCTCAATGTAATAGTCTCGGGCTCGATATGAAAGTCAATATAAATCGTGCTCTCGTTATTGCAGTAAATACGACTGCGACGACGACTACGACGACGACGACGACGACGAGGACGAGGACGAGGACGACGCACGCCGGTAGACTCGGTGCATGTCGAAATATCGAAATTCCCGCTCGACGACGTCCGGGCTAAAATCATCCGCCCCCGTAATTCCTGACCCGCGATCTAATTGCATAGGTAGTTTCGCGGGTGTCCGTCTTAGCGGGGGGGGGGCCAGCACCGCAACCACGGTACGCGGGCTTGTATGATGAACAATGTAGGAACGGAGTCGGACGGATGCAGAAGCAGTCCGCGACATACACTTAACGGGCAAATTAATTTCACTTTCCGAGCTAAAGAGACTTACTTATCAGCGAGCGAGCCTCGTATGATTGCAAGCAATTGCGAGCAATGACATAAAGGATAATTGAATTTTCGTGCGAAAAGAGCGAGAAGAAATAAATATAGTGCTTGGCAGTGACATTGGCATTGGGACGAGGGCTTTTTTTCTGCATTCCCGTGAGAATGACGTACACGGTCCCGGGTGTACGATTAACGGCACAACAACGATGATTTAGGAAATAAAAATTCTTTAAAAGGAAAGGGTCAGTCATCCCGGCCTTGGATCCTCGGGAGAGCGGTTTTTCCGCGGAACGGACGTTGACGAGGCTGGACTCGCGTCACGTGACTCGAGGGGACCCGTTAAAAAACGAGGCGAATCCGAAGGACGAATAGCGACGACGAAATACGCGGGAGCCGGTGGTATTGCTATTACGTCTGGGCATCTGGATATTACGTTTTAATATTAGAACCGAATCCCCGCGTCCCTCACCGCCCCGCAGATATTAAAACCTCGCTGCATGGACTCGCATCATTCAACGCAGTCTCCCGATTGATTGATCGGAATCCGAATATTTACAAGAGCTTGTAGCGATTCTTATTATAGGCCCTCTTCCCTATCCCTCTCTCCTCCCTCTCCTTTGTTTTTTACTCCCCTCCTCCCCTCTCCCTCTATCTCTCTCTCTCTCTATCTATCTATCTATCTATCTATCTATCTATGTATCCATGTTCTTTAAGAACGTCCCGCGCGTCTTCGTATATCCGTCTCCAGTATATCGAATGACCGAATCGAAAATAAATCTCGGTCGGTCGGGGGAAGGGGAGGGTGCGAGAAGTAAAAAACGGCAAGGGACACATTTTGTATTGACGGATTTTAAGAACGGAGAAAAAGAAGTAAGAGAGCAACCATTGTCAAAGATTAAACGGGACTGTCAAACGTCGTGTTACGAATCTTCTTCCATACAGAAATAGAAAATAGAAGAAGGTAATAAAGTAAGGAAGGATTATCGATGGAGTTAGACTCGCGTGCTTCGATCGCACATCGATCCAATAAAACATCTTAGCATTCGTAATTACGCTTTCCACCGCGACTACTACTCGGGCGCGTATTACAGATAATGGCCGCGCGTTTGTTAAAAGAAAAAAAAGAAAAAGAAAAAGAAAAAGAAAAAGAAAAATAAAAAAAAATAGAAGTTGTTGTGCGGCAGAAAAAGATGGTTAGGAGTGAAGAAAAAAGGAAAAAAACGAGGGGAAAAAAGGTAAAGAGGAAAGGGGGAAAAAAAAAACGAAGAAAATTCAACGCTACTGCGCAACGTAAGTTGAATGTGTTAGGCGGTAGGTGAAAATGATATTTGAGTTGTTACGGCGAATTACGGCGATCGAGAATAATAGCTTTTTATCATGTATTGGCCGTATGCATCGGCACCAACGTCCCCAATGTCAAAAGTTCAGTATAAACTGACTAGCGCGAAAAAAGAAGACACAGACATTCTATTTATATTCGAGAAAATTATTATTCCGAGCTTATGTATAAACAAATAAAGCGTATCGTACGCACGTCGTCATAAATACGCTGCTCTATTGGCGCATACGTTTGAAAATTAATTACATTGCGGGGAAATTAAAATTATACACGCTTACAGCTCTGGTATTTATATAGTTGTATTACGAAAACGTGAATGCTCGCGGTGCGCCAATACCTGCTTATATTAACCGCTTAATAAGATTCGCCATTGAGTCGTGCAATTCAGTTTTACCTGCATTTGCATCTCTACTTGTAAATACACGAGAGAGAGAGTGAGAGAGAGAGAGAGAGAGAGAGAGACTCTACGACGTGGCTATCACAAAAAAAAAAAAAAAAATCAATGACTCGTTTTATTCGATAGGAGGAGGCGTAGCCTCTTAAATGATCTAGGAATAACGCCAGAGTTGTTCTCTGCGTGCGCTAAAGGGTCTGGGGACGTTCGGAAATGCCGGTAAACTAGGTAGGCGACGTTATTGGCTTTTTACGTATCGCAGGCGGCGCGCAGTACTGTGAAGGTATTGTGCGTCGAGCGCGCAGGTTAAATAGTCGAGGGAGCGATACGCGCAATAGCAGATGAAGTAATTAATTGTCTTATCTGGGATCTCGGAAGAATTTTTTAAAAGCGTCGGATGACTCAGTCCTTGATATTCGCTCTCCTTTCGATCCGCCGCATCGTAAGCCAAGAGCAGGCGGGAGCATTTAATCTCTCGGCTCGGATTGGTCGGAAAAATTCGAACGAATGATAAAAAAAAAAAAAAAAAAAATAGAATAAAGAGGTTCGGTTAAGCGTAGTTTCGTCTCGGCCTTTTCCCCACTTTCCCACGTCATGTCTCCCCTGATTATTATTATTTTACAACCGCTTTCTTGTCCCTTATTCCAAATCATGGAAATGCGCCGTACAATGATTTCAATACAATTAAGCCAATATCAATATTATAATCGTTTCAAATAAATCTCTGCCTGTCATCCCAGCAGCGGACGATTCTGCTCATTAATACGATTGTGTTCCTGGAATGCCTGTGAATTTCTATAAAAAAAACCTCTCTCTCTCCCTCTCTCTCTCTCTCTCTCTCTCTCCCTCTCTCGGGTCTGTGTATCTCCGATAATAACCGATGAGAGGGGTAAGGTTAGCCAATGGTAATTAACGTATTGCGTGCAATCGTAAGTTTAGGAAAGAAAGTAATTCCGCCGTTATTGCCTGGGACTCGTTAATTAAATTCGCTCGATAAGGCTTTGCATAAGGCTTTGGAAGATAATAGCAGAATAACGCTAATGGTGTACCGAAACCGAAATTATTAAATGCTTTCCAATATAAATGGCGAGGCGTAAGGCCATTACGCGACATTACGTTGGCGAAAGTAATTCGAGCGAGCGAGCGATCGAGTACTGAGTAGCGCATTCTAGCCCGTGGGCGACGGTAGGTGGTGGAGGGGGCGGGCGGGCGAGAGGGCGGACTGCATGAACGAACCAACGAAGGAACGAACGAAGGAACGAAGGAACGAAGGAACGAAGGAACGAAGGAACGAAGGAAGGAAGGAAGGAAGGAAGAACGAACGAACGGTCCTATCGCGTTATCGGTGGCAGGCGGGGTTACTGCTCAAGTGGGACTCGGGGCGCCGAGCCCCCGAAGACGAGCTGCATCGGACAGCACGGGACTGGATCGGATAGAGCGCGCTCGTCTTTTTATTTGGCGTCGCGTCCCGTCGCCCAGCGCCGCTCCCGAGCGGAACACTTAAGCCCCGAGCCCGAGACTTCCTCTATCTCCTTCTTCCCCCCCCCCCACACACCCCGTTACATTTGTAAATTCATAACTTAAACTGTCGCTTTCGTCGTTCCAGTCATCTAGCGTAGATTTATTTCTTTATTTTCCCTCGTAAGCTCAAGATTACGATGCATCCGCATTAGAAATTCTACCGGCGGGCAGCAGCTATCCTTCTATCCCCCCCTCCCCCCCCCCCTTCCACGCCTTATACATCACTTTGTCCTCTTATTTCCCACCGCTGCTCGCTCCCAACTACGTACACGTGTTTGTATAGATGTAATTAGGGTATTACGAAGCGAGTCTAGCCGGCGTAAGAAAGAAAAAAAGAAAAGAAAAGAAAAGAAAAGAAAATAAACGGGACTGGTATATGACTTTCGTGCAGGAAAGGGAGATAAGGGGATATTTACATTGTAGACACCGACTCGGGATCTAAGTTTAATTTTTCAGAGCTACGACGATCGCTCGCTCGGCACTTTTTACTGACGCTCCAATTAAATAGTAGAGCCTTTCACGGGAGGCCACCCGCTGACTCCTAGTTAACGAAGAGTCGCGGGCTGGCACCACTACACGTCCTCGTCAACCATAATCCGAAGCTCGAGGTACGTTGTGTGGAAGCTCGGAAATAGCTTAACGCGTTAATGGTAAAGCGGGAGGAGGAGGGGAAACGAGGTATACCCGGGTACGTATAACAAGGGCAGCAGTAGCAGTAGCAGTAGCAGCATCAGCAGCAGCAGCATCAGCAGCAGCAGCAGTAGCAGAACCGGGTAATAACCTCGTGAATCGCCTCAAAATGGCTAAAAGAAGTCGAGAGATCGAACTCGAGGCAAGAGCAGCATAAAACGATGTATTGGTGTCGCAGCTCGCTCCCAGACGCACGGAGTACTTTCAGTCCTCCGCTGGAGCGGCCTCTCCATTTTATCGATACAGCAGAACTAAGTTGTATACAAGCGTCTCACGAGGAGGGGCAAAAAACCTCCGCTCCCCGCCCCCTCGTTTAGCCGTTTATCAAGACTTATCCTCCCCGGTCCCGGTTTTCCCGGTGACGCGGTCTTCATCACCGTGTCCCCACGTCCCCCAAGCATCCGTGGCTACTTCTCTCCTTGTCCTCTCCTTTTATTGTCCCGTTAGCCCGGCTCCGATAACGTCCTCGCTAATTGAATGCCGGTACGCGTGACACCGGGCGGTGACGATCGTCATCGCCGTCGCTCCTAAGAGCTTTCGCGATCCTATCCGATCCTCAAATATCAATGCCCGGCCCTTGCTTCTTACCGCAATCATCCATCCGATCGCACGATCCCGCTTTTATTCTCCCTCCCTCCCTACCTCCCCCTCCCTCCCCTCTCTCCTCGTTTAACTGCATCATACGCTCCAATTTACTTTACGGCCGGATTTACGACTTCTCTCGACTACATTGATATTCAACGGCTTGTGGCAATTTTTCTTATGAGTGATCGTAACGATCGTAAGGAAAGCCCTCTCCCCCGCCCGCCCTCTATACGCACGTCCACCTATCTCGCCGAAAGCTGCTTCAAATGAGCCGAAACTTTGCTAATTACATGCACGCATTATCGGCGATAATAAACCACTACGAGGTCGATTAAAGCGATCGTTAAGTCGCCGTAAAAAGCCCCTGTACGTTAAATCCGTCATTTTTTCCATTTGTCGGTATTATTATTATTATCATTATCATCATCATCATCATCATCATTATTATTATTATTATTGTTGTTGTTGTTGTTATTACTACTATTACTATTACTATTACTATTACTATTATTATTACTACTACTATTATTATTGTTGTTGTTGTTATTATTATTATTGTTATTATTGTTATTATTAGAAGGAACGTTATTGGGGTTAGGTTAGTTGTTAGCGCTTAGTAGGCTGTGGCCGTCTAATGGCGACTGCACCGGTGCAGCCGCAGGATACTTCCTCGGAATCGCAGCGAGAGGTAAAAGTGATGTAAAGAGATCGCAACTTCTGGGCAAAAGTCCATCGGGTGAAATAAAAGAATGAGGAAGGAGTCCGGAGCCGAGGTTATCGGGGTCCTTGAGTCGAATGCCTCGCAGGCAATTCACCTACGTGGCCGGAGCTTGCGTGCGTATTCCGTAATGAGCTCTTCCTTACCGGCCGCCCTCTCATTCGCTTCAATCAATGCCGCGCTCACCTGGATCATTATTAATTCCGGACAACAGTAGTCCCGTAATACCTCCGAACCTCGGAACTCTTTTTTTTTTTTTGTCCATCGATCAGAGGAGGAGAGATCGACACTGGTAGCGAACCTTACCAAACACCTGCTTAATATATTAGATAACGTTTGTCAGGCATGAAATTATTCTCCCATAAATTGCAGACTTCGATCCGACGGCCGAGTTTGTTTAACAGGAAAATTGTAAGTTTATTTCGGCAAGTAGGCAAGTAGGCCGGGATGGACAAGTTGAGAAGTTATTAAGAAGATCGAGAAAATTAAATAGTATTACGAAATGGAATCGAGGTGATCGAGGACTCGCGCCAGCCTCTCATCCTACCCCGCCCCCCTCCCCCATACACACCGTATAGGAACGATAAAGGAATATCGAATATCCATGGATTTTAGAATCTTTAGCCGAGGATGGCCTTTGGCCCCCGATCTCCTCGTAAATTTCGGCTCGGAGTTCACGGCAACCAACAACCGTCGCCGGCAGCTCGATAACGACATCGGCGGATTTTTGTTATTTCCCGTGCGTTACAGGGAATTTACTCGGGCCTCGTGCTTCTAGCGCGGATCCGCCGGACAACGGCCGGACTGTATGGAAATTTTTACCGAACAATGCGCTTTATGTAATCCGTATACGCCGATGATCGATAATTGGACATTTACCCCGCCCCATCCACCGCCCCCCTTCCCCTGCTCGCGTAATTTCACGCTTTAATTTACCGTATTCCAATGACCTAACGAGGCTACGTCCCGCTACTCCCCGCACCCCAATAACCTCCCATTAAATCTATTTTTACTAATGCTAATGCGGTTGCGCGTAAGGCCCTCGGTAATTGGGCGCAATCGTTTATTTCGGGCGAACCTCCGTAATCGGCCTCTTCATACGAATCATAATAAATCTTGTGATTTACGAAATCGGGAAATCCGAACGAACGTACACACTGACAAATCCAGTGTATTTTGCCGGGACTGCTTAGCGCTTCTGCGCTCTTCACTCCTACGGTCAATAATCTTAAATTACCCAAAGCAGCCTTCGATTAATTCATAAAGCGCGCGACACTCGACGTCGCACGTCACACTTAACTACAACCTTTTATTTAAATTCCATAAGCCAATCTGTATTTAAACTTCGCATGATCCTCCTTATATATATATATAAATTCATGAAATTTTTTTCCTTACGACCGACTAATTATATTATGCAAATACTACTCTTAATTATTATCCGAGAGAGAAAAAAAAAATAAGCAATTTAATTCTTTCAATTTACGGCGCGTACTTGACATGCAGGGAAATTTAATAATTTCATCAATAACGAATGCTTATATCGTAAAGAACAATTATATGATTAATTTTATCCTGCGCAACCGTACACGATATATTTAGCAAGGCCGACGTTTTCTAAAAATTGGATTATTTATTCACTCGTGGGGGGGAATCGTTCTACAGCTCTATCTCGAGAGCAAATAAAATTTATTATTTGCATTTATTAGAAGTTAAAGTACGAGCCAAATATGATAACGTTCGTTTCGTTTTATAAGTACACGATTAAGGAATATCCTGAAAAATACACTAACGGCTTAAATCTTGGATTACATTGACCTAACGGACGATCCTGACGATCCTTACGATCCGGACGACCCGGACAGCAACTTTAATCCAACTTTATTCTTATTGGCCTTTCCCTAGAAGCGATCGAGTGACAATAACATTGGGTGTAAAAATTTCTATTCCGCGAATCTCGGCCCGAAATATCTGCCAAAAAGACAAAGAAAAAAAAAAAAGTATGTTCTAGCAGCTGTTGACCTCGAGCCAAGTTGGCCAAATCGTGCTAATATCCGACATTCACAAGTTTCTGTATACGTGCACGTATCTCGTAAACCAATAAAAAAGAAAAAGAAAAAAAGGAGCTTATTACATGGCGGGTGAACGGGAGTATTTGGCAAGAGAAGCGAGCGCCCGTGTGTTATGATGATGATATGATGAAGCGCACAGCATCATCTAGTGGAGGCTAGACAAGGATGAGCGCAAAGTCCTTCGCCGAGCGCACTCACGGGTAGGAGCGCGCGCGCGCGCGCACGTGCGTAATAATAAGCCGCGTGCATAATACCGGATCAACAGGTTTCTGTTGCGAGATCGAGTGTTGAAATTTCGAATTTCTCATTTCGGAAGGACGCCGCTGCCGGTCTTCTTCTTTTATTTTTCTTAATCCTCAAGGTCGAGGACGTCCGGAGGCCTTAAGGGCATCGAGGCCAGCGAATACGCGGTAAAACGGACTCTCCTGCCCGCAACCAGCTGCGCCCGGCAGATTAAAAAGCAGACTCGAGAAGGTCGTCCGTCTATCACGGTCCTCCGTCGTCCATCGTCCATCGTCCATCGTTCGTCGTCCATCGTCCGTCGTCCGTCGTCCGTCGCCCGTTAGAAAGTCTCGGAGGCTAAGGCGCGAGGAAAACATTTCGTTATTTAATTGATTCTGGTATCCAGTCGCACAGCGATTACATGCATTAAGGGATTAATCTTGTTGACTCTATAATTTACAACGATCGCTGTCCTCTTTTTATTATCTCACCAACACATTATTCATTAGTCGGGAGCGCAACTGCCATTCTTAATTATACATTTTTCCACTCTCCGGCTCTGTTAAAGCCAATTATTATCAAACAAAAAAAGAGTACCGTAATATATCGCGACGTCTAAAACACTTGTAAATTAGGTTCCTATGGCTGACGTGGCCGATACAACAAACAACCCCAATAACCCCAATAACGTCCCTCACAGTTACAATGTCAAGCCAATAATCTAATATCTGTTTGTCCTCTCGTTCTCTATGGGCGTTCTTATTATTATTTTTTTTTTTTTTTTTTTTTTTTTTTTTTAGTAAGGAAATGAGGAAAAGACGCGTGAAAAATTCTCTGGGAATGTCCACGCACGACTTGTCGAGCGAGTCCCTTTAATATTAAAAATCTCCAATTATTATTACAAAGCCCTTGCGTATATATATCTAATGGATTACTTTGGTTTTTGCATTGGCTCGGCGATACGATTATTCGCAAAGAAAATATCCGTTTACGTTCGACTCGGATTCCTTGAACAAGAAGTATTCCACGTATAAATAATTACAATGCCATTGTTTTTTTTTTTTTTTTTTAGAAGATTTATTAAGGTTTCTCCTTTAATCGATGATAAAGGATCGTCCGAGCAATTTAATGGCACTTATCAATGCACGAAATGTTTGCGGCTCATTATAGCGAAATGAGCGGAAAATTAATTTACATAAAAGAAAAAACATGAATAATTCAACGTGAATTATTGTTAAAAAGAAAATGGAAAGGGAAAAAAATGATTGAAGAAAAAACGGGAAAAAGAATCCTTATGAATAAGCGATAAGCGTTTTTGCATATTGTTATTCGATTCTTCTTCTCCTTATTTGTATTAATAAGCTATTAATGCCGCTTTATTTGAAACACCCATTATACTATATATCGAATGCTAATTTGCAATTTTTTCCCCCCCCCCAAAGCAAACATTAGTAAAAGAGCATGATTTCTTCTTCTTCTTCTTCTTCTTCATCATTTTTATTTTTTGTTTTTTTTTTTACTTTTTTTTTTCTTCAATAAGGAGAAGATACAAATCACGAATAAATATCTCTCTCGAAGTATTTGTATTTTTATCACCGGTAAATATGCACTTATTCATTACTTATTATCTGTTAGTTGGCACTATTTATTAATTAATAAAGACACGAATGTGAATACATCGGTATAGATACCTGCACGTCTCTCTCTCTCTCTCTCTCTCTCTCTCTCTCTCGCTCTATGTAAGAAAGATATAAAAATTCTGCGCCTTTCGATTGTAGTCGTGCAAGAACAGCATCGACGGCGTTATTAACGTTTCCTTAGAACAGGAATAAATGCCGTAAATAATGATTATCAAGATTGTTTACATTCTTCTGTCGAATAGACGCGCAGCATAGCCACATTTATTGAAATATCATACAATGGATCGCTCGTATACGTAGCGCAACGAGTCCTTTATATCTTAATAAAGATCATGTACCTTTTATTTTACGAATCTTGAGATCAGATCTTGAGATCTACAAGTAAGAGTTAAATGGTCCGATGGGGGGAATGAATGACAATTTTCGTTAATTCTGGCATTGTTTTGCTATTTCGAAAATGATTTATACCAAGCGCTTGACGTCTGCTTATTTCATCAGCGATCGCGGTGCGCCTCGCGGTTCCGTAATTCACGAATCGGAAAAGAATGCCGATCGGCAGCCGTCGTAACAACGGGTATTATGCACCGAAGGGCGGGGGAGGGGGGAGTGTCGTATCAGCGACACGCAACCGCGAGCGCGTGTAAGTAAATAATATTTGACTACGTAAGCGGCTCGAGAGGATCGATCGATCGTTAATTTAAGGCTATTTAAGGCAGAGTGCGCGATCGGTGGTAAATAAAAACGACGGGAAATAAAGAAGAAGAAGAAGAAGAGGTAACGTCGGAGCTCAAAAGTCGAAAGTCATGTAATTAGGCATTCGGTACAACTGCTAATTGGACATTAAGGCCGGTGACGCAAGAGTCCGTCCCCTCCCCGCCCCATCCCCACCCGACCCGTCGCCTTACGGAGACGGGCTCCTCACCTTGGCTCACTCGAGGCCCCCTCGTAATAAGCCGGCCCGCACCCGACCGGTGCCCCGTGTCCGCGCAATGACCGCGACGCCGTCGACGCAGTCCAGGGGCAATTAATGCCACGTGACTGGTGGAGGCGCCTTGGCTCGGTCGGACGCTTTTTCTCGCGGAAGTATCGCGGATAACGGGACGAGGCTCTCTATTTAAGGGCACGGCTCGCGACTCACCGGGGAGGGAGGATCTCCCCATCCTCCACCCCCCCCCGCCGCGCGAGACTCGCGTCGTCGCCACCGTCACCGTCACCGTCACCGTCACGTCACGCCTCCGTCGATAATTTTTCCTATCGAATTACCGAGACTCGGTACTCAGCCCTACCGTCCCGAGTACTAAGTAAGTACTATTTGATGCAATAACCCGAATAACCTAGCCCAATAACGCAAAACGTACCCTTACGAACGTTCTCATTATTAACTGATCTCTCATCGGTGCGTCTCATAAATTCCGATTCCCCATTCCCGATTCGCGTCTCATCCACTCTTCTATGGTCATGCCTTGGAAGCCCGTGCGATAACTCTCTGCAATCATTCGTAGCCGGGCGTACCTATCGTTAATGTACGGCCAATGACTCCGCCGCGTTACCTATCATTAATAATATCCCACGTACTCACCTGTACGCGTTAACTCGGCGTTCTTTACATTTTTGAACTCTGCGGAGCCGGACTCCGACGGATCTACCCGCTTAAGAGAAAAAGCTTACCACGTCTTTGGTTGTCGTGTCCGTGAGGGCGAGGCTCTAATCAGGATGTCGATAAGCGCGGAGGACATTATTACGTTAAGTATCGACCGGCCACGCGAGCACCACGTATGACACTCGACCGTACGACGTAAAGATCTACGTCGTAATCTATTAGAGTTTCTTCTTCTATAAATACCGAGTTAATGGAAGATCGAGATCAGAAAGAACGTTCAGCTAATTATGATCGACGGCTTCGTTCTCGCACGGGCTCGACTGGCGCGAGAGTATTTCGATGAATCCGAGCAAGTCGCTTGGCCTATTCTTCTTTTAAACGTAAATTTCGAAAGACCCCGTCGATCCGGACTCTTTTAGCTCCGGCAAAACAGGTATTTGACGTAAATAATCGGATAGAAAACAAAAAAAAAAAAAACCCGTGGAAGAGTCATTTGCGGCTGGAGTGATCTTACGGTAATGGGCTACGGGTGCTTCTCCTCGTTATTCCGAATCCCATGATTTTCACTCGAAGGTTCGCGAGTGCGAGGGCGGGAAGCGCCAATTGCAATGCAGAGGGGCCAGAGAACTTTAAATATTACGCGTAGGAATATACGAGCTCGATGTTTATTACGCGTATAGTCGAAGGTATTTTAATGCAACGTTCAGTTGCGACATTGCGCGAGCTCGGGATCGATGGGGATCCCCTCGATCCTTCATTCGTCAATCTATCCGCGTGTGGTTCTTATTGCCGTAGGGTTATCCGTCTAATGAAGCATCGGGCCCCCTTCGGAGACATTGTTTTTGTCTCTCCGAGTACTTTCGTAGGCTGTTGGTCCACCCATCCCCGCCGTCACTCGATTGCCAAACCCAAAGGATTTCCGTACTACGGTCGCGCGCCGGTGCTTCAAAGGCGTCGTTTGCATGTATAATTTGTCGACGTCTTGCCGATAATGCCAGCCAACACTCGGCTTCGGAGAATCCCTTCGAAACTCAAGCTGCCCTGTAAAAAGTCCGGCTAATTAGCTTGCGATTATTCTCGAGGGTCCGCTCGATGCCCTTCCCCCAACCCCCCCCCCTAACCCCTCCCGATGCCCCGATGAATTTCGGGCTCCGGTGCACGTATCATATGGCTTTTTTATGCCTGCCCCGTGAAAGGACCGCTGGGCCTCTTCGAGGGACCTTTTTGCCCTGGGCTTCGGAAAAATTGAATTTAACGCGGCCCGGATGCGATTTTAACGCACGACGTTAACCGCGAGGCATTTATTCTTTCTAATTCCGCATTAGCCAATCTAACAACGTATCGCCGCTGCCCAAGCTTTTTGCCGGCAATTTAAGAAGCCGCCGCGCACGACCTGTCGACAATCGATTATCATGATCGGCGCGATCCCTGTTACTCTCTTCGAACTAGCAGGGGCAAGGAGCTGCAGGTGGTGGTGGTGGTGGAGGAGGTGCAGCTGGAGGTGGTGGTGGAGCAGGAGGTGGTGGTGGAGCAGGAGGTGGAGCAGGAGGCAGCGGTGGAACCGTCATCGGGAGAGAAAAACAGATGGAGGTCCGTTCGTCGGGGCAATGCAAAGCCTCCGTTTTATTTTTACACGCGCCCTTAAGTGTTCCTGTTCGTGTCCGCGGCTGGGGCTAACGAAATCACTCCGATCGGCGTAAGAGTGAGTGACAGCGAGAGGGGGAGCGAGCGAGTAGGCGCGTGGGAGGGAGCCCGGGACAGAGGATGGACGGGGGTGGGGGGGGGCTCTGTTATGCCGCCATTACGAATCATAGTGATTTTGTTGGTCGAGCCTCGACAATACGGATAATAGTTGTCGGGGCAAGAGGTCGTCGTGAGCCTCATTGACCTTCGGCGACGAGCTTCTCGAGGGATGTGAAGACCGGCTGCCGATGACTAACGACTAACGACTAATGGGAATAGGGAGGAAGAAGAAGCAAAAGAAGAAGCAGAAGAAGAAGAAGAAGAAGAAAAACAAAACAAAAGAAAAAGGGAAAGGAGGCTGGTGGTAATAATAGAAAACATCTGCCGTGCGTCGTAATGGGGGGGGTGGGGTGATGGGGCTGGGGGAAGTAAGCGAAGGCTTCCTTCATTCGATCTCGCCGGCGAGTCGTAACCCTTAAATTCGTAGATCGCGCATCGCGAGCCGTCCGGACTAATTGACGACGGGGATGGGCGGTGGGCTGGGTCGGGGGGAGCAGGTGGAGGAGTAGGTGGCGCGGCGAGCCTGTGGGACTTCGAAGGACCGGCCGTGAAGGACCGAAGGGGCTAGAGAAATAAATAAAACGATCGTACGCTAAAGTATTGAGTGTCGCGCGTCGCACGGATCATCCGGGCATATCGGATTCATCGATCGGCCTCCTAGTTTCGATCGACCGGCTCGCGATCCTCCTCCTTGCGAATAGCGCGTCACCGCCCCGCTGGAGAAAGCCGTACCGCGAGCCGTTGCTCCGGCTGGCGACGCGAGGAATGCGCCCGATGGACAGGGGACGACGCCTCAAGGTAAAAGGTGTCCTGCTCGTCCGTGAGGAAAAAAATCGGCATAAGGTCCGAGCGAGCGCCGTCGTAGCCGCAAACGCCCTAACCCTCATCGGTCGGTCGGTCATCGGTCATCGGGATTCCTCGGCTAGACCGGGATCCCCCCCCCCGACCACCCCCGGCCACCCGTAGACTTCCAGCACCTCTTGGTCATCTCGGCTTTCACGGACCGGATAAACAGAGAGGGCCGACGGCCTCCCGGCAAGGAGGAAAACGGGGAAGAAATAAGAAAAACGGGGTGGAGGAATGTGGAGGCTACGGCTACGGCCGGTGCACGGGCTCCGTTATCGTTATAACGTATGTATCGGGTCTCCCCAATAACCAGACGCTCGTGGGAAGCGACGTATCCGCGACCGGGAGGCGGCCATAAATTATCGGGGCAAGGTGTTCGCGAAATCCCCGAGACGCGGCCCGCGCTCCGCAACGCCCTGCCCACGTCATCCGACTGGACCGCCAACGTCCTCCTCTCTCCCTCCCTCCCTCCCTCCCTCCCATACGTATATACGTGCGTAGATACGTACGTAGATATGTACGTAGATATATATATATATATGTATGGAACCTCTCAATTGATAGAATCGCAATCCTACGTGTCCGCCTGTCGGATACCCGGCACCCGGTGCGCATAATACCCCGACGGAGGTGCACAAAAGCGCACCTCGAGGGGAGTGCCCGCCACTGGGCCACTATATCTCTTCCCTTATCGTCGCGGCTCTCTTACCTAGACTCGCGACGTTTCTCCTTCTATTCCTCGGACCCCTCCCCGCCCTCATCGCGCCCGGCCCACTCCTAATGACAGCCAAGCCTACGCGAGCCTGACCTTTAAACAACTTTCACGTCATTCTCATTACAGGCCGGCCTGACCCAGTGCGCCCAGTTTATATCCATTAAGACCCGACGCTCCGAGGGAGGCTAATAGATAATAGATCAATAGCATCCATTTCCTCTCTCCCACTGCCTGCCCCTCCTCCCTCACGTCCCCTACTCCACCGTATCCGCAGCCGAATGCATGTAAACCCGGAGTCCCTCCGCCGAGAGGACATTCACGTAGGTATTTTAGTTTCATCGTCGATTGTCAGAGTCTCGTTCGATCGACAACGACAACGACAACGACAACGACAACGACAACGACAACGACAACGAATATAAAGTAAAAGGAAGAAGAAGAAGGAAAGTCATTTGAAAGCGTATCGATCGATCTAATTACGTGATTCACAGGACGCTTAGGATCCTGATCTGGACGTTTTCTTTCTGATTCTTTCTTATCTTCGAATGGGAGTAGAAAAATTGAGCGATCGGGCGTTATTAGTCCAATTGCGGTTAGGAAAACCGAGAGAATTAAAGCGGGCGCCGCGGTGAATGGAGTAATTGCGGCGATCGGCTGGTGAGATCGAGTCGTCCGGTTAATCCGGTGTAAGCAGTGGCGATTGACAAAAAGTTCGTCGGGGATTCGGAGCAGGTGTCGGTCGAGTGCCCAATGAAATCTGCACGGTCGCGTAGAGAGCGGCAGAGGAGTCCTTGGGATCGCCTCGATCTCTCGAAGCGAGAGAAAAAAGAGCGGCTCTCGACATACGTACGCGTGCGTCCGCTCTCTCTCACTCTCTCTCACTCTCTCTCACTGTCACTCTAAGTCTCAGTTGAAAGAGGACCAGCTCCTCAAGACAAGTGTCCCTCCCACGTCCTTAGCATCTCGCTCTTGAGGTTGAATACGTATTGGGGAGGGGCGCCGTGGCGCTGCGCTGCGCTACGGTACGGTGCGGTGCGGTGCGGTGCTGGGAGGGAGGGAGGGAGGGAGGGAGAGAGACACTAATAAGGTAGCGCGGTCGGTTCGCGCCTCGGCCGATAGCCCGTGAGCGAGGCGAGGCTCTATTAATAGCTCGTAGATAAAACGTCGAGCCGTCCCGTAGATCCTCGATCTCATTATAATTGTAAATTCGCGTATTTCTGGAAACGTGGTACCCGACGTACCCGCCGGCGAATTTCCCATCCCATCCTTTCGTAAGCCCCGAGCCGGCTCGCGAAGCCCGTGCAACATTCGTTAAAGTCCGTCGACGCCGAACGCAATGCCATTGTCCCTGTCATTCCGTCCGCATGCCGATGTGACGGCAATCACAACGACGCGATCGAGCGATCATCACCCCTCCCACGCGCGCGCATCCTTCCTCTCCCTCTTTGTTTATCGAAGCGGGCGCGCGCGCGACACCCTCACGTGTACTACATGTACTCCCCCATACGAGACTCTTAGTCTAAATTAAGATTAAGCCTCCGACATGCGTAGAACTTAACCGAGCACGTGGCACTTTTCACGAACACCCCCACTCCACCCCCACTCCACCCCTCGCCGCCGTCCTACCCGCCCGCACTCATGCTCCTCCCTATCCACCGACTTATTATTATCTAAACAATCGCGACGCATTCCCATCCCGACTTTCTTCTTTCTTTTTTCTTTCTCTTTTTTCTGCGCATTCGGTCTTAATTGACTGATCCGTTCCCGCGCTCACTTACCGAACCCAAGCCACTCAAAATACTTACCGAGCCTTTCTTTCGGTACTCGTCAGTGTTTACGGGGACACGCAGCCCTACACTTACGTGCTTAGCAGCCCGGTACGTTACGGTTACGTTCGTTACGGTAACGGGGGGGGATGGTGCGGCGGCGGGGGCGACGACGAATTATAGCCTGACATATTATAGATTTCGGTGTGACCGAGGGCACGAAACTTTCTGTAATTCGAGGATCATTACGAGACCTCGTCATTTTCAATGTAATTGAATACGGCTATTTACTTATTAAAGATCGCCCTGTTGCATTGTTGCCTGTAATGTACGCCCCGAGGGAGCGCGATTATTCAGTTTAGGCGCACAACGGGTACGTATCGCGAGCTCGTTCCCCCGGATTTATGAATTATTGATATTTCGGCCGAGTAATGAAGAAGCGAATTATAAAAAGGAAAAAAAAACGTCGAGGCGGCGCGTCATCGGCCAGGAATTTATTTATACCTATAAGAAAAAAAGACGAAGGAGATTTACTTCGACAAAATATCTTTATGGCTAGTAAATCAATGGGGAAGGGGATGCTGTTGGGGATACGTCCGACACCTCGAGCGTGTAAGCAAGCAACTTATTTTACGATTAATACCTACGACGGACGGCTTAGACGAATCGCTTGGAAATCTTAGAAACGGGAACCACTGCCGCGTCTCCCCCGCCCCCGCTGCGCCTCGCTCCGCCACCCGCTACACGTTCTACGTCGTTTTATTCTATCCCGCTTCCCCCAATAACCTTCGGCCGTCGACAACCCCAATAACCCCAATTTCCCTTCCCCTCCTTCTGCTTATTTAACAGTAAAGAGTTGAATTAATCGCTGGACAATTTAGGAATGCGCCAATACGACAATTCCTTACACGACTCGTCGGATTCCTCGAGCGGGGATTTTTTACGTTAACGAAATTAACTTGAGAGGCAGGGAAAACGGAGAGACGACGGAAGAAAAAGAGCATTAATTTATGTTAAATTTATTTTCACTTATCGGCCGCGATTTATTGGACTTGCGAAATCGCAAGCCGCCGCCGCCGCCGCCGCCGACGCTCTTGCAATTAAAGATAAAATTCCAAAATCAATTCGCAGCGGCTGAAATAATGCAGACTGACAATGAATTTGCATAAAAATCAAAGAAAATACCCTCGGCGACGGCTGTATCCTTCCCCTCCCGAGCAGGCATGCGCCGTAGAATAATAACTACTCACCTCACCTACGGCTCTTATTTATTTACCTTTTTTTTTTTTTTTTTTTTTGTCTTCCCGCCGACGGTTACGACGCCGATACTGCAAACTTATTTAAAATATTACTTAAAATATCTGTCAATTACAATGCCTTGCGTTATTAATTGCCTTATCCGAAGCACTGATCTATATATAAATATAAATATATATATATATACACACGTATATGTACGCAAAGGCGCGCGGATGTGCGTACGTATTTTGTTCTTCTATTCTGTATTTTTAAACAATGCAAAGTAACGACTAAATTATTTTCTTCCTTCGGACGCATACGCGCACGAGTTGGGAATTTATAAATCGAGCCAAGTACTTACTTCTACCGTGCGTACATGAAGCACTAATAAAGGAGTGGCTTCAAAACACTTTGAAATATGGGTCAGGCATTACATGTGTCGGCTATGTTAGTAAATAGTGAAATAACATACACGTTTCGTTGATATGTTGCAGATGGTACGTGGACAGCGTCGCTGCTGAGACTAAAATCTGACTAAATACAAAGTAAGTGTTCAAAAAAGCTTTATGAGCTTTTTTATTCTCCCATCCTTTT
The DNA here is from genome assembly GCA_018883505.1 of Ceratosolen fusciceps. Taxonomy (NCBI): domain Eukaryota; kingdom Metazoa; phylum Arthropoda; class Insecta; order Hymenoptera; family Agaonidae; genus Ceratosolen; species Ceratosolen fusciceps. The sequence continues at coordinate 4,109,631 of RCIC01000007.1, forward strand.
CTCGACCTTTTTGTTTATAATAATTTTACGTTATTTGTATCGATACACAAGCGAGGCGCGTGCGCGTGTCTATTACCCGAGGAAAGAAGTATTTCCGCGAGGCGATGTATTAGTTTCTTCAATAAATAAAGGAAATATATTTCATGGATAGTGATTTGCAAGTATAATGTACTCGGACTCGGACATTTAAAAGGAAATCAAAGAAATAACGGAGAAATAACTTTTGTTATCTCGTTAAAGTACTACTTTGTAGATAATCTGTCATTAGTATCATAATAGAATGTTTTCGATAATATTTGTCGTTAGATAACTCGTCAGTCGATTCACGCAAGCCATAATAATTTTATTGATAAGCTACTTAGATGGACAGATAATGTCTTTTTCTTACAAATAGCAATTACATATATATATTTATTTATTTAATAATTCTACGTTTTTTTTTTTTTTTTTATTGTTGCGTGAATAATTTTTAAGACCCACGGGGCCTTAAGGCATAATGTTAATATGCCCCGCAAGAAGTTGAAAGCGTTTTTATCGATTGATAATTTAACGAGAGTCGACTAAAACTTTGGATTCGATAAAATAATGATTGGCATTAAAATTCGTGAGAATTCTGCACCTCAGCTAAGGCTTGGAATATTAATAATATCATAGTAAACAAAGATTTTGTAACTTCTAAAGTCTTTTATATCTTGTAAGAATAACGAAGACTTATAGGTATTCACGAAATTATTAAACTCGAGTTAAATTGAAGTCGTTTTCACGAAGCGATATTATATGTGATAACACGAGATAAAAAGTACATTCTGATGTCTCTTTATGGACTCGAGCGTACGTATAATACGTGAATACCAACTCGTTGTCATTGTAATCCTTTGAAAAAGCTCAGCAATTAGTTTTCCCTGTTGGGAATAAAAATTCACTCGCACATTACTATTTCCTTTGTTTCTAATCAAATTAGACGATACCTGTTGCCCTTTTTCTTCTTGCCGTTGCTGCTACGGCTGCTGCTGCTGCTGCTGTTGTTGTTGTTGTTGTTGTTGTTGTTGTTGTTATTATTATTCCGAAATAGAAAATAAGGCGAGCGGAGAGCGGCTTTTCCAACAGGGTATTAGTAAATCATAAAAATTTCGGGAAAAAAAAGTTTGCACGTGTAAGTTTTAAAGACTTTAAATGCGCTATAAATGTACAGGAGGAGAAAATATTTGTCTGATTAATGCATAATGAGCCTTTAGTGTTCCTTTTTCCGTCATTATTTTTATTTTTTTTTTATGAATGAAAATTTAATGCTTAAATATTCCAGTGATAAATTACAGTTTTATTTGTTATTAATTTCAGTATAAAATAAACGGTTACGCGTTTATATTGAATTAATGCAGAAAGTTTACTTTAAAGTATCGACGAAAAGTACTTGATTGCCTTACGAAATAATTTAACTCCCGTATTATGTAAATCTTTAGGGATGTCATATGTATATACGGATTTTATTTTTTTTTTTAAATTTTTTTCATAACTTTGTAGGATTTACATGAAGTTTTATAAGTCGACAGTATGTCTCGTAATGTTTTCAATTATACAAGGTTTAAATGTTTGTCAGTCATGCAGTCGTGAATTAATGTGGAAATAAATGTAATATGAATAGCTACGGAGCCGGTATTTCGAGCTGATATTACATTAAACTAATTTTAATTCAATGCTATTGACTGTGACAGCGATAATCGGGTAATTTTCAATGTAACGAGATTTCACGCATATACATATATATATATATATATATATATTACACATATATATAGTGATAATGAATTTTATAATTTTGTATGTAAAATACACGACATTGAATTGAATTTTATCTATACAAATAAAAAAATACGTTAATATCATTCATGGCCAACATATTATATATATATATATATATATATGTATATATTTACGACTAATAATCTCGCGTGGAAAAATGCCTAATTAATGCCTGCAAGTTACAATATCAATAAATGTTTTAAGACACACACACACACACACACACATATATGTACATGTATCTGGTTCTTGCCGATATCAATAAAAATTATTATAACATTAGAGCGCGATGCCGTTAGTTTGCTGAATTTTCTTTTTAACTATTCGTATTCCGCGAAAGCATTATCCTACGTAGAGAATAATATTATAATTTCTCAGCTACGAGAGGCAGTTTACGAGTACGTACGAGTCCCAAGTAGTTTTCGATAAATTTTTACATTTCAATTGCCAAGCAATTAGACTTTAATATATTTTTTTTTACACTCGATAAACGTAGACTGGAGGACGATTCGACCGAATCTACTAATGAGGACTCTGGATTTCCAGAAAATCGTCACTTAAATACACACGATGCGGAAAGGCTGTATATTTATTTGTATTTTACATGCGCGGGATGTAATTAATGGCTTTTGGATATATTGTGCTTTTTTATTGGATGTCCGCCCGATACGCTTAATTCAATGCCTTTATTTTGAATAGTTTCCTAATCGAAATACCTAATTCATGAGCTTATTAGCGTACGCGAGGTACAACAACAACAACAACTATTGCTACTGCTACTACTACTGCTACTACTACTACTACCGCTACTACTACGACTAATAATAATAATAACAACAACAACAACGATAAGAACAACGACGATGGAATGGCGTTTATTCCAGTAGCGGGGTCCGGTCGTCAAATTATTTTATATTGGCGATTTTCTTTCTTCGGATAATTCAGTGAATTATATGCAATTTATTGATTGAAGGCGCAATTTTGTATTCAAAGTAGGCCAAGATAGTATTTATCATCGGCCACGATATTGTCACGGGAGTGAAACTTTCACTCGGACGCTGCCTCCCTCCGTCTGACATTCGAAAGCATTGATTTACAATGTATGAAGACATAATAACCTTATTGAATATATTATCAAATTCAATTGACATTATTTAAAGTCGTCGTTGTACGGTCACGTATGTCGGGGCAATTTTCAAATTCAAATTTCACCGACGAATGTAGGCTTCCATCGCTTCTGATACGACCACGGCTTTTAATGGCCATTTAAAATACTCATGGCTTATTTACGCCATCCTGCTCATTATTACTACATTCGATGCATTCACCCCCCCCCCCCCCCTCTTTCTTCGTTATACCCGACAAATCCCTCTCTCTCTCTCTCTCTATATATATATATATTTATTTTTATCTGTCTTCGGCTTGATAATGAATACATTCGCCGTCGGCCGTAAAGCGAAAATGCTTCTTTTTTTTTTTTTTTTTAAGAATCGCGTTAGATATGCCGGTTTGAACGATCCAACAACGTTTCCTCGTCGTGCCCACGTGGCCGACGATCGATCTCTCCGACTCTTTACCTCTGCACAGATGGCGAATTGCATCGGTTAAGTGTATTGGATACGTATTATATCATATCGGCATTCTTGCCGACTCGTCGACTCGTCCTTCGTACTTTCGTAGCTTTGATTTCACGTCTTAAAACAAGGAGGATGGGATCGGCCACGCTCTTGAACGTGTGTGTATTACAGGTCTTGGCGCGGTCTTGGCGGGGTCTTGGCGGGGTCTTGGCGGGGTCTTGGCGGGGTCTTGGCGCTTTCGCTGAATTCGTATTCGTATAAATACGAGTCGTAAGATCAAGAGATCGCAGGTTCTAGTAGCGTTTACCCGTTGCAAACGAATCCAACAACCTTAGGGACAAGAAATTTATATGTATATATATATATATATCCCACAAAGATCCCGAGCACGAGGAATGTTCCTTTTGATAACGATCTCCCGCGTCTGACGCAATCCTCGCCCAGGTGAGCGTACGTCACCAGAGGCTTCCCTTACCCCCGGCGCCGCCACTTCCAGAGCTTCCTCGAATCAGTCAGTCATTTCACACGATCTATCCGACTTTTTATTTCTACCCGTAGCTCTTGCACCATGACGCGACACGTGGCTCCCGTTGATATCCTCCCCCGTCGCCACCGCCGTACATCATTCATTACATGCGTACAGAGAGAAGCTGCGTACGTTGGCTGGCCCGCCCGTTCCCTTATCCCATCTTATACCTAGGCTAACGAACGTCCCCTCCTCCACCCCCGCCCAGCTCCCAGGCAAACGTTATCGCGGCATTCCTGATGGATAGGAGGAAGCCCCGCGCGCCTCCTTGAAATTATTAATTACGGGGAACTGTATTAAATATATAAGCTTTTTGGATTTCGAGGATCGAGATTAGCCTGGGATCGCGAGTCGCAATCGGACGATAAGGTCGTGTGCCAAGTGGTGCGCGCTCGGGTTGCGCTCGGGTTGCGCTCGGGTTGCGTTCGGGTTGCCCTGGCATCGAAGCGTTCGAGATGCGGATCGTGTAACGCGGATTCCGCCGAGTCGGGCCCCGAGGAAATCGATCCGCTACGACCCTTCGCGATTGTCCGTCCCGCGGTTTTAGCGGTTTTGAAATGTCCACGAGATTAGCGTATATCGTACAAGGTTTTCGGCTCGAGGCCGCGATCCCGAAGAGGCTCCGGCTACACGTACTCGCCAGTGTTTTTCACGAAATACTATACGAAATCCTATAGCGCGCGCAGATCATCGATCCTCGTTCCTCTCCTTGGCCTTCCCGGCTTCGCTCGTCCTCCCTACCATCGCCCCATCGCCCCATCGTCCCATCGCCCCATCGTCCCATCGTCCCATGGCCCCTCGCCCCTCATTTCATTAGCTTCCGTTCTCCCTCCCCGATTTCCCGACCTACCGACCGAGCGCCCCGCTACCAGCAGTCACGGCGCCTTTCTATTTCCATCGGGCCGGCCGATCTGTCCGCTCTAGCCGCTCTATCTCGACAGCGCGGCGAGGCCAGTGTCGCTTCGGATGCCCGCCGACGATCGTCAGAGAATTCACGCAGGCCGACGCGTATCATCCGCGTATCCGCGACACGAGCCCGGTCTATCGGCGGCCAGAGCGGCTCCGCTTCGAGATACCGATCTCGAAGCGATAAGCAGGGCCAGTAGGCCGCATGTCGCAGAGGGTTCCCGTCAAACGCTCCTCGCCCCTCGCTCCTCGCTCCTCCGCTCACCAGCTCGCTCCTCGACGACCTCGACCCCCTGAGGGTACCTTCCTGTCCCGGGAAAGCCAGTGGAAATTCACCGGCTCGATTGTAATCGATCGGGTGACGGCCAGTGCCGGCGCCGCACAAGCCGCGCGACCTTGCCTCGGTGGTTTTCCGATGATCGACGACAGGGTCGATCAATCAACGGCCGGCCGTCCGAGGCCTCCTCCGATTTCCCCGCTTTTCTCGTTTCAATCGAAAAACAAAAGACTCGCTACCGGGGCTCTCGAGTGATAAAACATCGTCGGCCGCATACGATCGACGATTATGACTCTCTCGATCTTCGATGATTACCGGGAATACTCGTTTTACGCGAAGAAGATCCACTAATCCAAGCCAAAGATTCCACGGCAACTATTACTATTGCTAAGAGTGTAATACGGGGCCTTTTCATACGCTGCTGCCCCTATTGATCCTTGCGCGTACGTACAGGCAAATTATAAAGGTAACAAAAATCTCTAATCTCTAATTACGTAAATTTATCTACGACGCAAATTTCTTATTAAAGAAGACTCCGAGCGATCCATAGTTTCTTTTCTATTCTTTTCTTTTCTTTTCTTTTTTCTTCGAACGAGCGTCAATTGCCTCGCAATTGGCCAACTCCGTTCTCAATGGCATAATAACAACAACAACAACAATAACAATAACAACAACAACGACAACGACGACGACAACAAAACTAACAATGATTAATTATAATAATTTCATCATCGCCAGCGCCATTAGGAATGTTTTTATCGAGTGCAGCGATCGTTGAAAGTGCACGAGTGATTCCTTTACCTTATTTAGTAAAATAAGAAAAGCAGGCATCCTTCCGAGCCGGTAACTAAGTTTCTTACGGGAAGCAATTTGTGATAATGCCGCCGAGTGACTCAGTCTATCGTAAATATCATGATTTTATGACGAATATGTGCTTTAATATCATTTAATAGTTTTTTTTTTCTGTGTAATTAAATGTCTTTTACATATAAATGAATTTTTAATTTCCCTCGAGCTAATAGGGAAAACGGCTTAGGCGCATTCCACTCCTGCCACCGACATCGTCATCATCATCATCGTCGTCGTCGTCATCATCATCATTGTTGTTGTTGTTGTTGTTGTTGTTGTTGTTGTTATTATAAATAATAAAGGTAATGAATATCATGGTTAGAGAGATTTATGAAATAGCGAGCGGACAAGTTAGAATATGTAATGCAAATTCGTAAAACGAATAGCAAAGTGTCTTTTAGAAGGTCGGCCATTAAAAGTATGATGGACAGAGGCGGTAGGAAAAACGTAAAGAAGAGGAAGGGCGGGAGGGATGGAGGGAGTGAGGGATGGAGTGAGGGAGAAAGAGGCGGCCGGTATTATATTTAAAATGGATTCTTTCAATCTTTCCGCGTTCTTTATATAGTTTGCCGAGGAAAAGCCGCCGATGCCGATAGATTATGAATCTCCTAAGTGTTCTATTTATTGCCGAAGTCGGAGCGAGTCGGCGAAGTCACGTGGGTTCGGGGGACGGAAGCGAGCCACGGACCACTTTTCCTTTATTTATTGTTTTCCTTAATTTTATATCCCGGGAAGGGCGTAGCGGACCCCTTGCGCGAAAACGCCCGGCTCTCCGAGTCGGCCGAAGCATATCGGCGACGTAAGGGCACTTCAGGGGCATGGGAGGGGGTGGCAGGAGGAGTAGGAGCAGGAGGAGGAGGAGGAGGAGGAGGAGGAGGAGTACAATTGACGGTACGTAACGCGCGGTACAATTGACGCTAGCGTCATTGGTAATAATTATGAGGGAGCGCGACGGACGTGGTAGCGGCGGTGGTGGCGGCCGAGCATTTGGCGGGAGGGAGGGAGGGAGGGAGGCAAGGATGTCTATGTGGAGTCCCGTTCTGCTTAGTAGACCGTGTGACGAAAGCCAAGACTCGGCGTCTGCACGCACGGACGTGCGCGCGCGATTCGTGCATCGGTATGCCGCGCGCATGGCATTAACCTTCCTCCCGAGCCCAATGCTGCGTGACATGGCTTTCACACAGCGTTATTCGGCACTCCTCCACCTCCACCTACACCACCACGACCAGCTATAGCTCCGCCACCACCTACACCACAACCTACACCTCCGCCACCACCTGCACCTCCACCTCCATAGCTTCCATCGCCGACTTTTTCCAGCAACAGCGGCCACAGGATCCATTTATCCATCGCCCGTCCTTTTTTCTTTTTGTTTTCCACGGCGACACTCCCCCGCCCCCCCTCTCCCCCCAACAAGCCCGCCGGCCCGGCGGCCCGGCCGCCCGTTTGACAGCTCGTTCGCCAAGACAATAACCCCAATAACGCGACTTTTAACGTTAAAACGAAAACAGAGGCCGAAATAAATGCCGAAATCAATGGCGTGCCAATAACACGGCGTGGACGAATTCTCAGGTCGGCCTCGCCTCGCTTAGATAAACAAAGAGGCAGGGCAATAAAGCCGATATTTTATTACACGGCCAAGAGAAATCAATTTCTATTTTATATTATTTGACTGGACTTACGGAGCGTCCATCAACTTTCATGGCTAATAAAACTTTGCTTATCCAATTAAAACCGAATCGGTTAGAACGGGGAGGTGGGGGGGGGGGAGGGAGAGAAGCTGGACCGAGCGTAAGGACTTCTCTCTCCGGCATCTTTCAACGACGAATGAAATTTTTTTCTATTCCAGTACCGAGTCCGATAACCAAGATGAAGACCTGCCACTTGACCCGCTGCCTCCTGCTCTTACTTTTTGCCGTCGTCTGGGACACGGCCGACTGTCTCTGCTCCCTCGACAAGTACACCGCGGCCCTGTGCCACGACCTCGAGGATGCCCGATACATCAACACCTATCACCTGGAGGCCCTGCGGGCCCGATCCTCCTCGAAGCTCCTCGCGCCCGGGAACTTCGAGAACCTGACGAGCCTGCGTCACCTCGACCTCTCCAATGGCAACATCGTCCTCATAAAGAGCGGCAGCTTCGCGAGGCTGGCCGCCCTCCAGACCCTCAATCTCGCCAACAACCGGATCAGCCACTTGGAGGCCGGGGCCTTCGACGGCCTCAAGCACCTCTACAGCCTGAGGCTCGAGGGCAATGCCGTCAGACAGCTGCCCGCGGCCCTCATGAGCCTCAACGAGCTCAAGTTCCTCGACCTGTCCGATAATCTTATCAACTGCAACTGCGCGAGCATGAAGCTCAGGGACGCCCTGGTCGCCCGGGGCGTCAAGATCGGCAGGAGGACCTACTGCACCGAGCCGGCCTCCGTAAAGCACGCCTCGATCTTCAAGCCCGACACCCGGGCGATATGCGAGTTCGAGAAGCAGGACAACGAGATGCAGCGGGACCAGCCCCTCGAGAACGAGGACAAGGACGAGGACGGCCTACTGGAGACCGACACGGACAAGGATCTGGCCTACGACGAGAAGGAGGACGAGGAGGCCTTGAGCACCGAGACCGGGGAGGAGACAACTACCCCGTCACCGTCGATGGTCACCAGTCACTCCGAAGCCAATCTGCCGTTGTCGTCGAACGACACCTCCACGGAAGCAGTGCCCGGGCTGACGAGCATCACCAGGGACGACATCACTTTCGAGGATACCGAAGACTCTTTGAGAAAGGAGACGACGACGGATTCAGCCGTGGACGAGCCTGCGACTAAGTCGACGTCCGAGAGCTCGGTCTCCTCGACCGCGGCCACGGACGCGGTTGTGCCCGACGAGGGTTCCGGGGAGAGCGACGACGACGGCTCCGGGTCGGAGGGCTCGGGAATCATCGCGCGAATGCCCGCGATCGACTTCAACGAGACGAGTGGCGGGGCCGAGGATGAGGAGGGGGAGGAGGGGCTCCCGGAATCGTCGTCCTCGTCGTCTGTGTCGTCGTCGACGTCGTCGACGACCGAGAGCTCTGGCTGGTGGGGATTCATTAAGAATCTGAATCCGTGGAGCTCGTCGGACACGAGCGAGGCTCCGAGCACGACGGAGAAGAGCACCGAGGACGACTTGAAGGAAGAGCAGTTCATCCAGGTGACGAGCCACGAGGAAGAGTCGACTCGCAGGGCGACCGTCACGTCCGCTGAAGTTGCTCATCCGGAGGTCGTGCCGAACATCGTACCTACGAACGAGGACCTATCTAAGCAGGCGCCCAAGATCGAGGATTTCGGGAACAACGACCTGGAGGACAATTCCGTGGACACGAGTCCGTCCCAGGACGGGAAGAAGGGAATCGGTTCCTACGTCGTCCTCGTTACGCTTCTGGCGATCCTCGTCATTCTGCTGGGTCTGGCCGTCTACAAGGGCGACTTCTGCCGGAGGAAGCGGAAGCGCAGGGACGTCGAGCGCGGCACCGAGATGAAGGACATGCAAAAGACGCTACTGGACCACAGCGGCAGCCAGCCGAAGGTCCAGCCGATAAACGGCAACACCATGGAGAACGTGCCGCTTATGAACAGCACGAACCTTCCGGACGAGCCGAAGGACAACCAGAAGAGCTACAACGTGAGCAACGGGGCGAACAAGAGCAACGGGGTCGCGATCGAGGTGAACGATCCGGTCAAGCCGTCGAGGAAGTCCCTCAAGCAGGAGATCGAGGCGCCCCTCAACGGACTCAATCCCCCGATGGAGCCGATCGACGCATCCATCAGGACGAGCCTCTACAGTGAATCCAACGAGATCATAGACGCCCTGGACTACTGCGAGCGGCCCCCCCTGACTCCCGGCGCTCACAGGGTCAAGATCACCATGCAGGAGAACCCGGACAGTGTGCCGAAAACTCCGGTACTCATAACGCGGATGAAAGACGACGAGAACCTAGTCAAGGCTCCGTGATCATCTACGAGGCATTTCTTTCCCTTCGTATTGTCTTCGTATCGCACCACGAAAACTTGTATAGTTTTTTTTCCTTCCTCCGTTTCTTCTCTCTCTCTCTCTCTCTCTCTCTCTCCCCCCCCCCTTTTTCGTTATACTCCATTCGATAAGGTAAAAGGCATCTCCGTCGGCCAGCAGTAGCGCGCGAGTCTCGATTCGGTTTCCAAAGACTGGAAACCGGGACGCAGCCGCCTTGCCCTACTACGTACGTGTACGTAAACGCGCATGCGTAGATATCGACGCGCACTTGTGGTACCGAGGGAACGAGTGACAATGGACTGACGTCGGCTTACGAGCGGCGAGAGAAAAAAAACAATACAAAAAAACTATCATTTCGTGCTATAAAGGTAGTCTAGGGTGGTAGTGGCCATTGAGTTTCCTAGAATTATTAAGTGTTCTTTTAAACAAAGTGCAATACGTGCCTTTTATTATATATATATATATATAGACATATATGACATATCCGAGTCGACGAAAGGAGGACTTTTTTCGTTTTTTTTTCTTTTTTTTTTCTTCTTCTTCTTCTTATATCATCATCATTACTACTATTATTATTATTACTATTATTATTACTATTATTAATATTATTATTATATTATTATTATATTATATTATATTATATCATATTATATTATTATTATTATAAAAGATGAGGGGACACTAGTCACTCGTTGTTACACGTTTATAATGAGCCGATGAAATAATAATAATAATACCTTATGGGATTCATTTTCTTTCTTTCTTTCTTTATCTATTTTTCTCTACATTGCCAAGTGCGTTTTGAATACTAGACTAGGATTAGGCTTGTACCCCTAGGAGAGCTAGCTAGCCTAGGAGAGTTTTATCTGTCATCGCTCCTCGGAAGTATAAATTCATTCTCGATCTACGATTCATGGCCGAATCAAAGCAATGCTTTTTAATAATACGCATTCATTACACTATGAATTATTGTTGTAATAGACGAGCGTTACCGAAACATTTATTTTCCTCTAAATTGCCGGCCATCTCTCTCTCTCTCTCTCTCTCTCTCTCTCCCCCTATAGGTTTTTCTCTTCTTCTTACTCCTCTTCTTAAATCCCGCTTAATTATGCACGTGTCCGTACATATATCCATATATATATATATGTGCGTACTATGCACGCTGGCGAGCCGATAGAACGAACGCGTGGCGTAAACGAGTTCTTCCACTCGTTAATACGTAATTCGCGCGTCGTGCACGAATTTGTTCGAAATTGTACTTTACTTACTTTAAAGTTCAAGATAAAGTTCAAAGATACTTTAAAGTTCATCCCGAAATATTCCTCCTCCTCAAAGGGCTCTAACGGCCCTTTGATATTCCTCCTCCTCCCCCCGCCCCTCCGTTCCTTCAATTCTACCATTCGTAATCGACATTAAAATTTACCATCTCCAAGACGTATTATTTTCAACGTTCAATTGCAAAAATTCTCGAAATGACTTAGTTTTTACGATTCACCCTTCTTCCGCAGACTAATTGTCGTAATAATAATCTCTCCGGCCCGCCAATAACCTTCCTTAACCTTAAAAATACGTTAAAAAAGTCACGCGGATATTATAATAAAGTTAAATGGCGTATCGCAGCCAATCGATGTTACCAGTTGATCTTTCGTCGCGTTCGGTCGGACCCTCGGCGACCGACGTCGTCCAATAAACCATTGTTATTTCTGTAAAATACTGCAAGACAAATAGCTTGTAAAATACAAGAATGTTAGTTGGAGCCGTTGCCCCGTGGGAATCGAGAACCGTGAAGCAGGGGACGATCCGCGTACGCCTTGCACCAAACTTTCCGCGAATAATCACACGTTGGGATGGACAGGGAGAGGTGGCTGGGTGGGTGGTCCGTAAGAAATTAATCGGTCGGGGACACGTATTATTATCATTTACTTCAAACTTCGGGAACAAGGTGCACCAGCGACTCACCTTCAGTACACCTCAAACGCCATTTTCTCCTGGCTTCGGTCTAGATCCTCTGCACGTAGACGGGGAATTAATAAAGAAAAAAAAACAAAAAAAACAACAAAAAAATCTCAGCGGAGCTCTTCCCCGAGAGCCGAAAGTCTACACGAATGCGCAACGATTGTCATCTTAAAATTCTACGCAGGATTATTTAAACTCGGATGTATCTATTAGGCCTAAGTCCACTTTAGCGCGTTTTATTTTTATTATCTTATTAAGTGACACGTAAGCGACCACCACCACTATATGTATATGTATATTTTTGTAAGTAGCGATGGTTATAAATATTTAAAGCCAATGTCAAGATTTTTATTCTATTTAGTTTACGCAACTGCGCATAAACCCTTGTCTCTTTTTATTATATTAATTATTCTACAGCATCGACGGCATACTTTATTATTTATTTTATACATCTACCTTTTGTAATTATATAGTTGTCTTCGCTATCTTCTTCTTATTTAAATCAAATTATAAAAGTCTTAAGCCGACCTCGTTTTTTCAATAAAACAAAAACAATAAAAAAAAAATTATAAATAAATGAACGTTGTTTGTTGTTATTGTTAATATTATTATTATTATTATCATTATCATTATTATCATTATTATTATTGTTAGTATTATAATTATTATTATCGTTGTTCGTATGATTACTATTACTATTATTATTGTACAGACGTGCATCCATGCAGACGCGTACGTGAAAAGTACAAACCACGTGTACTATATATGATTGATTGTATTATTATCGAATGCAAAAGGTTTCCAATTACTTATAAGCAAGCTTAAGTGTATTTTATATGGTTTTTAAGTTAATAGTTGTTGTATGTTAAAGGCTATACAAAATAGATAAGTATATTGTATAAATCTAAAGAGTGAGAAATATTTTTTGAAATTATTCTAATACTTATAATCCAGTAATTAAGTTATTCACTAACGACATAATTACAGTAGCGTATAGCCTACAGTACATTTTAGCGCATAGGCTCTATTATTATTATTGTCGTCGTTGTTGTTGTTGTTGTTGTTATTATTATTTAATAATAATGCGTTATTGGTGCGAGTGCGCAGGAACGAATTCAATTACGATTACAATTAATGCCTTTAAAATCTCCTATAAAAACATTCTACTCGCCGAAATGTTATTACAACAACAATAGCAATAACATTAATGATTTCTTGAAGCTAAATTACAAATAAATATTTACTACAAAAAGTTAATAACTATTACGTACAGTGAAGGTATTTTAAATAATTTATAAGAAATCCATGGAGGACCTTATGACGAGAACGGATATCATTATGAGAATTTGCAACACGGATTGTTGTCGTTGTTGTTGTTATTATTATTATTATTATTATTAAGTAAGCTCTGAGCGATAATTCTCGGGGTTTCGTAAAAATCTCAGGAAAGTCATTGGAAAAGGCACGAATGCCTTAATGCGATGCGATCTAACATTGAGCAAGAAGAAAGAAAAAGGTACAGTTAAGTTAAGTAAGTAGTTTGCTTGAATATGTCGTAGTGGGTAAGCGAGCGCAGCGAAAGCAGTCGCCTCGATAATGAAATACTTCGTGCGTAACGAACGCGGATGATTAAAGTCTCTCCCGAAAAATGAATTTTAATATAAAAAACGCTTGTACATGTATATTCGAAATCTTGAAATCGTAAGCGGCTTGTTGAGTCATAGCTGATAACGGTTACATTGAACCTGCTCTTACGTTTAGATAAACGTCCGAGCACGCGCTCAGTGATTACGTACGTGAATACATTGTATTTGACATTCTGTCTGTCTGTCGTGTGTCCGTGTGTCCGTGTGTCCGTCGTAGTGGAAGCTTCGCAAGCTGTTTAGAGATTGGAGCCGATGAGCCGTATAAACTTCATATGTAATAAAAAAATTTAAATGCTAGTTTTAGTTTTCGGTCGCTCGGTATGTGGAGTTTTTTTTTCTTCTTCTTCTTCTTCTATTTTTTTTTTTTATTGATATTTAATAAAGAAAGACGGATGATTCGAATCATTATAAAAAAAGGTGCGCCGAACAGGTGTTGTCTGTGCGGGAGGGACTGGGGCGGACGATCGTACAAGGAATTTAATGGCGATTCTCGAATGCCAGTAAAAGCTACGGCGCAGATAATAAGCGAATATTTTTATAACTATTTTTATTCGAATACCGATATCGATTTCGTAAAGCCCTGATGCTGCTGTTGCTGCTGCTACCGCTGCTACCGCTGGTGCTGATGATGATGACGACGACGACGACGACGACGACGACGACGACGACGATGATGATGATGATTCAGGCTCCGATAGGACTTGCGGGGACATTGGAAAAGCTTTCCGCCCATTAATTGCTACCTGGCGAGAAGTGAGGGAGGAGGGGTGAGGGGGTGGTGGTGAGGGAGAAAGAGATAATTTAGAGAGAAGTATACCGTCCCGGAGTCCTGTTAAAATCTGCCCGCGGGACGAAATATTTTATCTAAAACATTGATAAGATTTGCTCGAGGTGATATCTGTAAGGCAACGGCCGTCACGTGGTAAGGGGCCACTACAAGGAGTATATTATAAATAGTCGGTAGGTCAGTCTCATGATTTCTGCCTCTCCGCAGTACAGAATTGTCCTAAATTGTCCTTGAAAGTAGTATTCGTAACTACTCCTTCTTCTTTTTTTATCCCTGAAATCGCGTTATGTACAGCATTTGGCTAATGGCACGTGTTTTTTTTTGTGTTTTTTTTTCTTTTTTTTTATTATTATTTCTCGACGACGAGAGCTGATGACGACGACGACGACGACGACGACGATGATGATGATGAGGTGGGAGAAGGAGAAGGAGGAGGAGGAGGAGGAGCAAGAGTCAGCTGTCGAGGTCGGTCGAGGCCTTATAACCTCTCTTGGGCTCCTTCTCCAGGTTCCTAACCGTAGTCCTGCCGAGCTTCCTGACAACGCGCTCCGGCTTCTGACCGTCCGAGTCCTCGTCGTCGGTGGAGGTGCCGTTGCTCGCGACCGAGAGCCTCTTGAGCTTCCTCTTTGATGCCAGAGGTGTGGGAGTCCTCCGTGGCTTCGATCTCTCCTCGGACTCGAGTTCCGGGCGCTGCTGCTCCTCTTCCTCCACCTCCTCCCCCTCCGCGGTACGCCGACAACGTACTCGACGCAGTCGCTCCTCCCTGCGTACGCCCCTTCGCGCCAGGTTCTCCTCGCTGTGGGCTCGCTGCCTCTGACGCCGGGGCCGTCGCTTCTTCGCTCCCCGGAGGCTTTCCGATGAGGCGGTCATCCGGGCGACGACGAAGGTCGTCATCCCATTGCGGCTCGCCTCTGCCGAGACGGAGTCCAGGCCGTCGAGGGACCGGGCCAGTCGGGGCATCGTCATCGCCTCCTCGTAGCTCGGCGGGCCCAGCAGCTCCAGAGGATGGACTCGCGGTTCCGCGGTCGGCTCCCGCACCTCGTCCTGCAGATGGTGATTCCTGTTGGTCGATTCAATTCGTCCCGATCGTGAATAAGCTCCGTTATTAGTCACCAGGTCCTTTGAACCGGACGGAGTCATTTGTACTCTCGGTCTCGAGGAGCCTTACCCAGCCTTAGCCAGGAATCCCGCGATCATCTCGCGCGAGTTAATCTTTATAGGAAGCGCCTCGCTCGCTCGCTCGCTCGCTCCAAGGACAAACGAATTCATTCATTCTCCGTCTCACTCTCCGCACCCGTAAAGCGTACAGGGTTCATTCATGGCAGTTTATGCTTCTACGTAACTCGGCATAAAATTTCTAATACCGGCAGTTAAAAAGTTAAATACGCGGATGCGCCGAGAGATCATTGATCCTCGATGGACCGCCGCGTACTTTAATCGGATTTTAGTGATTTATTGTGCCGAACAAACCTCCTTTGTAAGAGCCTCAGCCTCTCCCTGACCTCGGCCCTCTCCATCTCCAGTCTTTGGTTCCTCGCCTGCCTCTTCAGCCTCAT
Organism: Ceratosolen fusciceps; assembly: GCA_018883505.1. Taxonomy (NCBI): domain Eukaryota; kingdom Metazoa; phylum Arthropoda; class Insecta; order Hymenoptera; family Agaonidae; genus Ceratosolen; species Ceratosolen fusciceps. The sequence goes on from RCIC01000007.1 coordinate 4,125,513, forward strand.
CGAGTGCCTAATTGAGATTATCGTCCCGGAGAGCACGACGACTGTGAGGACGCTTACGAGGACGAGGCCCCAGGTCTTGTTGTTGCCCTTCTGCAGGGAGCTGCGCTTCCATTCGCTCGCGCAGGCGCGCTTCCACGAGTAGCCGGTTACGTTGCGGGGATTATGGCAGATCCAGGACTCCGTCTTGGTCGCCAGCCTCATGAGGAACACGTAACTCGAGTACAATTGGCCGCAGTCGCAATCCCACGGGTTATCCTGCAGGTGGAGCTGGCGAAGGTTCGGATTGTCAAAGAACACCTCCGAGCCTATCCCTTTCCTCAGCAGATTCCCTGTAACGCCCCGACAAGACGTTATTCGCGAGGCTCGCACGTAATCCCATTATCTTCTAAATGAATTACGAATCACTCTGTACAGACACGGTCTGAGCACGTAATTCCAACGAATTACAGAATATTACGTAAGCGGCAGATGCATTGGCAGATGCGTGCGCGTGGGCTCGCGTGGGCTCGCGTGGGCTCGCGGTGCACGTAGATCATTATGACCGGCTGCGGTCATGATCGCTAACCGCGCAAGAGTCGAGGCACCCGTAAACGACCCCGAGTTGGCTCGGTAGGATATTTTTCGGGTGCACGAGTAAAAGCCATTAAAAGCGAGTGCGGAAATTGAGTGGAATATCGGAGATGGAATATCGATGATCAAAGACGACGACGGCAATGTCCGTAAATGACATTCGCTACATTTATACGTTGGGCTGGGGGTCGGTGTGTGGGACGGGGAGACAGGGAGAGAGACAGAGAGACAGAGAGACAGAGAGAGAGAGAGAGAGAGCTGGCTTAATTCAACGGAGTGGAATTATGCTTTTCCGAAGACGTTGGCCAGACTGTAATGCGAATACAATGATGTCTCGTTTGTAAAAAAAAAAAAAAAAAAAAATAAATAAATAAAGCCGCAATTTGTTTGCATAACAAATTAGAGTTTATTGGGGACGTTCGGAGATTATTATTGGCCGGCGTGAATGCCATTAGTCGCGTGTACTAGTTTGGTCATGAACGTTCCCGGTATTCCGCGGAATCGCATTTGCCCACCGCCTTTTTCTACGAATACAATCGCGCGCAATATTAAACAAGATCTGCACGCGCGTAAGGCTGGGACTTCGTCGTGGCTTCCCCCCGGACATCTTATCGGTACAGGCGGGGAGAGGCAGGGAGGGGGGACTCGGTGATCTTAACGCCACGATTTATTAAAGGCGAGGAAGACGGAGACGGAGACGGGGACGGGGACGGAGTCCCACGCTTCGAGGATGGAGAAACGCGTTGCGACACGGCGGTTAGCGTGGTGCTAGGTTACCGGAAAGGTCGAGCTTCTCGAGCTCGGGGAGTCCGGTGAGGCTGGCGTTGTCGAGGCCGGTGATCCGGTTCGATCGTAGGACGAGGCTCCTGAGGCTGCTCGACTCGAGCTTCAGGGGCAGGTCCTCGATGAGGTTCTTGCTCAGATTGAGATGGTAGAGCCGGGGCAGGCCGAGGAGGCAGCTGTCGTCCATGCGGTTGACGAGGTTCGCCGAGAGGTCGAGGTTGGAGAGGGAGCCCGCGAGCCTCGGCATGTCCTGGATGTAATTGTCGGAAAGGTTGACGAAGCGGAGCTCGGGGTTGTTGCGAAAGGCCGCGGGCGGTACGGCCTTGAGCCCGTTCGCCGAGAGATCGAGGAACTGGAGCTTCGAGAGGTTGGCGAAGGAGCTCTTGTTCAGCCGCTCGAGGCGGTTGTAGTCCAGGAAGAGGTGCGTGAGCTCCCGATTCTTGGCGAATATGTGGTCGGGCAGCATCCGGATGGCGTTGCTCGAGAGCCGGATGTAGGTCAGAGCCGGGAGCCCGTGGAGCCCCGGTCGGTCCAGGCCGCATCTCGACACGTCGAGCTTCTCCAGCTTCTGGTGGCGCAGAGTCTCGTACCTTCGAACAAGCACCACAACACGTACGCCGTGCGTTTTTACTTTCGTCTCCTCGTAAAGCTCACAGCTCGTCGACGAGGATTTAATAATTAAAAAATTTATTGCCGATATTCCCTTGCCTGTACGGAGATCTTATAACATATTTCAGGCGAGCTTATCCGGCACCTCCGAACCTCCTCTGGTCGAATAATTGTAAAACCCTTAATGATCGCAGCCCGTTATAAATGGCTTTGGTTAGTTGAGGATCGGGGAGGGTGACGGTGGGTGGAGGAGGAGGGAGGTGTCGAGGGTATTCCGTCGTTTATTACGTAATATCAGAGCGGAGCGATAAAACGTCGAGGAGTCTATTCACCTGGTGCTGTAGACGAGCATGGGATTGTCGGCCAAGCGCAGATCAATAAGTTCCGGAAAGCCTTGGAAGGTCCGAGGACTCAGGACTTTTAATTGGCATTTGGAGAGATCGAGCCCCTTCAGCTTGAGACTGTAGGGATCCTTTATATCCTTCAGCGGATTCGCGGCGAGAGTCAAATAGGCGAGCTCCGGGAGTCCGGACAGCGACGTGTTCTTAAGTACCTCGATGCCTAGAACGTTTCACGGGAACATTGTTTGAATGCGTTTGCGGTGTATGACCGGTGTATCAATGGATGGATGGATGGATGGATGGATGGATGGATGGATGTGGATCGATCGATCCACGTTGGTATGTGTGTGCGGAAGGTCTGAAGGAGCGTGGGAGGAGTGATAGTTACCGCAGGAGTCGGCGCTGATGAACTGGACCGTTGGATTCTTGAGTCCGGTGAGGTCGGCCAGTGGATTGCCCGTGAGGTAGAGGATCCTGAGCCGCGTCAGGTGACTGATAGGGCCGAGGTCCGTCAGGGCGTCCTTGATGCCGTTACCTGTGAGGTCGAGCCTGCGCAAGCCCCCGAGGCCCCGTAGACTCCCCGTCAAGGAAGTAAATTTGTTACGAGCCAAATTTAGGTGCTGGAGCTCGGCCAGTCGGTTCACATCCGCCGGAAGCTCCGTGAGGAGATTACCCGAGAGGTCCAGGTGCTCGACCTGTCGTAACCGAGGCGCGCGCTCACTGACAAAGAAAGTAGAGTAGCGACGGAGACGAGAGGGAGGGTGGGCCGTGTGCTCCGGCAGCTCGTAAACGCGTTAACAATAAAACCAGGAGTTCGGCCGAGGAGCTTGTTTATTCCGGCTTTTCGGGTATATATTGCGAGTGCTTGGCTATCGTAAGCCGGCCTCCTTCAATCATTCATAGGGAAAACTCGTAGGGCCGCGTATAGGTTAGGTTCCCGCGTTTGCCTTTAAAAATTCGATGACTTTGCCGGCAGTCGTCGTCCAGCGGGAAAATTTCGATTCGAGCTGATGCACGGCTGTACAGTCGGTAAAGTCGCATGCACGGCCCAGGACTTACTCACTCACTCACTCACTCACTCACTTACTTACTCGCTTACTTGATTACTTACTTACTTACGTACTTATTTACTTAGTTACGTGCCCTCTGCAGCCCTTCCCTCCTCCCCTTACCCCAACCCCGGGAGGGACTGTCTTTAAAGCGCTGCGTAATATGCGAATGTAAATATAGCCGTAAGATCGAGCCGAAGCGAGTACTACCTGCAATCAGATCCGAGCCGGCGATAAGAGTCCGAGCCTACGTGAGTCACGTAGGAATCGCATTATTCACGCCCACGAGCCGTGAAGTTAATGGTCGATGACGACGAAGCTCCGGGGCGTTCGACACTCGCGGCACTGCGTGCACAGATTTATGATACGTTCGAATAAATCGCTGGAAATAAGAAGAGAAGGAGCGGGAACGAGGTAGCGAGTCTTAATTACGAGCCGCCACCGAGCCAACTGTCAACTGGGGGTTGACTGGGTTGTGAAGGGGAGGGTGTGTGTGTGTGTGTGTGTGAAGGAGAAGGTACACGTTTTCCGCCTCTCTCTCTCTCTCTCTCTCTCTCTCTCTCTCTCTCTCTCTATCTCTCTCTCTCGTACTCACGGCCGCACTGATATTCCCGGGGAAACTCGTGAGTCCAAGGTCCTTGCAGATGACGGTCTTGGGGTTCTTCTCCAGGTTGCAGCGGCAGCCCTCGGGGCATCCGGTGGCGAGGCCGACCAAGAGGCCCACCAGGACGCCGAAGAGCCTCATCTCGATTCAGCCGCTCTCGGCCATCTCGCTCTCTCTCTCTCTCTCTCTCTCTCTCGTTCTCTCGCACACGCTCACGGCCGCACACCTCGTCTCCTGGAGCGGCTCTGGAGACCGGTTATCGGTTATCGGAGATTACAGCTCCGGGCGCGTCGTATCTCCACATCTCCGGTAGATAACCGGGACGGTGCGCGCGACGACTTCCCATCCCCACCCGAGCACGCGGCGCTCAAATATCGTTACGAGCTCGCTTTATTAAGATCGCTTGCTCCTTTTCCATCGCCTCTTCCAGAAACCGAGGAGATTGGACGTTTCCATGTCGGCGCCAACACGATAAGACCTTCTCCGTCTTTCTTTAAGCTCCTTTACGCGATCCGGAACTTTAACATTCGCCCATTAGACGCTTAACCGTAACAGCTGAAGCGCCGAGTACTTCCCGTATCCTAGATAACAACTACCGAGAGAGATAGAGAGATAGAGAGATAGAGAGAGAGAGAGAGAGAGAGAGAGAGAGAGAGAGAGAGAGAGGGGGGCGGGATGAGAGTTTCCGAGGTCGGTGGTCCAGTGGCTCGTCGGGTACGTTATTATCTTGGCATCGTTAATATCCAGTTGGTATTGACCTTTTGGATAAGTGGGGGCAGTGAGGGGGGCGGGAATATTAATAATGAGGATCGATCGATCGATTATCCGTAAAAAGACCGGGCTTGGACCATTGAGTACCGGATGAGGTGGTCGGCGGAGGAGGATGAGGAGGAGGAGGAGGAGGAGGAGGAGGAGGTGGAGTAGGAGGTGGAGTAGGAGGAGGAGGAGGAGGAGGAGGGGCTAATTTCTGCTTTAAAGGACACTCGGCTGTCGTCTCAGCACGAGGGGGAGCTGGCAAATATGCGCTCCGGCGTAAAGGGGAGCCCGGATACTTCAATGACGTAAGAATCAAGGAGCCTAAGAGCCCCGCATCACCCCCGGGTGGCAGGGCAGGGGGCGGGCGACTGAAGAACGCGGACGAGGGATTAAGGTTGGCGGGTATTCGAAAAGCCGATATTGGAGCGTCGCGACGTCCACTGCTCCCGGGGAGGTAGCTTCGTTTGGTCCCTCCCTCCCTCTGCCAGAGTCAGCCCTTAGTCGCGAGTACGGGACTTTATCGGGAATCCCATTCCCTACCTCCGACAGTGGATGCGTTTGCGCGGACGGTCGACTCGTATCTTCAGCCGAGCCGACATTTTTCAGGCAATAGTCCGAGAGCTAATGCCCAAAGAGCTCCCCCTCGCCCGCCCTTGCCCTCCAAACCCCTGTCACTTTCCCATTACGAAGCGGACCGTATGCTTCCGCCCCCCCTCCCTTCCCCCTCCAGCCGACGGTTCACATAATCCCCGTAAGTACAGCATTGACATCCGCGACTCGCGCATTATCGTGATTGTCTCAATGACGTATCGATAACAATGAATTGCTTCGGTGCTTTCCCTTCGCATTACCAAACCAAATTAAAATACCGAATACCTCAATCCTCTGTATACGCTTTGTAACGATTTTACTATAGCTACGATAAAAATAAGGCAAAAAAAAAAAAAAAACCTCTGCTCCTCTCAGCAGGAGCGCGAGTACTCGAGACGATGTTTATTAAAATGAGCTCTAACGCCTTGGTTTTTAATCAGTAATTGTAATCCCCGAATATATTTTAGTCTCGGGGGGACGTAACGGCGGAGATGTGACGATCGAGCGTTTGAGTAAGTAAAGTGACGGCGGCGGTGACTGTGACAGAAGCGATATCTCAAGCCTCGAATTTCAACGATTCCTCTTAACGTAATTTACTTTATTGGGGTTATTATTATTATGACATTACGTCGCAATCGATAAATTCCTCGAGATCTTTAAGTATCCCGTCCCTCCAAAGCTATAAGTTTAATAATAATAATAATAATAATAATAATAATAATAATCGACAATCGATAATAAGAATAATCGTCAATAACCATAATCCATATAACGTAAGGCTATTCGAGTCGATGGAGCCGTTAAGTTTTCATAAAAGCTCGTAGCTGCACAGCGAAAGGCTTTTTATAAATAGGAAATGGCTTTTTCTACAAGATAATCGAGGCCGTTGTGAAACGAGCGAGCGCCGACCGAATGGAAAATTTAGAAATCAGTCAGAGAGCCATGTACCGACGATCCGAATCATTTCGCCCGATGTCTTTTCACTTTCATAAGCTATAAACTTTATTATAATAATATTATTCGTTATATTGATATCTGTCGACGCACCGATTCGTCAATACAAATAAACGTTCGCTCGCCTGCTGTGGTAAATACAAAAAAAAAAAAAAAAAACGAGTAAATAAATAAAATACTCTCCCCCCCTCTCTCTCTCTCTCTCTCTCTCTCTCTCTCTCTCTCTCTCTGGAATATTAGTGAAATTATGAAATGGTAGGATAAGAAGAAGCGGCGTAACGCTGGACTATCGATATTAAATTTTTTACTGCCAGTTAAGTGAATGCATCAATTTGTCCATTTCGTAAGAATTTCTTTCTTTCTCTTTTTCTTTTTTACGAACAACTAGTCAGCGAAGAATGTCTCCGTGCACTCGATAGAAGCTGCTCGACGGCCGGCGTTTAATCCTTCTTACGAGATCGGAGCAAGAAAAAAGAAGAAGATCATGATATTTATTGTTATTACTCCAGTCGCTTTAAAGAAATTATTATAGCTCATCTGCGTGTGTGTGTACGTGCATGCATACGTACATGTATATATATATATATATAGAGGAGAGAGAGAGAGAGAGAGAGAATGAGAGTCAGTGATTTACTCACACGCAGACCACTCACGTATCCAACGCTCTTGTTTGTTTAGCGGGGAAGCTTCGGGCGGATGGTTCGATTATCATCGGTCGGCTATAGGAGAAGTCCAGTGACTGGTGATAAGATAGCTCAGCCAAGGTAAAGGTGGTGATAAAAATTGGGGGAAATTGGATAACGATGTAATGAGGCCTCCGGATTATGGCTTCGATGCTTAATGAATATAGTCTGAAGTGAGTGTCGAATGAGAGGAACTCCCGCAGATGGATAGAAAAGTGAGTGAATAAAGGGAAAGGACAGAGATAGAGAGAGAGAGAGAGAGAGAGAGAGGGAGAGAGAGAGAGACGGAAAGAGAGGGAGGGAACGCGTGAGGATGAGCCACGAGCTCCTGCGCAGGACGTCGGGCTTACACGTCCGGTTGGGCCAATCCAATCCCGGGTCACACCCTCCGAGGGTGTGATGCACGGCTTAACCCCGCGGCTTATCCGCGCGCCTGCGTCTCCCTACCTGTTGATCAGCCCGACCAACCCCTCGCGATTTCACAAATCCGTGCGGCCGGACTCCCAGCCGCGGTCACGCCTACCTCCTTCTGCATTGGATGCGATTTGCGCGAGATTACGCCTGCGTTAACCTTCCTCCGGACCGAGATAAAGCCGCGACGTTATTTGCCCGCCGCCCCCCCCTTCCCCAATAACCTGGAATAGCTGATACATCCAGCTATGGATGGACTACGCCAGGTCGACTGATTCCTCCTATAGGAGCGCCATTTTACCTCGGGCCCGCCGACCCCGTTCGTTCCCCTCCCACGGGGCTTATTGGCGCGATAGCTATAATTAAAAGTCGATCAGAGGAACGTTGGCTTCCCGACCGATAAGGGCATCTCCTTCTTCTTCTTCTTCTTCTTCTTATTCATCCTCTTATTTCTCCCTGCATATACCGACCGCCCCCTCCCAGCCGTGGTCCCCGAGCTACTCCCCGCCGTTCTCTCGCGATGCTTCGGGATATGATTGGGATGTGCGCGTATTTTTAACGCCTTCATTTCCGGCCTCGGGTCGCCGACGACGGGGGGAGACCGGAAATAGCGGCGAGATACAGCTCCTCGCTGTTTCAAGTATTGATCAGTTCGAGGAGCTCGGCGCTACTATCCTCCTCCTCCGGCTTCTCCTCCACCTCCTTCTTCCTCCTCCGCCTCCCTCCGCGACCACCACCTCCACCATCAACCTTCCTTCGCGATCTCCAACTCCACCTCCTCCACCTCCTCCACCTCCTCACCCAACGCCGCCACGCGGCGCCGCTGCTGCCATCCTTCCGTCGACCTCCAGAACCGACCTCCGGGCGTAGCTTCCTTCCTGCCCTGAGCGGCGACGCGCTCCTTCTGCGAGGCTTCCCCGTCGGTGCTTTCATTTGGCAAATCCAACGTACTCCAGAGCCACGCAGATACCTCGTATAAGCCAGTTACGTGCGCCACTCGGATGCTCCTGCGTCTCTCTCTCTCTCTCTCCCCCCTCTCTCTCTTCTGCGTAGAATCCAGTCGATAGTAATACTTTATTCATTCGGCCATTGCGATTGTACGACTTTTCCAAGGCACGAATACATTAAGGGGTTGTTGCTTTCCCCGGCTCCCTTGTCTCGTAGCCGATGCAGCTTCGGCTCTCGCACAACTACCCCGAGAAGAATTAACCGATCGATATTAGAAAAGGATATGAAACATCCTCTGGAGCCTCTTGCTCCGAGACTACGAGGTTCCATTTCCTGCCCGACCCCGTCCACGGCCCCGGGTGAAATCCAGTCCTACTACCGCCCACCTCCTACTCCTACTCCCCCCCTACCCCCCAAACCCCCTGCTCCTCCTGCTCATCCTGCTCCTCCACGGCCCCGAGAGTCTCGCGAGCGCAGTCGACTTTTTATCCAATCGCTGTCGATCTCGCGACGTCGGTAGCCTGCCCCGCTCCCCCCCCCCCAACCATCCCTCGCCACCACCGCCACCGCCGTCACCGCCACCGCCGCCACCGCCGCCGCCCGTCGGCTTTCATTTGGCGAAACTATAACGGAACGCGATTATTGTCGGGCGCCGGAGATAAGGGAGCCGCGGAGCTTTTTTCCGGCTCGCGGAAATAGCGCGGATGTCGCGGGGCGTTATACCGTCTGAAGACAGTGTCAGGCTCATACGGGGACGCGACGTCCCGATCGCTCGGGGACGTTTGCCCCTGATGTTAATGTCTCGATGTGGCCTCGGCTGCGCCCCGATCGGGGAGCCGCGTTTCCGATAATGGGTCCGCTCCTACCACCGTCGCCCGATCGGCACCCGCGCCTCGTTCTCCTGGGTGGCGGGGGCGGGGGCGGGGGTCGCGTTTACGTTGACTTGTCGTTACTGGCCTCGAGCTGGCACCTAGTCCCGACTCCCCTCCACCGCCCCCGCCACCCTCCATCCAGCCCTCCGTTCTCGTTCCATTTAGGGGATTCCATATATTATGCCGCCTACGCGGGGGGAGGGGTTATCCGAGACAGAGCTCCTACCTATCGATTTTCTAATTCTCGTCCATTAGCGTGCTCGGGGCGAGTCGCGTTGGCTCGGCCCAGGCAGCAAGCAGCCCCCTTCGCAAGGAAGCACGACGAAAGTGCAGCGTTAAGAAAATTGTCGTGCGGAGCCGTGGTCGATAATGCGAATCTCTTACTTATCGCTTGGACGTAGACGCCCATGACTCGTTGACTTTTCGACGAGAAAACGCGCATCGTTTTCTCATGGAATTACAATTAAGCGTCTCGGCTGCAAAAGAGTAGAGAGTACCGTTTATAAAAAAAAAGGTTCTCGATTTATTCGTGGAGAAATCGAGGGGATAGCCCAGTGACGTAGGTTATTAAAGAAAGCGTGGAGAAGCGAGCGCACCCCGCGCTACTGGAGCTACGAATAAAAAAAACGAGATTCGCTTAATCGGGTGTGACGTTATTCGGGTTTAGTCGTGCGTGGAGCCGGCGAAGGGGTCGGAGCCCAAGGGTTGACCGGCGATTCCCGACGAAGGGTTAGGCAGGTGAACGGGCTCTCGGTTGAATCCCGTTGAGGGTGCGGTGGGGAGGAAGCCGAGGCGCCGGCTCTCTCTCTCTCTCTCTCTCTCTCTCTCTGTCGTACTTTTTCTCCCCGTCGGTAATTGCCGCGCGCCTCGGCTTTCATGAAATCCGACGTGGGCGCCTAAGCTCCTTTCCCAGCCTCGCACGAGAAGCGTATCTCCACGTGGTTATTGGGGGTTTTGCTCCGGGAGTCGAGGAAAACAAAGGAGCCGAGGGTTGCCGCGACGCTGCTCCGAGCCGAACTTTCGAGCGGCTTCCTGCTCCTGGCTCCTGCGCTACTTCGCCTCCTACCCCGTTAAAAAATCCTCGGGCCTCGCTGACGGAATAGACGCCTCCAGGGGATCAGCGCACGAGTTCGCGACTGACACCCTTTACCCTCCCACCCCGAGCCACGGTGTTTTTCAACCCCGAGCGCTCATGCCAGCGACGCTTTATTCCCGCGTTGTTGCTACTTTGTAAATAAGATTTACTTTTTCCATTCCGCCTCGCTTCCTTATTCCACTCCCTATGCGCCGTACAATTATTATACCACGACACGATCACTCCGCAGTTCTATCCGAGTCGATTCATATACTTATGTCGAATGCGTATTGGCCTGAAATTGTTATTTTACAAATTAATTAATTTTACAAATAGCTCGTATCGAACGCTCGACGTACGATTTTTAATTGCGATTTCGAACTTTTGCCTCTAAGATCGCATAAATAAATTCAGTCTTTAATAATAACGAGCTCGGACTGCAGAGAAGAGTTTCTCGTTGTCTTATATTGTCTCGAACATTGTCAATGCTGCAGAGGCGATCACAGGTCCCCTGTGCGCCGGTTACCCGCTCTACACTGGAGCATTCATCGCTCGTGATTCCAGGATACCGATACCCACGGTCTACAATGCCAAGATAAACTGCGAGGTGCAGATGCTAATTCCGTTGCGTTCCGTTCCGAGATGAAAGAAGCTTGGAAAAACAGTTTTTTTTTTTATCAGGTTACTCAAGCGAGGGAATTCAAATCTCGGAAGTTAACTTCTCCGCTGTGGATATTGTAGCGGATAACGGAGGTTATTGGGCAAAATGACTCTTGTGACATTGAGGGACAAGCTTCTTAGGAGTAGGATTCTTAGGAGTAGGACCTTAATTTATATTAAAACGAGGAGAATGAAATAATGCCGCTCCTTATCTACGGAGTAGTAAAACGGGGAGAATTTTTGACCATAGAATGACGTGTACGATAAAGCTTGGCATTGTCATAGATGTCGAAGCGAAAGAAAATCCAGAGTAATAACCGAACCTGATTTCCTCTAATAAGAAGGATAAAGCTCCAGAAATGTATGTGCTCGATGGCTTACGTAAAGGGAAAACACGGGCAAAAGACGGGGGAATGGTCGGCGATGGTCGGGGTGGGGGAGAGAGAGAGGGTACGAGCATAAGTTCGCGGTATCTGTAAATTAAAAACAAGATTTAAGTCCGTGGAGTGGCGGAGCCGATGGTGGCGGGGCGGCGGGCGGGGGCGGGGGGGTTGAATCGTAGGAGAGCGTTGTACATTAGGGCCGTTAGTTCCGGTAGGGCGCGCACGAGTACCGCTGCTGCTACTACTCCTACTACTACTAATACTACCTCTACTACTACTACTACTACTGCTACTACTACTACTACTACTACTACTACTACTACTACTATCGCGGAGCTCTCTAAGTAGCTGCTGTCGCAGGATTTATCCGGTCGAGCCGTCGAGCCGTCGTCGAGTCGTCGAGGTGAAGCTCGAATGGGCGACGAGGCGCTATTCGCGGTTCGCTGCGCCCCTCTAACGAGATCAAGAGCGACGAGGCCTTAGCCCTCCTACTCCAGCCGCCCCTCCCCCACCCGTCAGGTGCAACCAAACAGATCGAATAAGACAGACGGATATTTATTCCGCGTACTCGGGAACAACTCCCCCGCTACTTCAGAGTTTGGGCCCGAGCGAAACCTGGACCTCCATCTCTCTCTCTCTCTCTCTCTCTCTCTCTCTCTCTCTCTCTCAGTCACCCTCTCGACGCTGTGATAATGCCCTTTCGGCATGAAGAAGGGAGCGAGGGAGAGAGAACGCCATCGACTCCGCGTGTTAAATAAATGTCCGTAGGTTAAAAACTTTCGTGAATTTTCGTATCTGGGCTGGATGTGCGAGAAGGTCATTAGGGACCGAGGGTCGAAGGACCCTAGTGATTCGATGCCGTAATGTGCTTAGCCGTCATCCAGTGGAGGATCCGAAGCCACGGGGCGGATAAGCCCGGGAGATTAAGAGTCGCGTCTTGGACTAATCGTTCATCCATCGAGTCCCTTACAAAGGTTATTGGAATGGGGTGGTCTATGGGGGGAGTGATGGGTATATGGGGGTAGAGGATGGAGGGAGGCTTGCGGTAAACTGAAACAGGCAGTGGGCGGAGGCTCACATCTGTTGGCGGCTCCCAAGGCAACGAGAAATCATCGTCGTCGTCGTCGTCGTCGTCGTCGTCGTCGTCGTCGTCGTATCGTGGTAGTGGTAGTGGTAGTGGTAGTGGTCGTCGTCATTGCCTATATCCCCCGTGAAGTGTTTAGTCATTCGCCGAGGGCGAACTCGATTGTCATTTTTACTTTCGGGGATGTGCTCGAGGGGCGCGGTGGCTCGCGCCGATTTCGCACGAGCTTTCGACGGCTCGATTTTGGCTCGAACAGCCGCGCCCCTCCAAATCCCCCTCCCCCTGCCCCGGACTAATGAAATGCCCCGCGAGGCATTTACAATTTCACTCATCATTTATTTATACACTTTTTGGCTAATGTAATGTCAATCTGGGTCAGATGGTTACCCGGGGCTGTACCCGCGACATTCACTACCTCGACGCTCTACTCCCCATCCCGGAGACCCTTCCTTCTGTTTACTTTTTATGTTCGAGTGGCTAGAGGGGTGTCATAATCGTCATTTTTGCGAGCTCCCGCTCCGGCCCCTCTGCTCCCTCGTAATAATACTAGGGAACGCCACGGACTGGCATCCTTCATATATTGCTGAACAAAAAAAAAAAAAAAAAAAAAAAACAAAAACAAAAAAAATAAGAGAGAGTGAACGAAATGCTCTATTTATTATTATTATTATTATTATTAGTATTATTGTCATCGTATTTTCTTTTTTTCATCAACGTGGCAATCGTGCACTGAAAAATACAATTCGCTCGTAGGGCACTTTGTTCGGGGAATGCGTGTGCGACCTCGTCCTCGTACCTTTCAACCTTATCTCTCGTGATTCATTATTCGAACGGGAATTCGCAATCCCTTGGAGGCGCTACTCGCTAGACCGAACATATCGAATTTCCAGACGAATTTTTAAATGCCGAGGGGTCGGAAGGCTTACCGCCCAACCGAGTATCTTGAACTCCGTCTCGTCTCGTCTCGTCTCGTCTCGTCTCGTCTCGTCAATCGCGTAACGCGTGTAAAAGAATAAGGAAGATTATTCTGGCCCGACGCTTGTAACGAGGGTGGTATTATTCGGGGGCCCTCGCACCGGCGATCTTCCTTTAATTACAATGCGGCCGCGTACATTGTGAGGAGTCGCTCGCTCCCACGTCCCATTGTCCGACCGAATAAAGGAACGTGCTTCGAGCAATCGACCACGGCCTTCGAAATCGCCCGGCGTTACGTAATTACGTTTGCTTAGCGTCAGCGGCGAGCGGTATCGCGCAATCTGAAGTGCCGAAAATATGACGTGGGCCGGGGGTGGGGGTGGGGGGTGTATCTCGAAATACCGAGGGGCGAATTCGCTCGGGCCCTTATTATCCGTTCGGCCGAGGGAATCGGGGGATAAAGAGATCGTCGGTGGGGTGTACGGGGTTATTGGGAACAGACGATCAAAGCCCCGTAAAACAATGTGCCGAGGTCGGAAATTGGGTAGTCAGCGGACTGACGGGAGGAGGCGACGCGAGCGCCGGTCGAACGTCGGAGATACAAAAGCTCTTTGGGTCATGGGACGCCGTCACACACTGACACTTCGCCTCTCCTCGAGGAAGTTGTCTCCTGCTTTCGGAAAGAAAAGAAAAGAAAAGAAAAAAGAAAAGAAAAAAGAAAGAAAAAAAACCATTTCGTCGAGTCCTCGTCTCCGCTCATCCGATTTCGTGTTAACTGGTTAGAGAGGGGATGAGGCGGCGCCCTCTAGGCCGGCATTACACGAGATTAATAAAATTTCTGCTTCCTTTGAGAGAAAAACAAAAACTTAACGAGGCTTAGCGAGAGCAGACTAATCTCGTGCCTCGGAGCGTTCCGACATGCGCTTCCTGACTCTCGAGCTTCGACGCGAGGAATCTCACACGAAAATCTTTGGCCTTAAAGCCGCTCCTCGAGCTCGGGCTCGGGCTCGGGCTCGGGCTCGGGATGGGGCTGAAACACCGAGTCCCGAGTTGCAAATTAGCCGACGCACTCGGAACTTCTTCGCCTCTCTTAGATTAATTATACAGCCACGGACCGAAGATGAGCCGTGCCCTCTTCCCGTGCCCTTCCTCTCCCGACTGCCTGCATTCCCTAACTGGCTCTGCGATTACGCGATCGATCCGAGAGGGAAGAAATGCCTGCCTGAGAATAAAAAAGAGTCAGAGAGGGGGCGGCTTGGGCTGGGCTGGGCTGGGCTGGGCTGGGGGCTGGGTGGGTACTTTGAGTTCGGAGAGTCGCCGAGAGATGATGATAAAAAAAAAATATATATATATATAATATCCGCAGTCTATGAATAGTGAGAGGCTAGAGAGAGAGAGAGAGAGAGAGAGGAGGGTGATGACGGGGGCGGGAGAGATGGTAAGTAGAGAGCGCCGAGAAGACTGCGGGACAAGGAGGTAAATGAAAAAGAATTCGCGGGACGTCAGGGAGCGCACGCGACACATAAATTTGCACGCCACTGAAAGCCGCACTTATTACACTCATAACCGAGCGCCTACCAATCATCCGTGCGCGAAACAATAACCAGCCGCAAAGATGGTATAAGATGATAGAGGTCGCTGGTTATTGTGGTCGAGGGGCGGCGTTAAAGGCCGGGAGACGGAAGAGAAGAACCACGCGACGAGGGTGGGTTATTGGGTGCGGGGTTATTGGGGTGCGGGGTGCGGGGTTATTGGGGTGGGGGTTGGGTAGGGGGGTTACCGAGGAGATAAAAAGAGGAGATGATCCCCGGCTCTTCGTCATGGTTAAGGATGGATCGTAGGAGCCGCGACACCGGGAGGATTTCGCAAATTCGACGCCCGGGCCCCGGCCTAGCAGTTATTTTCAATTACAGCCTCCCGAAGAAGGCCGAGCCTCGTTATAATGCGCGGCGAGATAAAAGCCGAGACTAAGATATTATAGAGAAACGGGCGTATATAAGATATGGAGCTTTGGCTCCCGACGCTGCTGGCCGCCTCCGACGGGTATGGAGCGAGAACGGCAGGAGGGAACGGCAGGTGGGAAGACGGAGAGGGAAGGACGGATGGAAGGAAGGAAGGAAGGGAGGAAGGAAGGAAGGAAGGAACGTCGGGAGGACGGTAGAGAGGAACGTAGGGAGGAACGTAGGGAGGAACGTAGGGAGGGAGGAAGAAAGTGCGCCGGGCGGTCCACCCATAACTTATCGCAGATTTAAGGCTCTTAGACTTAAGGGACTCTAATAATAATATAGCGCGCTCGCGCCTTCCGCCTATACCGTACCTCACGCCCCTCGGAGCCGTTCCCTCCTTAGCCCCCCCCCTCTAACACTGCCCCGCGACCCCATCGAAGCAGCCCGTCGTTTCATCGACGCGAGCAAACAACTCTTCTTATTTTTCAAGCAGAATCTTACTCCGAGCGGAGCATAGCCTTTGACCGTTCGCGTTTGGCCGATTTATCGAACCGTAGGTAATTTACGGGACGATACGTTTTCTGGTCTGGGTAGGAGTGGTGGGGGTGGGCGGTGGGGGAGTTGCAGGGTGTAAAAGGGGAACGGTAAGGGGGTCGGACTTCGAAAAGTACACCGTTATCGCGCAATAAAGGTCGCCTACTCCTTACTTTCCTCCTAATCTCCCGGCGAGCGATGCAAAAGAATAGACTGAGCGGCGGGCGAAGGGGAGGGACGGGGCGGGACGTTTCGCGGAGATTTAAGGCCGGGCCCAACGCTCCGCCGTAAACAAAGGCCGCGATAAATTTCCTAAGTCGCTGAATTAATAAAAGATTACACGGGCCGGCATGGCGGTTATACTGCGGCGGCGGTCGCGAGATAAGGTTCGCCTCTCTCCCCACCCACCCACCCTCCCGCCAACAACCCCCGCCAACAACCGCCAGCAACAACCGCCAGCACCTCGACCCCCCCCTGTGGCGCTCACTTTCTCTCGGGAGAGGCAATGCGCAGCTAAATCATCGGATATCTTACTCGTAATACATAAACCACCCTTGAGGCTTATGCCTGAAATACACACACGCGCCCAGGCTCTCTCGTAGATACGGAGTCACGTGTACGCCCAGAGAAAGAAGAGGATACGAGTTGCGTGGGAGGGAGAGTCTCGACTCTATCGTTATCTCGGATAAAGAAGTTGAGCGCTCGCTCCGGCCGGTCGGTGGCTGAGTCCCGAGTCCCGAGTCCCGATGCAATTGTCCCTCCCCCTCCTCACTCTCTCTCTCTCTCTCACACACTCTCTCCGTCCTCGTGCGCGATCGCGGGTCATTTTCTTTTCGCGAAATTTACAGCCGCCCCCCCCTCCTGAATAATCTACCCGGACTCGTATAATTCCTATCTCGGGAACTTATAATAATATTCTTGAGAAATTGGGGTTGCCGTGAAACAATGGCTTCCCCACCCCACCCACCTCCTCACAGGAGTAGTTGGCCAGGCGTAGGCGGTCGTCCGAAAGGAATGACGATCTTCCGATTAGTCCTTGGCGAAGACGCTCGGCCTCTTCCACCTGTCCCGGACAACAATGACGTCCAGCAATCAATCGCGAGATTGTTATTTTGGTATCGATAGGCGAGCTGCGGGGGCGCCACTTGACTTCGACCGGAATCGCGCCACGCGGAATAACGAAGCTCCCCGGCCCGGATTCTCACGCATGTCGAGCTAGCTGCTTTTTACCAAATGGAAGCCGGAGTGTTTGTCCGTGGGCTCGGATCGAAGGGACAAACACGCTAGATCAATAAATTATCGTGAACGCCCGGAGATAAATGAGCCGTCGCAAATAACGAGGCGAGCTCGGCCGCTCGGCACTATGACAAACCCGATCCCCGAGGACGGGGTTGTCGCTTCTGTCAACGGATGGACCGAATGCCCGGAGACTGTTTACTCATTATTGAGTTTGAGGGATAAGACGCAGCGGGTCCGCGAGCGCGACCCGCTGCGTGCACACCCGCGCACAGGGACACAGTCAGGGGATTAATTGGCCGTCCGAGGAGTAGCGACGCCATTACCAAAGACGGACTTTGATCTTTTGCCCTTCGGTCCATTTTCTCCGGGTGCGCGTGGTCGACCAATTAACTAATTGAGAGGGTAGAGGGGCGGTGGCGCTGCCGGCAGCGAAGACGACGACGACGACGACGACGACGACGACGACGACGACTACGACTCCTTCCTGAAAATCTCGTTAGCCGTCTCGATACCGCTCCCCGACCGGAGACCTTCTTAGCTATTTTCTTCGATGAGTCGGGTATATCGGGTGCCGTAGTAGCGACGCGGGGGTTACCGAGGTTATTGGGGTTATTGGGGTTATTGGGGTTATGAGGCGAGAGACGGATGTCCCAGCATCCTTAAACTTTCCCGTTCAAAATACCCAAGCTACGTTCCTCTTAATTTTCCATTCTAATGTCGATAGCGCGTACCATCCTTGTCTCCTGACCTCTCCCATTCTTCCACGCTCCCATTTCCCTAACCCCTACCTTCACCTCCCTTCCCCCGGCCGCAACCGCAAAACTCATTCTACTTATGAACGGATTCGCCCGTAATGTCGTTTTGCGTATAACAGCACTTGCGGAGTTTGCGTGATTTTTAATTTTTCTACCACCTCGTGTCGAGTACCCCGTCGACGTCGCAAACGACGATTACCCAGGAAAAATGTAGTTTTCTTAATTTCCAGCCTACTTATGTCTCCTACGAAGTAACCTTTCAAAGTATTAGCAGTCGTTGGAGAAAAAATTAGTCTGCACCATACCAATGGCCATCCTGATTTATCGGATAAATACGCTTATTGATTATACGTTTCGAGGAATTGGTAAGACCAGACGCAGACCAGATCGTGAATAATAATGCAGATATCCTGTAAATAGCAGATATTGAGTAAAAGAAACCATAGACTTTGCGTTGAGCACATTATGGCGCGATTGACATAAAAAATTGTCCCTTACATGGGGTTTCGGGGAACGTTTACTTAACGGAGTCTATTGACAATATGAGAAAACAAGGCCATCCGATTAGCGGGAGGTAATTGGCTCAAGGGCTGCTATCGAATAAATAGATTGGAGTAGGGGTCGGGGGGAGAGTCCGCATCAAAGGTAAGTATATTTAGCCGAGCAGGGCTTGCGATTCTTAACTGGCCGCGAAGGAATCCTATTTTTCCGCGTGGACTAGAAAAGGATAGTAATAATAGCGTGGAAGGGAGGTAGGGAGACAGAGAGAGAGAGAGAGAGAGAGAGAGAGACGGAACCATAATGCAGAGTCCTAAATATCTCGAGGCGTAATACTTACCAACTAATCATGAAATAATCCCGGCAGTATATATCATTTAAGGGAAAGACCCCAATATACCGATATAAGCGCTTAATTGCAATTATCGTATACAGGACGCATAGAGCCAGAAAGAAAGAGAGAGAGAGAGACAGAGAGATACATAGAGAGAGAGAGAGAGAGAGAGAGTTTCAACAATTTCCGTCGGCGTTTTATATAATACGGGAAAAATATTATTCTCCCAGCCCGCACCCCGTCGCTCTCCATTCAACCACCACCGTCCCCGAGCCCCCCACCCCATCAAAATCCCCGGCGAATGTTCTATGTCATCCTAATGCTCTGGAGCAGCCGAGAGATGGGTGGGTACATAAAGCGCGGCATCGGCTCTGCATTATACATACGTGGTAAATACGCGTGTACTGCGGCAAAAGGATGTCAGACGAGAGGAGTGGAGTGGAGTGGGGAGGAGCGGAGTGTCCCGATAGGGGGGGGGGCAGCAGTTCTGAGGAAAACCATAAATATCGAAACACAGAGCCGCCGACGTGGATCCGAGGACAGATAAGGCTTCCCCAGCCGAGCCAGAAAGCGAAAGAGGGACTCGATTGATAAGGGATAAAACCCTTCGTATAAGTAGGTGCTCCACCCCTCTCCCGCCCGACCGCCAGTTCTCTGTGTTCTCCTATGTCCCGCGTCACGTCCGCTCGGCTGTCTGGGTTTCGATCAAATTTTCCCAGCCCTCCCTGCGGTCAAGCTTTATTGTTTTCCACTCAACCCCACTCCTCACCTCACCGCACCGCTCTATAACCGTCTCAGCATCCTAATCCTCCCGTGTCCTCCACCCTCCCAGCCCCACCCCTACCCGGGCTAGTCGACAGTCCGCCCCGGTAATTGCCGGCTCTCTCGATCCTCTTCACCGAAAGAATCATTGCCACGTGGGATTTGTTGCGTACGGGGTGGGCGGAAACCCCCCCGAGCCCCACCCCGTCCCGTCCCGTCCACACCACCGTCGCCCGAACTGGAGAGTAACGCGATCGGGCGGTGTCGAAACGTCCCCGCGGACGTGGACGAGACGCGTGTGTCGCTCCAGCTGTTGTTGTTGTTGTTGTTGTTGTTCTCGTCCGGTTACGCAACGCCTTCCACGGGGACGGAGATAAGCGATTGGCAATCGGCCGTAATGCCACTTTTCCTCCGGAAAACTACCGGGAGGTGGTCGGCTCACGTTGGGATGCCGCGGTTTGTTCACGACAGCCGTTGCGCAAGACGCGAGCCTATCGCGAACGGCAGAGAGCGGCAGAGAGCGACTGAGAGCGGCTCGCCGTACGTGCCCGGATTATCTGGGAGCGCCCGGTCTCGGAGAGGCTCGCGGGCCCCGAAACGTCGCGGGCGACGATTAATCAGCAGTAAGACGTGGATAACGTTACAGACCCTCGGAAAATTAAGTAATTTCGATGCGATAAGGCGAGCGCTCAGGGGCACGTTCAACGTCCACGTTTGATTAATTGTAATCTCCGCTCGAATTTCACACGTCTGCGGCTGAGAGAGAGAGAGAGAGAGAGAGAGAGAGAGAGAGAGAGAGAGACGCGTGCCAGGGACGTTGATACGCGGGTTAAAACTCCTCGCACAAATCATCTTCTTACTCGTGCTCGACGAGGCTCGTTTAACGCGTCGCCCGATGTCGGCCGACGTCACCCTGGCTCACGCAGTTCACAAATTGCCCGCATAATGGAGGCCTGGGACGCCGAGGAGTCCTCGATCCGACGATCTCGAGACTTCTCCGGGGCTCGCTGAGTCTCGATCGGGCTCAGGCTTCCTTGGCCGCTATTACCCGGAGGTGTGAGTTAAGTCCCGGGGCACCGGCTCTTGCGTTAAGACGCCAACGAAAGTTTTACTTCTGTATCACTGTGTGTATGTGTGCGTGTGCGCGCGCGCGCGCGCGACGACGACGACGACGACGAGTCTCTTTTCGGTTGCGTCAGGGAAGCGAGGCGAGCCGTGATCTATGGCGGGATTACCCAAAGCGGTATTTCTTCATAAAATTTTGCCGACGCCACGTCACCCCGCCTACCTTCCTCCGCCTACTACCCACCCCTCCCCGCTACTGCCAGCGGCCGCCCTACACCCCTTTGACCCTCCGGATCGCTGTCTGGGACAGCGGTCCCAGCTCCATCGGCTCGACGCGCCTTGACACCGTCTCATCTCCTCGGCTGCGCGACGGAGGACGCGAGCATACGGACAGCTAAATACGAGACGGCCCCTTTCGCTCCCACCCTCACCCTCCCGTCCCCGTCCCATCCGAGCTACCCTACCTGCGGACCGTCGTCTCTTTTTCCTCCGCCGCTGTCGCTCCTATCATTCCCGGCGCTTCTCTACTCTTCGGGCTTGTATCTTAATAACATTCATGAGCTCAGATATACTCCGGAGATTTATTGCCTGGTGCGTCCTGGCGCGCGGACTCCCGCCCTCGAGGTAGCTACGCCGTCGCGGAGATTCCGCCTTTTCCTGACGCGCGGATTCTCCGCGTTCGCCTCGCTCCTCTCTCACGGC
The DNA here is from genome assembly GCA_018883505.1 of Ceratosolen fusciceps. Lineage (NCBI taxonomy): Eukaryota > Metazoa > Arthropoda > Insecta > Hymenoptera > Agaonidae > Ceratosolen > Ceratosolen fusciceps. Next base: position 4,146,636 of record RCIC01000007.1, read on the forward strand.
CCTCTCACGGAGCGAGACGGAGCGAGAGAGACGGTGAGAGACGGTGAGAGACGAGAGGGGAGAGACGGGGAGAGACGAGAGCGGGCGCGCACCCGATACCACCGACCCGGGAGACCGAGGAAATATCAACCCTTTTACGGGAAGGGGAGAATGGATTTCAATAAGGCGTGGCGCGCTTTATTTACGAGCGGCAGCCCCGGCCCACCGCACTTACCATCCGCAAAGATCAGCGTGAAAATTGCGGCCGAGCCAGCGCAATCGCCCACGGAATTTTTAATTGAAGATCACCGCGAGGATGTTCCCGGGGCGCCCCGCGGAGCCAGTCAATTTCATACTCCAGGAGGATCCGCTCTCATATCGATCCCGCCTCGTGGCTCCGTCGCTCACGAATGCCGACCCCCCAAGCCATTAACTCATTACGTACGTATTAATACGTCCCTTTGGCCCCAATAACGCCCTTTCGCCAACCACGCAAAATAAAAACCAGTGTTTTTGTCGATCATTGATTGCCGGTGCAGCGGATGCTTTCATTTCCATCAACGAGGGCCGCTCCATCGAGGAAAGGGGGCGTCGTCGACACCTTACCGATTACGAGGGCCGGCCAACCGACCGACCGACCGACCGACCGTCCGGAAGATGATCCCCCCTACCCCCCTTAGCGGCCCAGCCCCCCACCAACCCGACAAATACCGTGACCGAGGCTCGCCCGGGCAAAGCTCAGCCCGATGTACGAGCCGGCGACGTAACGACCTCCGGCAGCCGCAACTCCTAAGCTCCTCACGGTTCTACGCGGGGCAATACAGATTTATGTAAGTATTTAGCGCCGGCGGGCTCCTTCCTTCCTTCCTTTATCGCGAGTTGGCCAGCCCCTGAACTCGGCGGAGGCCGAGGGGAGGCTCGGAGGTCACCATCAACCATATTTATGGATAGTTTACTTCTTACGAGGCTCGGCGCCTGCTTTTTCCAACTTCTCTGCATTATTCCCACTCGAACGCTGCTTCTGCTGCTGCTGCTGCTGCTGCTGCTGCTGCTTACCGTCTCTCTACCCCCCTCCCTCCGTCATTCCGTTAGCAACGCAAGGGTTGGAGGGACAAGGAGGCGTCGGTCCTTGTAAACTCCCCCTCCTCGTCTCTAAAGTTACTCGCGTATGATAGACGTTTTGGTTCGTACGGCCGACAGCTTGGGACGTTCGAAAATGGTTCGCCCTAATGGAATAAGACAGAGCGATGGGTTGGCGAGTAGGCGGGGGGGTCGGGTGGAGGGTCGGAGAGCTTGATCGGCCGGTTTAAGAGTATCGTCGTCCCCCTTTTCGGAGTCCTCCCTCCGGCTATTTAATTTACCGGCCAATGGAAACGCGAGGATTCGTAATCCGCAGGAGGCTAACGAAGAAGAAAGAGGTCGAGGAGACCTGGAAAACAAAGAGCCTCCGCGCTATCCTCGGCCGCAAGCTCCCGCGAGTCCCCCCGCTCAGCCTCCCCCACCGGTCGGCGCTCCTAAGACTCCGCAGCCGGCTAAGTAAGGTTCGTTCGACCGGGGACTAGAGGGGATGCCCTTCTAGTGGACCGGGTAAGAAAGCTACTGCTAAAGCCGTCGAGGGCTTCGCGAGGACATCGAAGATCGCGATCAGCCCACATCCTCTCCTCGGACCCGCTCACCACTAGTCCAAGGAGGCCCGTGGTCCGCTCTCGGCCATTACCCGAGGTCGATTCAACCCATTAGCACTTATTCCTGCGAGACCTGCGCGTTACATTAATTAGACGATAGAATCAATATAAAGGAGCTAAGGAATAATGAATTACGGACGTTTGGTGGTAAGGGCCGTTAAGGATGGGCGTTAGGATTCGCGAATTGGGTAGGCGGTAGGGGTGCGGATAGCTGAGAGCCGATAGCCGATAGCGGATAGCTGCCGGCGCAGCTGCCGATCCATGGAGTTGGCTCAATTAGGTCCAGGACGTAAAAGAGCTAAGAAGGCGGGGCTCGAGTTCTTGCCGCGTAATAACCGGGCGGTTAATACCTGGGCAGGAGGGGGAGGGGGTGGAGGTACGGCTGGCGGCGAAGGGGAAGGAGCGGTTGGCACGGTTTATTGTAAGGAGGCAATCTTGGAGTCTGGTTGGCTGCTTAAGCCAACTAAGCCCACCAGCGGCAACCCGTGCACATAAATTATGTATCGCCCGGCAGTCCCGTAAGATGCGTAAGACGCCCCGGATCCGGGGAGCACCTGGCGCACCGAGTCGAGGCCGAGTCGAGCAGAGGTGAGAAAAGCGGGTTAGGCAGCCTAACTCTCCCCCCCCCCCACCCCCTTCTCCACGGCTACAATGTACAATGTACAACGTACACCGCACGCGACATCTGCTTAAAGAAGGACAACGCGACTTTTGACCGTCGATGGACACTCGATCGATTACGGGGAATGGGGTGGGGTGGGGGGGACAGATATACAACAATAAAGGGCGAAATAAAACAGAAGTACAACAATAATGACGCGCATTTACGTGTTATACGTTGTTAAAAAATTAATGGCTCGGGTCGGGCACGTTATATTTTATGTTATAAAAACGATGAGGGACGAGGAAGTCGAGCAAAGAAAAGAATAATCCGGGTCTCGGACGCGACAAAGGAGCAAGAGTAAAGAGCACTTGGCGGAAGCGGCCGACGAGGCTCGAGACTCCCTAAATTCCCAGGAGCCTATACAAGGGTTAAGGAACCTAAGCGCCTTCTTCGGGGGGTATAATACCGAGTGGCAAAAGGCCATCGGCGCTATCGTCGGACGAATGAGACGATTGCCGCGGCGGCCCGAGGGCCACCATTACACCCTCGATTTCTTTTATTTGCGTCCTAAGCAGACCTAAATTGTGCGTTTCTCCCCTCCCCGCTGACCGTGCAACGGATCCGTGATTACGTCAGGAGACCGGACGTCGACGGGGTAGGTAGGTAGGTAGGTAGGTAGGTAGGTAGGTAGGTAGGTAGGGAGCCGGACCATGGATCAATTAAGCCGATCCTTCAAAGCTTGTCGGCTGTCCACGACCCCTACCCCTCCCACCCCCGGCCCTCACCCGGCCACCACCCGGCCCCATCGAGCCGCTTTTCTGATTTGCGCCCGGGATTAAGTCGTTCGATAGCGCCCCCTTCACCCAGGGCGGTAGCCCACCCCGGCATCTATTCCCATCCTATTCGGCTCGTCGTGCGAATTAGCCGCGGTCCCCTCTCACCCCGAGCGTACGGGGCTCACCTGTGCCTGCGCGGTACAACTTGAGCTTCAGTTCTCGCTCGGGATGGACGAGGCTACGGGCTACTTAGGGACAGAGAGGCAGGCGGTGTAAGGAAAAGAAAAATAAAAGAAGAAGAAAAAGAAGAAGTAGAAGAAGTAGAGGACGAAGAAGAAGAAGAAGAAGAAGAATAAGAAAGGTAAGAAGGGTGGAAGGCAATCAGCTCAGGTTAAGCTCGAGTCTAATAAATCGCGAGATTCATTAAGCTCGCCTCCTTGGAGAAGAGACGTTATTTATATATATATATATAAGGGAAGGAGGTAGGGAGGTGTGGGGGCGTCGTCCGGTCGACTTAACGGAGGAAATCCTAAATTGGCGGGCACCGGCCTCGGGACGAGGAGCGTAGCTCGCCCTCGGAATCCCGCGCTATGTCTCATTATTTTCAATCGGGGAGAAGAGCCCTGTAGAAGCCCAGAAGAAGCACAGAAGTAGCCCGGAAGGAGCCCGGAAGCCTCAAAGTCCCGGCGAGTTCTCCGAGGGTCCCTCGGCTCGTACAGAATTGCCGAGTCGAGGCTTTTATGGCCGGCGCCGTCGGATGCCGTTGCCCGGCGCCCGGGATTAAAGAATAACTAAAGCACTAGGAGCTCCGGGTTCATTTGTCCCGGAAAAACGACCCTCTCCTCACGCCCGGCAAATAACTTTTTATCTCCGCTTCCTCGCTCATCCTTTGGCTAATTTTTATACTGCTCCCCCTCCCCTCCCCCGCCCCCGTACCGCCAAGGGTCATAACTGACTACCTCGCTAGCGCTGCGGCGTCCTTGGGTTATCGACTGGTCCCTTCACGAGGAAAGGGATACTCGTCGAGCTCAGCGTTACCGACCCCTCCCACCCGACCTCCCGACCCCCCCCGACCACCCCCATCAACCTCCCCCGACCTCCCCCGGCCTCCCCCGAACGCCGCCGCCGTTAATTCTTTAAACTCGAATCAGACGGTTTAAATTATGAATTTATGAATTTATGGATTTATTGACTGGCGAAGGCGAAGATTGCGTCTTTACGTATACAAAACGATTTCTCCCTGTTAGTTAAGTACGAATCGAGACTACGGACCAGCAGTTTACGTGCAAATGGCAAAACTAACGAACCCTAACGAACCCGGTCCGTATCAGCTTACTCTATTCCTTACTCGTCGTTATATTGTCGCCTCGACCGCTCGACGATTGCGCATCTAATTCAGCTCGATTCAATTGCTCCCGTACCTTTGACAAGCCGCGGCCCATCGTAACCCATCGAACTTACCGACCATTGTCACGGAATAAATAATAAATTGGCGCCTAGCGACCACGTAAAAAGGCTCAAAGCTTTAAATGACTTACTTCTAAGGCTATAATGAGTAGCAGAGGGGGGGGGGGAGAGGCGAGGCGAACAAAAAAAAATAGGAGATTTTAAGGGACCGTTTTTTTTTTTTTTTTTTTTTTTACGTTAAATGACGTGGAAGGGAAAATATTATCCCTCCCAACCGCCCTGCCTACCTCGGACGTTGAATTTAATTACTCGAGTGAATTAAATTTTTATTCTCCCCCCCACCCACTTCCACGGCTAAATATGTTCCTTATATATTCCTCGTTCTTAATCTTGCTCTTATTATTTTGTGTCGTTGCCGCAATCCCGATTTTCGGTTCGACTTCCACCCCCCCCCCAAGGACGTCCCCGTCCCCTCGGACAGCTTATACTTTCCGTCGGTCTCGGTCTTCCTTCTCGGTCTCCTCTCCACCCCTGCCCACCAGATTACCAGTCCAATCCTCCCGCTAATTTGCGAGCCCTCAAACGTTTCTCCCCCCCCTCCCACCATCACCCCCTTCCCCTTCCTATCCCTCACTCTCTCTCTCTCTCTCTCTCACTCACCCGTCCGACCGACCCCTCGTCGGCCCGCCCCGGCGCTGCTGAAAAGCTCCGCAGCTACTTGACGGCCGCAGAGCTCTATAAAAAAAAAAGAAAAAAAGAAAAAAAAGTACATTTGCTGGGCTCGGGTAAGTAAGTGACTTAAGTCCAAGGGCACTCGGAGATTTTTCTTTTATGCATTCGTCGGGCCTCCCCCGCCTCGTCACCACGCCTCGGCTAAGTAGCCATCCTACGACGACCTCAGTCCTCTGTTAATTTATTCGACGCTCTGTTGTCCTTTCCGAGCCCGGCCTCGGCCATTCTTACGGATTAATTATTATTACGGCGAGATTAAGACGACGGCATCGACAGGGCTTTATCGATCCGTTATCTTTTAGAGGGTTGGTGGTGGCGGCGGCGTTGGTGGGCGGCGTTGGCGGCGTCGTGGTGGGTGGCGTTGGCGGGGGGCGAGGGGCGAGGGGCGGTCGAGCTCTAGGCTAAGGGCCATCCTTACTCGCTCCATAAGGGAATCAGGGTCGAAATGGTCGCGGTAGGTGCCGCGAGTACTCGCGGGCACGGTCTTGGCGGCGGAGCGGGGAGGGAAGGGCACCGAGTAATTAAGCCGAGATGACGGATGGGGCATTAGCGGTCCGTCGAAAATAACGAGGTTTTCTGCTCTCGGACGAGACGGCAGAGCAATCCAATGAATCCGATGTCGTATTAGCGTCTCGTTAAGTATGATTTGTCAATGGTCGATGGCTGCGCGACGACGGTGAAGGAGGAGGAGGAGGTGGGGGAGAGGGAGATGCGGAGGGGTCGGAGGAGCCGGATCCGAGAGCGGAGGAGCCGTTGGGAGACAGGGAGTGATAGGGAATCGGTTTTTCGCCGAGACAGAGTAGTCGATATGTAGTCGGGAGGGTATGGGCAGGCAGACGTCGGGAAACAGCGTCACCGTCGGCCTTCCCTGGGATCGCGCGACACATAGAGAGGCGCGAACATTATCTGTCGCGAGCCATCTGTCTGTCATGTCGGTTCGTGGCGCATAATAATAGCCGGGCACATATCCCAAGCACCTAAAGATAGCCGCCGCGGAGTTTGAGAAAGGGTGGAAGAGGAGGAGGAAGACGTAAATGACAGATAAGCGCGGGGGATAAATGGTCTGAATGGTCCTGGCGATAGTTGTAGTTCGTTGTAGCGCTAGCGAAGCTGCTCGGAAAGGTTGGCGAAGGGAGGGCAAGGGGGATTGTTGGACAAAAGAGCAGTAGACAGATGGGTTTGGTGTGCGTGCGTGTGCGCGCGTGTGTGGGCATACGGGAGACGAAACTTTGCCGCACAAAACCATCGGATTTTGTAATTGAAGTCAGTCCTTGAAAAATTATACATATCTCCGCGGTCGATGTATCGATCTATCTCTAGGCATTCACTCGATATCCCCCCCCTCTCTCTCTCTCTCTCTCTCTGCGTATATTAATTACTCCCGGGGGACGAGTTTTCTCCAGCTTCGTTGTTCATTGGAACGCGCGGCATCGGCCGACCGGTGTACTTTTTCCAGCCCCGGGTGTATACGTGATTTCGGGTCAGTGGCGCATCCTCGACCGGGATCCGAGGACAATGTACATCCTACGGAGGGATGCTGCGGGAGGGTTGGGGGAGGGGATGAAAAATGCCGCGAGGAGGGAGCGAGTCTCCGGTCGTCGACACCGCATTCGCAGTCGGCAGTCATTCGAGAACTTTGCTGACAGCCATCCGGACCGGCAGATAAGACCGTCCCCTGAACCGAACTACTGGGACACTACTCCGGAGCCGCTCCCCGGCACAATGGCCGGCTCCGCGGAATCGAAGCTACGCCCCCACCCGAGCGAGGAAGCAATTTCGGCGCGCACCTCTCCACCAGGGCGAGCAGCCTCCTTATCCTCGCGCCTACTCGACTTTACCCCCTTTAGAGTCCCGGATTCATTTTCACTCGATCGCGGCCTCCACGCCCCCGCGCCCCTCTTTTTTACTACGAAGATCTACTAGAGGGCGATTTAAATGAGTTCGCTGCTCGACTGGAGTCATTTTTTGCCGACTAGTCGAAAGTTCGCTGAAAAAGTCGCTGCCGCGCGTATAACCTCAAAGGCTACCTTGTACATTCGATATAATGATTCCCGTGCAGCTCGATGCTCGAGGTAAAGTGGCGGGGATAGTCTCGTCGGGGCGGGATGGGGGGAGGGGGATCGGCGGTTACGAGGAGGACGTAATGAAAGCCGGAAAGAAAATCCGTCGGCGAAACGTAGCCCGTCGTCGCAGGAAAAATCTCACTTTAGAATAATCGGCTTTCTCTCCCTCTCTCTCTCTCCCTCCCTCCCTCTCTCTCTCTCTCTATCTCTCTCGAAAAAAAAAATCCCTATCTCTCGGCCTCGAAACTATCAATTCAATTTGCTAAGAAATAGTTGGTGGCGCGAGTGAGTGTAGGGAGGAGGCGATAAAAATGCGCGTTCGGATTTAAAGCGAGCGCGGTAGCCGGGAAATTCCTGTATAATGTGGGAAGGAGTCGGTCGGCCTCGGGTCGACCTAAGCCGAGATCCAGCGCCCGAGTCAGCCCGGTAAAACTGGGAAAAAAAAAAAAAAATAAATTAATGGCCACCTTTGCAGGCATAAATCAGCGGCTCCTCTCAAATATCCCCCACGTGGCACTTCCTCCTTTTTTTTTCCCCTACCGCCCCTCCTCCTTGTGCGAAGAAGGACTTTGCAGCTCCGCTCCGATTTAGCGTCCCGAGCTTGCGGCCCGATTAAATAAAGCCGATGTCGTTTGACAAATGAAGATCAGATAAAGGGATGATCCCCTGCTCCCGGGCTTCTGCTGACTTTCGGGCTTTTCATCCCTCTCCGCCTTATAAAAACTCCCCCCATACCCCATACCCCACCTCCGCGGCTCTTCTTATATCTTCTGCGCTCCTTCGGCGCTCCATTTTCTTATCCGCAATGAACACATCTCTCATCGCCCTGGAGGGGGGCCGACCATTGCCCAGCGCAACGCTATCAGGCTATTACCCCCGCCCCGCCCCGCCCCAGACCCAGACCCAGCCCCACCCCAGCCCCAACCCCAGCCCCAGCCCCGACGTTTTTCCACTTCGAGTTCATAATAAAAGCCCTCCGACGTCGCCCCGCCCCCCCTCCCTCTTCATCCTTACCCCCAGACGAAGCCGCACTACAACTCCCGATACGATTCATTTCTGACGTACCACTTGATACTTTACTTAAAAAGTCCCCGCAATTTAATTATACGCCCCCCCCCT